>CM035158.1:59963590-60563590 GCA_020205615.1 Panax quinquefolius
ACAACTTTACGGAAGAAAGTTTTCCAAATTCCAAATAGAAATTGGAAGAAATCCACAAAAGGCGATTTTACGGTATAATCAAATTTCGATCGATAAATGGGGTCCAATTGACATGTTTAACATGTTTTAAATATTTATTACAACAAAAATACTCTTCCTCCTCGTATACTCATATATCCCACATTCGTTGTAAAAATATCACCATTATTATATTATTAAAATATAATAATATATTTAAATGAATTATTTTATCGGAAAAAGATAAAATTTCAATTTTCAACAATTGTCACATTAAAATTTTCTCCATCTATATCCACATAAAATCAATATTTTCCTCATCATATGAATTAATAATTAATTATTCACAAATAATATTACTGAGAATCACAATATTGTGATGACCGGCGGTTCAGGAGGAAAGGGGCTTTCCAATAAAATTTCTCTTCTTGGTGGCATGATTAGGTGACCAAACCTCTCCTTAGATGAGAACTTTCTAGACATTGCCAATAATGTTATCTAATAATATTATTGGATAATATGAATTATTGCTTCGATAATGAAAAATCTTGTGTAATGACAATTATTGAACAACAAGAATATAAAATATCAACATGACAATTATTAAATCGATAAAATCTTTGAGCGATAATTATCTGTAACCATTATTGAGTAGTGCCTTCTTACGTAAGAATCAATAATTGGTGCAATCACGTGTCTTCTTGTGTTTTAACCGCAGAGTATTTTAACGATATTACTTGATAACAACTTCTGTTGTTATTTTTAAACAACTTATATTTGTCGTTTTCTTCATCCAATCGCTTTCAGTTATGGGGCCCACACATGGGCATGTCAGTAAATACGAATATTCCCAAGCGATGACGAATATTCCACGACCAAACGAATATTCCCAAACAACAATGAATATTTTATAACCACTTGCTTATTTTGAAGTATTTGCGTATTTTACCCTTAACTATCCACATTAATCAAATCAACCCTTACTATTTCAAAATAATAAATAGAGAAAATTAAATTTCATTAATAATAAGTTGGGGTCTTACAAGTTGTTCCTTGATGACATGAATGTCTCGGGGCTCTTCCTCTATAGGTGATCGGGGTTCCTCCTCCCCAGCTCGACTAGCTCCTCTAACATCCGACATCCTGACAATAAAATTTTAAGTTTTAGTTACTAATCCGTGCTAGCGAACACATAGATTAACACATAAGCACATAAAGTTTTTTATTATCTTCAATGAATTTAGAAATTCATTTCTTAGAACTCGATAAGAGTTTACCATCACTATGTTCTCGATCTCCTACAAGGCTACTACTTAAGGTTGTTCCCCCCACCTAAGGTTCATAACCTTACGGCTCTGATACCAACCTGTGACACCCCCAAATCCGGTACTTCCATTTCCATAGAATTTGGTGTTCACTATTCAAACATCATCTATCTATCTACCCATAAATAAAATGCAAACCATGCAATAGAATAAATAAATAATAAATCTCTCTCCTTATGGGGTTACATCAACTGAATAAAAATAAATCCCAGGTTACTCTAACTTTAAAACATCTGTGCGAAAAACATAAACAAATAAGTCTTAAGTAACATCAGGTCTAACTATCATTACATAATCACATAAATAATCAGTCTTCATTACTTGCTAAGCTTGCCCTTGCCCTTACTAGTGGAAGGTTCGTCTGATCTTTCGTTCTTAACTGCAATGTTATTATTATGCAAGAGTGAGCACGATTGCCAACAAGTATAACAATATAACAATAAATAATAACATCCGAGAGAAATAATAACTTCTGATATAAAGCTCAACTTTGAATGGATAACAAGAATCAAAAGAAATTCTGGGGGTCATAAGACCTTAAACTATGTCCTAGGTTGTCAAGTGTTTTTGCTTGAAACCTTTAACAGTCATAAGACTATGGACTCTTCTTCTCGTACTTAGGGGGATCAACCCTTAGTACCATACTGTGCACAATATCTTAATGCTAAAGCGTAAATAATCCCCTATACAAGGTTGTTCATCTCAGTTTGACATTCAAGTCCGCACCAAAGGAAGTTTGGTTTGGATAATTCATCAAGGGATTCTGAAATTTTGAACGCGCTCATCAACTATGGACTAGTCGAATCAATAAGGGTTCGCTAGTCTAATAATGTTTAACGATAAATGAATATTTAACTTGAATAACATCTCAAAAGGTATGCTGATAGAATAATTATTGTATAACAACATCATGCTTGAAGATTAATAAACTTTAATATCCAAGCAAGGCTTGATCAATAATAATGAGAACTTGCTCAATATCGAAAGAGGAATTAATCAATTTATATAACGATAACAAGTAAAGTTAGGTAACTTGCTCAACGAAAGTTTAGGGTAAGAAACTTGCTCAACGTAAATGTAGAGTTAGAAAACTTGCTCAATGTAACAAGATAAGGTTTAGAAACTTGCCTCGTGCGTAGATTACACTTAAACAAACTCGTTCTTTGAATTAAATCCTACATATCAATTACGTTCACAATACCAGTCAATAATAACGTACTAAACATCACAAGTTTATTCTTTGTCTAACTCGAGTTCATGACTATACTTAGTCAATTACTATACTTAATGCCAAAAATTAAGACTTCACAAACAATAAGGTGACTATGCATTTGATCATTCAGTTCACACGTAATTGTGTTATGGACATGTTAAGAATTTATTTTAACATCTCATTATAGGTCTAACAAGTCTTTATATTCATTAGACTAAGTTACCAACACATTCCTATACTTGAACACTTTAAAAAAACATTTTCTGGACATTATGCTAAGTGGCGCTGCGGTGCCACTTTTGTCTTCAGTTGTTGAGGCTGCATTGTGCGTGCTTCAGCAAATGGACACTGGTGCGGCTGGCATGGTGGTGTGCGCTATGACACGGGAAATGAAGGCGGGAGTTGGCACCACACGAGACTCTAGTTCGGTTTTATGATTCGCAAAAATTATAGAACACGACTAAAAATTTCCAATCAACTTATTTTTACACGAATTTAGACATACCCACATGCTAGAATTCATAAATAATCAATACTTAACATCTATGGAGTGATTTTCACCCATTAAAACATATAATCACAGAATTAAAGCATGCAAATTGGACTGTTCTTGATGTTCTTGAAGTTCTTGAACAAAAACATGGATTTTAATGCTACAGATTTATTATAAAGCCAAATCCAACCATTCAAGTTTCATTTTATTCATTTTAACATGCATAATCTTATCAATGTGTGAGTTTTGCAAAATAAATTATATTTGACATATAAAAATCACGTATAAGGCCATATGGCCATATAACATACTCTGAAATCTTTTACTGTATAATTTCATGAAACTGAAGATATGTAAACCTATATAATATATATTAAAACATGATATACTACTCGAATCATTACACATATCCCTATAACAACACCCTTTCCCAATTTACAGAGAATTACAGAATAAATGAAAGCCATATTCATGAAAACTTTAAAAGACGTAAAATAGGAATTTGGGTTGGAGAGAATTACCCAAAGCGTAGAATATAACTTACTAGGAAGTGAATTCCTCCTCCACAAAACTCTGAATTCTCCACTCTCTCTTTGTATCTTTCTTTGAAACTCTCTGACACTTTCTAGACTTAGGAAAATTACTGAAGAAAAGGAAGGGGAAAACAAAGCTTTGATTGAGTCTTAAGGTAAATTAAGGAATATTACCTTAAGAACTCTTAGGTAATCTTGAAACTCTTAAGCAAAGCTTCAAAGTGTAAGATTTGGTTGAGTCTAGCTCTCTCTCTCTCTCTCTCAATAATCTAGGTTGGCAATTTGGAAAAGTCAAAAAAGACCAATCCTAGCTTTCTATTTATAGAAAAATGAAATGGAGGGCAAATTGGACAATACACCACCACCTCCTTACTATTCAACACTTTATCACCAAGTAAAATACTTGGTGACCAAGTTTTAGGCTTGCCTTGCACGCCAAGGGTCGGTCCATCATGCCCATGGGTCATCCCCATGGGTTGCCCCATGGGTTTTACCCATTCGGTGACCCACCGGTTCGATTCACGGTTCGGTTTTCTTGCATTGGGCTTAACCAATCTAATATTGGGCCTTGACTATACAATTGATTGGACTAAACATAATCCAACCCAAATGAATTAATCCTTAAGTTTTAGCTTAATTTCATAATACAAATCGTATTCCATAGGTATAATTAACGTATTCTTTCCATATAATACTCGTACGATAATCGTATTGTACTTCGTATTAACTCGTCGTATTATACATAGATACTAAATAGTATCATCCTAGTATAACACACACATTAACATTAACGAAATTCCTTCTACGCATTTCATTTCCTTCCCGAAAATCAATATACTCAACCCTTAGGTTTTAAGTCCGCAGATGAAAACTACGTTTGCTATAAATGAAATATTACTAGATATTTCATCTTATCTCGATATTCTATGATTACGCGTTTCTCGGAATTTCAAAATAATTCCCCGAATAAAAATGGATGAATAGTGTTTTTACGGGAATTTCTCAGAAAACATTTATTTTCATCTTTGAAATTCTAAACAATTAATTCTAGCAATTAACAAGATTACTAACCACATAAACACATTCTAGGTCATAGAACGACTTTCACATAGCTTACTCACAAAATAAATCATTTAAATTCATTTAATTCACATAATCAAATAAAAATTTAATTATCATAAAAATCTGATTTTTCTTGGGCGTTACACCATGGGCATCAAACGGTTGACTGTCTTTATAGATTCAAAACTGGTAATCAGACAAAGCACTGAGGTCTATCACAGCAAGAAATTACATTTTCTGCCTTACCATCGACAAGTTATCTAGATGGCTTCGGATGAAGAAATATCCTTCCTCCACATTCCTTAGAATAGGAATGACTTAGATGATGCACTAGCAACTTTGGCATCCTTGATCAACATACCTGAAAGGCGAAGCATTCAAAATATAACATTTGCCCGCCAAAAGGTTCCAAACTACGGGAATTACATTTGAGAAGTTTCAATGAGTTGCCTCCCATCCAACACCCATGGTACCAGTCTATTAAGGAATATCTGCGAGATGGATCTAAACCCATTGGGGCGAGTCAAGCTGAAAGAAAGCGGATCTATAGAATGACCATGGAATTTTATTTGAGCGGAGACGCACTCTACAAAAGAGATGCAGGACTAGGCCTTCTAAGATTCCTAGATAAAGACTAAGTTCAAAGAATCATGGATGAAATCCATGGTGGAGTATGCGACCAACACATGAGCAGCCCTCTACTTGTCAAAAAGATCTTAAGAACATTGCATTACTAGCTCTCTCTCTCTCAAAGCTGACTGTGATGATCACGTCAAGAGATGTTATCAATGCCAAATTCATGGAAATGTTATCCACGCTCCTCAACAGGAATTCCACAATAAGAGTTTGCCATAGCCCTTCTCAATGTGGGGAATGGACGTGATCGGGACAATCTAGCCCAAAGCCAGTAGTGGTTGTGACACCCCGAAATCCGGGTACTTCATTTCCACCAGATTTGGTGCTCACTTGATAAAAAAATTCATACCTAACTACCCAAACATAATAAGGTTTAATAGTAAACCTTCCCATTAAAGGGTTACATCAAACAGTTCAACAAAATCTCCCAGGTTATCTAACTTTTAAATACAAACATCATATGCGAAAAATTAAATATTTACATCACAAGATTTAAAATAAAGTCCAACAACGTAAAAGCTAACTGTGACAACCCCAAAATAGGTCCATTCCATCCAACCCATTCTGAGTCGCCAAATATATGGTACGAAAAACAACTACAACTTTATTACAACAATTGTCGTGCAAAATACAACACATATCTTTGTGAGTTTGGATACAAATATATACCAATTGTGTACGTCGAATGACACCTTACATAAAGGTATAGTCAAAAGCTGTTTTAGAAATTAGAATCTTTGGGAAGTGCTCGAGAAACCTTCATACATGGGAGGCCATGCTTTTAGGTTATGGTAGATATCATATAATACGAAATTATCCTTGGTTGACCCAATAGACCCCTAAAGAAAAACAAGAAGATTACTATCGTATTCTTCCCGATGGTGAGTCTTCTCTTGACATATCATTATCTCCTTTGTCTCTAATTGGGTATTATACTCCAAACAAACACCAAGATTATATAAGTAGTGCTTGTAAATATACTCAGCAAGTGGATGAGCACAACCATGTCTTATGATAACACGAGTTTGTATGTCATTAGACATCTTGTATGATAGTGACAAAACACCCTTCCAAAGTTGGGTTCGCCTCACCCTATTTAATTCACCAAAAATAACTATTAAATGATGTATAAAATATAACACACTAAAGCCCTCAATAAAATTATTTTCATACTCTTTAGGGAGAACCTCAACAACTATAGACCACCGTTCTATTCCCTTGTTATCCCCGCTCAACCCAGCTACACTTTTATTACCTGAAAGGAATTGTGAAACAAAAGGGTGAGCACAACTAGCTCAGTAAAGAATATTATGACTAAAGATAAATAAATTATCAATAGTCTTCATCAGTAATGAATCAGAGATTTAGAACATATGGTAGATGATAAAACTTTTCAACCATAGTTGCAGCGGAATGAGCAATCCATTAGAAGAGTCAAATAGACTATAAAGTCTATTGTCTTCTCCATGTTAAAAATCCACCAACAATGTTTTATCCCTGTAACATCAATCAACAATTCCTGTCCACAATCACGTGTATAACTCATAATCGTAATTGTAGTTCTAAATTCCTTTCCTCATCCAAGACAAAGATAATTTTCATCACTTGTCTTTACCTGAAACATCAAAGATCATGGTTATACCAAATCACAGTTCTGTTCATAATCATACTAATAAATTCATCTTTGCACCACGGCCAAAGATATTCATCAACAGGTTCATCTTTACACTACAGGCTAAAGATATTCAACAACGGGTCATCTTTGCATTCTGAGCCAAAGATATTCATCGATAATTCATCTTTGCACTACTGTGCTAAAGATATTCAACAACGGGTCATCTTTGCATTACAAGCCAAAGATATTCATCAATAATTCATCTTTGCACTACAGGCTAAAGATATTCAACAACGGGTCATCTTTGCATTACAAGCCAAAGATATTCATCAATAATTCATCTTTTCACTACAGGCTAAAGATATTCAACAACAGGTCATCTTTGCATTATGAGCAAAAGATATTCATCAATAATTCATCTTTGCACTACTGGCTAAAGATATTCATCAGTTGGTCATGTTCATTTAAACACCTGTTCATCTTTGCACTCTGGCCAAAGATATTCTTGAAATCATTCATCTTTGCATTGGTTTTATCCACGTCGAAAAATACCTCAAAAATAATCATAGTGGTGTAAAATTCAAGAATGATCAAAACATGGATACAATCAAAGCTAGTATCCGAATAGACATTTTAGGCGAAAAGAAAAATTTTCATTTTTTAAATTGAATAGTCCGTGATTCGTGAATAGTCAGAGTATCGTGAATAGTCTTAGTATCGTGAATAGTAACTCAAACACCAAAAGATAGAAATTCCACAAAAAAAACATCTTCACGCTTCATGAATAGTACTCGTGAATAGTAACTTCGTGAATAGTAACTCATGAATAGTAACTCGTGAATAGTAACTCATGAATAGTAACCCAGAGCATGAAAAAGTTCCAAATTTGATAAAAGTTCAACCGATATTTCAGCGTAATGATATTGAATCAAAATAATATCATCGAGAAGAAAATAACATCCCTTACCTCGAAAGACAGTACTTCTAGTTGAAACACCGGATATAGTGCTGAAGGGAACTTGCACCGTCTAACAATACTCAAAGTATACTCAAAATACTCACAAGAATACACTCGATAATATAGAGAGAGAAAGAGAGAAAACTTGTTTCTGGTGTGATTTTCAATTCTAACAGCCCTCTATTTATAGGAAAATGTTTAGCATGCAAAGCAGACTTTAACACGCAACTTTGATGGCTTTACACGCTACTATTCCACCCACCAAAAATCAGCCATCTTCCCCAACAACCCAAGAGTGGGCCCACTCAATTCTAGAATTTTCCACCAAAACCTAATTTTGAATCGGTTACCTCTTAAATTTCATAACAAATCATACATTCATTTTAACGGTTCAAAATTTGTGGACATATACTCAACTTATATATGTATAACATATCCAAAAATTACAACGATCCAGCGGTCGGATCAAAATTTATAACTCACATAATATATTTGAAGAACAACGATTTTTGGACTATTAGTCCTTGGACGATTTCATTCAAAATTTCACCACGAAATATCTACAAAAAATTTTTGGGTGATTCAAATTTCTCTGATTAGCTTACTTCTAGGGCTTTCTTTTGATATAAGGCTCATCTCTTAACTCATTATACACAAAGAGTTATGGATTTTACAAAATCAAGTAATAAACTAATTTTACGAAAATCCCATATTTTGTTCTCCATTTCGACAAATCTTGATAAAACACCTCATCATTAATTCCTTCACTTATAACCACATAAATAAATCCATCATTTATATCCACATCAAATAAATATTTTCTTATCATATGAATCAATAATTAATTATTCATAAATAATATTCTGAGAATCACATTTATAATGACGGTAGTTCCCAGGAAAGGGGCTTTACAATAAGAATTTCTCCTTCTTGGCGGCAATTAGGTGACCAAACCTCTCCTTGATGTGAACTTTCTAGACATTGCCAATAATGCTATCTAATAATATTATTCAAATAATATGAATTATTGATCGATAATGGGAAATCTTGTGCGTTGATAATTATTGAACAATGATAATATAAAATATCAACACGACAATTATTGAATCAATAAAATAAAATATTGAGCGGTAATCCTTTGTAACAATTATTGAGTAGTGCCTTCTCACGTAAGAATCAATAATTTAAAAATCGCGTGTAATCTGAGTGTATGCCTCTTTGTGCAACAACGCGTATTACTTTATTTTACCAACCGGTATTCCAAGCGGTGTTATGCATAGCGATTACGTCGTTATTTATAAAAACTTAATTTTGTCGTTTTCTTCATTCGATAGTTATTCTGTTATGGGGCCCACAAATAGCTGCGCCGTCGTACGAATATTCCCCGACAGAAAGAATATTCCACGACCAAACGAATATTCCCCGACAATAATGAATACTTTATACCCCCTTGCGTATTCTGAAAAAAAAATTCATATATCACCCTTAACTTTAACTTTTATCAATTTAACCATTTACTGAAGAGAAAAATTGAATACTTTTATTTCATAAAATTCGGGGTCTTACACTAACGGCTTTACAAGTCTTCAATACTTTCTTATCTTCCCTTTTCCCTTTACTGGTTGTAGGTTCACCGATCTTCTCAACTTTAGCTGTAATATTAATATAAGCAAGAGTGAGCAAACAATGCTCACTTGAAATGACAAAAAGTAAACATCATATCAACTTCCAAATGAATAGGCTCAATAGAAATGAATAATGTACTTCATCAACAATAATCAGGAACATAATTTAAAGTATATAACTGAGGGTCAAAAGACCATGAACTATATCTATAGTTTAAGTATTCTTTTAACCTAAACTTTAACAGTCGTAAGACTATTGGGACTCCTCGTACTTAGGGGGATCAACACTTCATACAATGTATTGTGCATAAGCATTTCAACGATATGCGTAAATTATCCCCTGTAATAGGGTTGTTCATCTCAGTATTTAGAATACAAGTTCGCACAAAAGTAAGTTTGGTTTAGATAAGTTTCAAGGTAATTTAGAGTTTAACGAACATCAACTAAGGATTAGTTGAATAAAATGCAGTAACAATGCGCTATGTAATAAATCATAAATGAATCAACATTGCATAGTAAGGTCACGCTTTAGGAATGAACTAAAAGCATAAACATTGAATAATATAACATACATTGCTTGAACAATATTAAGCTAAGGTTAAAATCTTATTCAGAATTGAGTATTGGGCATGCATAACAAATAGTAAATTGAACTAAAAAACTTGTTCAATATTAGCGTATCAAAATTTAGAAACTTGCATGCTAAATAACAAGTTAAATATTAAAAAAAAACTGGGTCAATATCAAAAGGTAAGATTTAGGAGCTTGCACGATATAATTAGGATCAAGAAACTTGCTCAACAAAAGTTTAGGGTTAGAAAACTTGCCCTGCGTGTAAGTTAGACTGTAATAGTTTGATTCACAATATCCTAATCACATGTCATTAGGACACAATTAGTCACTACTGATTCTTTGTATACAAATAAGTATCTATTTCATGTATGGCCTGATTTTTAACCACATAGTCAAGTTACATTAGTAACAAAACTCGTTAAGTGTTAATTATATGCTCATTCTTACCACTATAATATTACAATAACAAAATTACATTTTTAATAGTCATAATATTGCATCATACCAACAGTTACAGACTTTGTGTACAAGAAAATAACTTTTTGGGCCATCGCTATCTTAGGTCTTTGCGGATGCGAGACACAAGCCTGGAAGTGGCGGTAAGACGAGAGGCCAAATTGTTGTGGTACTGACTTTAACTTTTGTGTAGTGCGAGGCTTTAGTCTTCTTGGCGCTAAGGCTTGGTCTTTTGACATAGAATTCTTGTGTTGAACACAAGAACAAAAACAACGCTACTTTTGATTGCTTAAAAACTTCTAGCACCTAAATTAACACGTATAACTTAAATAAATTACACATAACTGTTACCCATTATACATATACTAATTTAAAACAACTAAACAAAAACTTTCGAAATCTTTGAATACTAAGGTTTCAACCCAAAACTCCATTGTCGACATTATTTGATAAAATTAACACTGTAACCATAATTATACACCAAATTACCTCATTCGAACTACGTTTTCTGCATTTCTTAATATATTGACATATTCAAGGTTCAATTTATCTATTAGTTCACAATGACATATCAATTTTGGTACTCCTACAATTCATGTTTATACATATGTTCACTGTAAAACTATTTTCTTTCTTTTAAACATAATTTAGCTTATAGTCCCATATATATATATATATATATATATATATATATATATATATATATATATGCTAGTTATGATATTACAATTACAATTTCACATAATTTATTAACCAATCATAAAGAAATTTGGATTACTGAGACAATTATGTAAACATTGAAACTCGAGAACACAAGATAGGAATTATCTTTAGTATATATATATATATATATATATATATATATATATATATATATATATATATATATATATATATATATATATACACACATATATATTAAGGTTATAGAAAAATACCTTCAATTGCTTAAGAAATCCTTGCTAACCACATATAATTGTTTGAAAGTCTAAGAATCCTCTCTAAATTCTCTCTCAAACTCCCTCTCTATTCTCTGCAACCTTCTTTTCTCTTCTTAGGCTTAGCAAATACTACCATGTGTAACCCAAAATTGATATGGCCATAATAATACGCACACTTAATATATCAGTTACAAAATATAAATGCATAGGTTATAAATATATTTTATTTATTATTTAATTTATTTAATTTATTATAATTATAATTCAAAATCCAAAATCCAAAAGTAATAAGGCTTTGTTTGGAAAAAACTCTTTAAAAATTAAAGACTTAATATCTTTAAGCCTTGTTTGGCAAAAACTAAATTAAACTCCTTTAATTTATTTTAATAATCCATTTATAGCATAGTTTATTATCACACTTTTATTATCAAATTAAATTAAAAACATTATAATAATCCATTTAATCCTATAAACTCTCTAATTTAATTATTAAATTAAATTAGAATATTATCTCATAATAATTAATTTCCTTCACTCATTAATTAATTATTTAATAAATAATTAATCAAATCAAATCAAATTAAACAAATATTTATTCAACAATAACACATCAATAAAATATTTTAATTAAATATTTATATAATTCAATATATATTTAAAATTCCGGATTGTTACAATGGTTATCGGTTTATCTTCACCATGATCGACTACTTCACCAAGTGGGTAGAAGTAGCCTCTTCCCCCATAGTTACTAAATAGGTGATCATTGTTTTCGTTAGAAAAAATGTCATTTGTCGATACGGACAACCAGAGGTGATTGTATCAGACATGCCAAAAACCTCAACAACCAAATAATGGAGGAATTATGCATTAAATTCAACATCAAGCATCTCAACTCCATCATCTATCGTCCAAAGATGAATGGTGTTGTTGAAGCGGCTAATAAGAATATCAAAAAGATCATGCAAAAGATGTCCGCCAATCACAAAAGATGGCTTGACTAATTGCCTCTGACTCTATTAGCCTACAGAACGTCAATGCGCACTTCCACTGGGGTAACCCCCTAGTCATAAACCTATGGCATGGAAGCAGTGCTCCCCATAGAGGTGGAAATGAAATCCCTGAGAGTGTTGATAGATGCTCAGATGAATGAAAACTAATGGTTACAAGATCGGTACCACCAATTATCTTTGATAGATGAAAGGTAGGCCACATCCATCTTCCATGGTCAATTATACCAATAGAGGATTGCTTGATCCTAAAACAAGAAAGTCTGGCTACTTCAGTTCAAATAAAATGACTTGGTCTTGTAGAAAGTCCTTGACAACCAAGATCAATCTAAAGCAAAATTCACCCCAAACTGGGAAGGCCATTGTATTGTCAAGGAGGTATTGACATGAGGAGCCCTCAGATTGCAAGAAATGGATGGTGATGAATTTCCCCAACTCATCAACTAAGACACCGTGAAACGGTATTATGTCTGAAGTTACCTGCAAACCAGCATCCTGGTTCTAGATCAAATCCATCATTCAATTCAGGTTTTCAAAACCTTTCTCACCACATCAGTTTATCCCACCAAGGACGAACTCCGCAGACCTGATCTCCCCAATACATGGGAGTACGTAGGCTACCATTTATGGTCTTATCTAACCTTTACAAAAAAAAACAAAACACTTTTCACTACATACAACTTTCAACCTTTTCACGCTAGGTTGGAACTACGCAGACCTGATCTTCCCATACACAGGAGAACGTAGGCAACATTTTATTGTTCAATTTAACTAAAGAAAAAAAAATCTATACCCTTTAACTTTGTCAGCTTTCAACCTTTTCATGCTAGGTTATAACTACGCAGACCTGATATGCCCTCATCAATTGGAGTATTTGCAGTCTCAGCCCTATAAAAACCCAAAACCCTATCAACAGTACTGGAATCATCCTTCAACTTTCAAACCAAACCATAAGAGATGGAACTACCTAATCTCCCAAATACATGGGAATACATCGGCGACCATCTGTGGGGTGGTTAAACCACACCTCATCCTCTTAGACCATAGGGATGGAACGACCTGGTCTCCCCGCATAAATGGGAGAAAAAAACTGATGACCATTTAAGTTGCGGTTGAACCCTCAAAGAGAAACACTAATCTATAATAGATGGAACTACTTAATCTCCTCTATATAAAGGAGTACCAGCGACCATCTATAGTGTAGTCAACCTTAGAGAAGAAAGCTAAAATCCTCTCCACAACCACTTTCAAAAACCAGTCCCAAGGAACCAAAGATTCGGGGAACATAAAGATTAATGATCCATTCTAAAAGATCCTAAGACATCTCAATGTCCATCCATCAAGGAGGAGTTCAGAATACATCAAGATCAAGTCTTGGAGAACATGTAACTATCAAGTAAGTAACAAGGCATATCTAAAAGGGAGGTGAATCAAAACATATTTCCTTGCCATATAATACTGTTTGATATATAAAATATATCCTATACATGACAAAAATGGCTAACCTAGTCTATGCTGGAAAATTAAATCTAATCTACAAACTAGTGGATAAGCGAGCCATCAAGTCTAACATGGCATCCCTCTTAGTAGGTGGAGGTAAATCTATGAACTCCTACCCTAGGGTATCCACACGAGCCAGGAGATCTATGACCATCTGCACTCATCAACGAATGCACTCATCTCTACCATAATGTCATCAGTATTAGATCTCAATACAGTACTATCTGTAGTGGTAGCATCTCAGGTAGCTAGAGCCTCATTCCGCTCAACAACAGCTGCATCCCAAGATTATTGAGCCTCATCCCGCTCAACAACAACAGTATCCCTATGAGCTAGAGCATCATCTCGCTCAACCAGAGTGGCATCTATATCCAAAAGAGATATCAACATCAAGACCCTAGTCTAATCCCTCTAAAACGTCATCAGATGTAAACGCTGCTCTAAACACTCTACAGAATGTGGAGTCACAATAGCAGGAATACTGGGGGAATCTACCAGAGCTACTGACAAACTATTAAACAGCTCATCCTCGATAGGAGAATTAAGGTACTCCATAGGCTCCCCATTTGAGGATACAACCCTAGCCGATTCAATCTCTGCCTCCAACCATGCAGAATACTCTGGGGAGCGACCTGGATGGCTAGTCAAAAAGTCAGCCCTTTAGCGACGAGTCCAATAGGCATAAATCCTGGACAAATCCTCTGCTGACAGAAGTCGAGATGACAATCACTAACCCATTGCCCCATTGATAAGTAGGTTTTATACCTACTTATTGGATATCAATTCACGAGAATTGTGCTTATCTCAAATAGATTTTACTATGTTTTTATGCATTTTATGTTTGTTTAGCATTTCTTGTAGTGGAACTCCTATGGCAAGGAAAGGCATGGAAAAAGGCAAGAATGGCATGGATAAGCATGGTGACATGAGTTAGCAAGGACATGGAATGATAGACACGGGTAGATGAGGAACTTAAGCAATGGATGAGTGTTATGTAGAAAAAAGAAAGATGAAGAACAAACAACAAAGCAAGAAGCAACAACAGAAGACATCAAGTAGTAGCCGTGCGACCGCGCGACTAATTAAGCCTTACAATGCGCGCCCGCGCCACTTAAAGATAGATAATTTTGCACCTACGCCCGCCTGCGCCTTAGCAAAGAAGAAAACTTGTGCGCCCACGCCAAAGCTTCTGCAGACACACCTATCGCGCGCCCGTGCCCGTTTTACACTAGGATCACGCGCGGCCGCGCGAGTCCTCTACAGTCTGTTTGTTGACTTTTTTATGTAATTTGAATTTTTAGCGCTTAAGGCTCATCAAAACAATACCGGTTGGTACCAGACGTGTGTTATTGGGTCTTTTATGAGTTTTTAATATCAAGTAATTAGGTTTCTAATGTTTAACTAGCCTAGAGAGGATTTGATCAATTTTTGATTCATTCTATATGCTCTCTTCACTTTGGTTATTGAATAATCGTTAATTTCATTTTTTGGAGATCATTGGTGTTTTGGAACAAACATTGGAACAGATTCTGCAACTGGGTTTAATCATTTCTCTTTCATCTCTTATTTGTATTGTTTAATTTCATGTGTTGCTTCAATCCCATAATGGCTTTTGGTTCATAAATGAACTAAACTCCATTATGGGATTCTAATGGATTTTGATATGTAGTCTAAACTTATGTAGCTGATTGTATGATTGTATGTTTATCATTGGATTACTTATTATGATTGAGCGTAATGAATGAATGTTTAATCACCATTCACATTGTATGCTTATATGGACTTAAAAAATGAAATATGAGTATAGATATAATCCTAATAGCATATGTTTATGAGGCCGAATTGTTTAGCTTTATAATTCATGAACCGGATAGAAATATACCGTTTCACAACGTGTAGTACTGAAAGAGCTTGTGCTTTAATTCATTATTACTGCAATTTCACATAGACATATAGTGATTTTGGTAATAGTGTTGCTTACATGATTTCTATCATATGTGGAGGTTATGTAAATAGGTCATAGTTCATTGAAAAATGGTTATGTCCACCTTTGTGCTCTTGACTAGTTTTCCATGATAATTATATAACATGATAGTTACAAGTTAGATGAATTATTAAATGAAATTAGAATCCCATTCTTTCCAAATATGATTTCATTATTGTAGAATTATATTTTTATTCATTAATTGAGTTTAGTTTAAATTATAATTATGAGTTATTCGTTAAAGCATATGAAAATAGTGACATAATTGATGTATAATAATTAAGATTTAATACCTTTCTCTGTGGATCGATACTTTTCTTACTCTGTACTACTTGTTGACCCAAGTATGCTTGCATGAGTTAGAGTCCTTTTGATTAGACTAAAAGGGTGGCAACACCCGTCAAAGGGATGAATATCCTGAAACTGGTCAAACTATGCCATAACAGCCAGTGGATAATCTGTGGTCACACCCCTCAAACCAGCCAGGGGATGATAGTTCATGCCAACTACATGAGTGATAAAGCTATAAGGAGGGTTAAGCCCTGAACATGGTAAAATATCAAACGGTTCCTCGATCCCTGATAAAAAGGCCAACAAATAAGCTACATCTATACATTCAGCCTGTTGAAAGGAATATGACATAGCTATCTTGTGAAGCCCCCAAATCCAGATACTTTTTACCTAAGATTTGGTACATCATTTCTATAACTATTGCGGAAGATATAAACATAAATTGTTTATACATTAAAATTTTACACATCATTCCCAAGGTCTACAACCTTAACTAAAAATATACCTTCCATATCTAAAAAGGTTTACAATATCATTTGCATTAGCACAATTAATAGTTCTAACTGCATAATAGCTTAATCTTGGAATTTGCATTTGCCTCTAACTTTACTCGAGCTTTCATCTTAATCTGAATTTTTTTATCATGATATAGCAAGGGTGACCAACAAATTTGCCCAGCAAGTTTAAATTTATTTGAGGATATATCATGATTGAAAGAATTGAACAATAAGCTAGCTAACTTTTAACGATATAAACATTGTGAAAGAGCGTGAACAAATTTTCTTAGCTGAACGACCAAATCAATAAAAATGAATGGACAAGTATAAACATGAACAGATTAACTGAACCAAATGGTAATGAAGGTGATTAGCCTTTCATACCTGATGAACATTTACAATATGCACAACGTGCGAATCAATAATCAATATAGACGTGAATAATCAACAACAACTATTCACTAACATGCTTTGAACATACAACTCAAGTTTGAGTTAGGAAAACTTGCCTGAACCGCTAGTTACCGCTAAGCAATTTAATGTAATCTCTTATGAAAGACCTAGAAATTATCAGATCTATCTTTCAATTAGCATAACATACATGTTAACTCATCATCTTATATTAAATTGTCTAACCTAGTTAAGTATTAGACATTACATTATAGCCTTAGTATTATCATTATACTTTGATAATCTTTTTATCATGTCATAACTTATACTTATAAGTTTTTCCTTTTATATGTTATCTTAGTAAACTACATAATAATTTAGTAAACCGAAATAACATTTCAATAAGTCGGATTTCATTTCAGTATCCTGAAATCACTATTTTAGCAGACCAAAATCAGATTAGCAGTCTTAATTCAATTTCAGCAACCTGAATTCACTATTCTTTTTCATGAAAATACCAAATCAACTTATTATTTTTCTATCCTTTGGCCAAACACATATACATATATTTCATACACAAAAAGTATTTTTTCATAATTTTTGAATTTCCTTTGGTATTTTTCAAAAATCAATTTCTAGTTAATTCCTTAAGAAATTAGCTACCTCGTCCTTAACTCCAAAAATTCCCATCTCTTGATACAATCTTGTATGTGTTAACGTGAGCCTCCAGTTTAAATTTTGTGGCTATCAGAGTTATAGAACTCCGGTTATAGCAATTTTCGTCTAAAAATCACAAAAATTGAAATGGTCATAACTTGGTCATTTTAAGTCGGAATGAGCTCATTTTTGGACAGGAAGTACTTAATACCATATATTTTCATGTCCCAAAATGCCGGATATTTTTTTCTTACAAATTAAGTTGCCGAAAATGCCCTTTTAAAATTTTGGGCAGTAGCTAAATTGGAAAAACAAGGTTTTCGTACTTTGTTAAAAATATTCCATACGGAAATGTACAACTCCTTTTTCAAAGATTCCACTTGGAGATGTTAGAAAACTTATCATATTATCCTCCCAAATATTTCTAGAATTTTTAAAGGTCCAAAAAAATGATTAAACTGCCCCTACTCTTGACTATCCAAAATAGTTTGTTTTTCCTTAAGAGACACAAAACTACTTTTGCTAAATCAATCACTAAGGACTGTGTACTCAACATTTTTGAGTGCTACCACTTGGGTTTAGTAGTTAACTTACATATCTAGCACCTCTCTATGACGGATTGCAAAAAAAAAGGTGTAGATCAAAAACTGTGAAAATCCAAAATACATAGAAATTTAAGGTTTATCAACTAGAAAATCACTTTTCTTTACTTCTGATTTCTAACTAAAACAACACCCATCATGGGTATATCTAAACATGAAACACTCATTAACATGTATATACATGGTTTTTGAGTTTAGAACTATAGATTCAAGGTTTGATTAAGAGTAATCAAACATACATAACAAAAGGTATTTATACCTTTGACTTTCATGCTCCCTTTCTTCTTCTTCTTCCCAAGATGGCTATGGAGCTAGGACAATTTGAAGAAAACTCTCTCTCTCTCTCTCCTCCTATACCAAGCCATACAGCTCTCTCTCTCTCTCTCTCTCTCCCATATCTTTCTTTTGCTAGCTAACTTGGAAATGAAAAGTAAAGTTTACTTACTCTTCCAAGTTCTCTCTCTTATCAAATTCTTCTAGCTTGTAATCTTGGCAAAATCATATGGCCAAATATTATGGTGACACCTAAGGGTGTTATTCACCAACTAAAGTAAGCAATCATCATATTCATCCCCTATATCTTGCTCCTTCTTTCTCTTATTTACTACATAGATTGTTTGCACTCTTAAAAAACATTATGGCTAAAAGAGGAAATGACACCTAAGTGAGTTGGTAGGAGTTGGTAACCAAATGTTGAAAACTCAAATAAGTCACATGCTTCCCCCTCCTTTTTCCTTCTCTACACCCACCGACCATTTGACCTTCGATTGCCCAAAATCTCTTCCTTATCTCTTTCATATCTCTACTAAATCTATCAAATATCCTTTCTTTTTCTATCTCCTATCTCTTAGCTTACTTGTAAATCCCAACAAAATATTTAGAGCAAAGCATTAGGAGACACTTGGCTAGGAGATATGAAACAAATCTTGCCAAATTCAATTAACCATGCGCTAACATACTTAAATCAAATGACTAACAAGTCCCTCACCACTTGGGCTAAATATTGGGCCAATCTTTTACTTGTTTGGGCTCTCTAATAATTGTTTTGGGCCATGTATAAAATATCATATTCCAACACTCTTAATATTACTATTCCTTAATTATTTAATTAGGGTTTTCATGTACACAATTATAATTTAAATCCCTACTCACACACACTTAACTTCTTAACCCAATTAGACTTGCTATAATTAGGTTATAAAATTAATTAATTGAGATTTATAAAATATATCTCTTAAAATTAGTATATTTTAAATACTAAAATTCTCCCATACCATAACATTTAAGTTATTAAATTCTTAATTCCTAATATATAATTAGATTACACTAGTTTCTTTTATTTGTTTATATAATAAACAAATAAAAACAACCACATAATATTCATATACACTTATATACTTAATCCTGAATAATTCACCTCAGAAATTTTTAAATTCATAAAATTCCTTCCCGAAAATCTCAAATCCATTCACTTATTTTCTGTCTAGGTTTATTATTCAACCTTTAATTCATCATTTAAGATTTAAATAATTATCTAAATTTTCGGGTTGTCACATATCTCGTGGGAAAATCAATACCCACGACATCTAAAAATGCCAATCAATCTCAAGTGTGTCATAAACCACATGTATAGCAAGACCACATTGCCTATAAAAACCCCTATTTAATGGGATTGGAAAAACGCGGTCGACCTCAATGTCTCTGCCAAAAACATTGGTAAGATGGTATGTCCCTCTCAAAGAGCATGAACTGCCATGATCACGCTGATATCCAAGTGGTCCATGCACAACGACATGTACAGATAAGCCACTGTACACATCAAGAGTATGTCTACATGGGCGGCATGCCAAACACCCTAAAAAATGGTGAAGTCCCCTGAGTATCGCAGATAGTTGTCCAATGAACCAAATCTATCAACCAAAAAACTCATGGACACTACATGCCCCGAGGAAATCTAGTCCAGGGTAACTCTGCGCCTCAAGCCTGTCAAGGTCATAAACTGTTGGCTTATATCATCGACACCCATCTGAGCTTCTATTTATAAGAGAATTGACTAAATAGTAACTAATTCATGAACGATCCAGATTGATTTACTATTAAAACGGACTATCCATATTGATTTACTATTATAACTTCAACCAGCAGTCCATATTGATGTACTATTATAACTTCAACCAGCGATCCATATTGACTTACTGTTATAACTTCAACCAGCAGTCCATATTAATTTATTATTATAACTTCAATCGACGGTCTGAAAAAATTAGCACATCTCCCAATGGAATAATAAGTCAAACTTACAACAAACAGCTCATGACAAACCATTCTATTTATATATATAAAAGAATTTAATAAATAATTACCACAACACATTTTTAATCTTTCAACAATTATTTTTCATTTAATATTATAACTCATAATATTGACAACCAGGTTGTTCCCAGGAAAGATGGGGCTTTCCGATAGAGATTTCTCCTTACTGGCATGTTGTGACGCCCCCAAAATAGGTATACATCACCTATTATGAGTCGCCAAATACATGGTACAGAATACAAATACAATCTTTAATATACAACAAGAAAGCTATGAGTTTTAATACAAATGATATCTTCTAGACAATATCCACTCTCAGAATAAGTCCTCATTATATTTATTATCATACTATTTAACTGAATAGTGAGGACTACTAATACTATCATCTGGACCGTCACTCCGTTCCCCGACTAGTCCCGGCTACGTTCTCATTTCCTAAAGAAATAAAGAAAAGAAAGGTGAGCTCAACTAGCCCAGTAAGAAATATTATGACTAAGATAATGCAGAATAAATTATCGTTAGCCTTCAAAAGTGTTAAACTGATACAATATAACAAACATCAAGTTTATATGCAGCGGAACAAGCAATCCATTAAAAGAGTCAAGTAGAGAATAAAATCTACTATCTTTTATGATTTAAAAGGTTTTTTCATCACTTTTATCATTTGGGACTCGACAATAAATAATCCATCATCATCCCCGCACTACGACCGAGGATATTCACTAGTATCACAATCACAAATTATCCATGCACTACAGGCCAAGGATATTTGTGTATTCATCAATGGTCATGATCATGCCAACAACTGTCCATCAATGCACTACGGGCCAATGAGGACTTTTACCACATCATTTGTAATATTACGGTCATGATTATACCGAATAATCCCTGGTCATAATCATACTAAGTCCATCTATGCACTACAGGCCACAGATAACTTTCAACATAATATAAACATAAGGATGATGACAATAATATAAGAATTCAATAAAACAAGT
Organism: Panax quinquefolius; assembly: GCA_020205615.1. Lineage (NCBI taxonomy): Eukaryota > Viridiplantae > Streptophyta > Magnoliopsida > Apiales > Araliaceae > Panax > Panax quinquefolius. Next base: position 59,985,281 of record CM035158.1, read on the forward strand.
TCAAGAATTAATTTAACCAAGAACTAATAAGGTCCAAATTGTCAACATGATACTTCTTTGTAGAGTAAAATTCAAGAAGGCTCAGAAGAATATTTCCATGAAAAGATACTGGATGAAGCGCAAATATCAAGGATATTCCACTAATTTCATGGAGTATAGAAGTTAAAACTTTAACCAACTGAGTATAATAAAGAATAGAATAACAAAAGAAATCACCAGGCATGCGATAGACCGCACAGGCAGGTTTTTCCAACAGAATAATAAAGAAGGAACCAGGTCCAGCGTAAAATGCACAGACAGGATATTCCAACAGAATAATAAAGACGGAACCAGGTCTGGCATAAAACGCATAGATAGGATATTTCAACAGAATAATAAAGGCGAAAAAAAGTCACAGGCGAACGCATGCGATAGGATGTCCCAACAGAATAATAAAAAAGATGGAACCGGTTAAAGGCGTAAAATGCACGCAGACGTGTTGTTCCAACAGAATAATAAAGAATGGAATGATAGAAGAATTTCACCATGTATGCGGTACTTTGCATAGAAGCGGAGTTATTCAACATAATAATAAAGAATGGAATAATAGAAGAATTTCACCAAGTATAGGGTAGTCCGCGTATACAGGTTATTCCAACAGAATAATAAAGAATGGAATAACAGAAGTTCTCTTCATGAATATAAAAGAATAATACCCCTTACCTTAATAAGAAGAGTACTGTATGTAGGAGTAGTGAAGTAGCAGAATACTTTTCTTCTTTCTCTCTATAGTTTCTCTATCTAGAGTTTCAGTGAATTCGTAAGAAATAATGAAGGAATGAGCTTCTATTTATAGAAGAATAGAACGCATAGTAACTAATTAATTCATGAGCGGTCAGATTGATTTACTTTTAATCGGACGGTCAGTATTTAAAGCAAAATCTTTTAAATAAAATACAATATATTCTATTTATAATATAATAAAAGCGAATAACTTTATAAAAGTATTCTTTTTTATATAAAAAGATTTTACTATGCAAAACACTATCTGAGCACTATGCAACACTATGCATAATAAAATATAATATATTCTATTTATAGAATAACTTTATAAAAGTATTACATTTTATATAAAAAGATTTTATTATGCAAAATACTATGCATAATAGAATATAATATATTCTATTTGTAGAATAACTTTATAAAAGTATTCTATTTTATTACATTAATAATATCAATAAAACAAAACTGAGTGACTTATCACGTAAGCATTAATAATCAATACAGTGTGCTACTATGCCACCACGAATATTACTGTACTTTTACTATCGAGTAGTTCAACAGTTTTAACGGTAAAACTTCTGCCGTTATTTTCATAAAAATATTTTTGTCATTTTCTCAATCCGATAATAATTCTGTTGTGGGGTCCACCAATAATTGTACCGTCGTATGGATATTCCCTAACAAAAAGAATATTCCCCGACCAATCGAATATAATATGACAACTTGCATACTTTGCAAAATTTATAAATATTACCCACACGTATAACATTATATTAAATCCACACCATAATATTAAAAAAAAAATTTCGAGAAAATTAAATATTTATTCATAAAATCTAGGGTCTCTCAATCTCCCCTCCTTACGAAATTTCGCCCTCGAAATTTACGTACGTACCTGGTATGTCGAACAGGTGAGGATACCTTGACTTCACTTCAAATTCTAACTCTTGAGGTATAACCTTTGAGCGTCGAATATGATCCTTCTTATCCAAGATTTTAACACGTATCTCCTTATACGTTAAATCTTCTGATATCTCGTCCGATTCTAAATTAATAATGTGGTTCGGGTCATCCACATATGTACGTAACATCGATACGTTAAAAATGTTATGAACACGCGACATACTTGGTGGTAAAATGAGTCTATAAGCTATAGTTCCTACTCGATCGAGGATTTCAAATTGGCCAATTAAATCGAGGGTTGAGATTTCCTTTCTTCAGCAACTCCTGCTTTTAAAATAACGCCCTCTTTAACCTTCTTCTTCACATTCATCATCTCTGGGTGTGTAACTTGAGTGGCTTTAACTTTATCGATTAAAGTCGATTCTACTCGTATATTCGTTATCTTCACGTGGGTTAGTATATTCGCACTTGTAAACGCATACGATCTTCTACTCAACACGTCAGCTATCACATTCATTTTCCCACGATGGTATTGAATGGTATGATCGTAATCTTCAACAGCTCGAGTTAACGTCTTTGGCGCATTATACTTTCGTTTTAAGTAAAGAAATATTTGAGGGTTTAAGAAACGGGTTTTGTACTGGGGTTAATAAAAAATTCGATTTCACGCTCTGGGGGTAGGCTAAGAAGTCTTCAGGAATACGTCAAGAAATTTATTAACAATAGAAATATCATTCAAATCTGTGACCCTCATCCAAGACTTGGATAGTACGTCACATTGATACCTATCAACTTGCCATCTTCATTCACGATGTCGCCTACAGAAAGTCTGGCTTTGGTGCATTCCACACAAGGAAGTCAACAACGAAAGGATCAGGCTCTTTACTTATGGCTTGATATGACAATGATTGACTTTAGTGGTTTGGTTACTTTGAATTTGTATAACAGGTTGGTTAGGAATATGAAAGCTAACAACCTTACTAAAAGCATAATGAGTAGTTAACCAATCGATTCTTAAAATCACATCAAAGGCAAGTATTTTCAAAGAGATAAGATCAACAGGTAATGTGAAAGTGTTGATTTGAATCAAACAAGATTTATAAATAGTGAAGGTAACGAAGGTTTCTCCCAATAGAGTTTAAATAGATATATCAAAGTCTAACTTCTCTAGAGTTAAATTTAAACATTGAACACAACTAGGTGAAATAAAATAGTGAGTAGAACCGGTATCTAACACGGTATAAACTTCGCAAGAGTTTATGACTAACATACCCGTGATAATTTTATTCAGGTTCTTCGTCACGAAAAAAAATGCTCTCTCTTAAACTACCGGCTTTGGCTTGTCTGGGACATCCTTTGGCATCACTATCCTAGCTAGACTTGACTTCACCATATGACAAAATCGAGCTAGGTGACCTTCTCTTCCATAATTAAAACACGCTTTGGATTGCTGCGTACAGTTTGGACAGATGTGTCCCTCCTGTCTGCATTTGAAACATACGACCGATGGTCGTTCTTCTTCCTTTGAAACGGGTGCTGGTGTCGACGTCTTCACGTCATTGTTGAACCTTCTCTTCTTGAAATGTCCATTCTTATTATTTTGGCCATGATTACCACCGAAGTTGTTACCATTTCTGGCATGTTGATTCCCTCCATGCTTATTGTCACTGCTTTGATGACTGTTATCACCGGAATTATCATTTTGCCGGCTGCTCTCTTTTGGTTGGGTAGACTCATTATCGCGCTCCAATAACTGAGCCCTATTAACAACATCTGAATACAAACACAGTTTATGAGAGATAAGATATTGACGTATCTCAGGTTTCAAACCTCTTAGAAACATTCGCGTCATTCTCTCCTCCTTATCAACCAAATGGGACGCAAATCAGGACAACTCGACAAACTTTGCTTCGTACTGCGACACGGTCATGTTGTTTTACTCCAACATGATAAACTCCACTTCCTTCATGTGACGAATACTTTCGGGAAAGTACTTGTCATTGAACAACTCTTGGAACTTCTCCCAAGACATCTTGAGTGCGTCAGGCTGGGTATGTTTTATAGATTCCCACCAGTAATCTGCCTCTTCACGCAACATAAAGGTGGCAAAGGGAACCTTTTGCTCCTCTGAGCATCCCAAGACATCAAATATCTTGGTGATCTGCTTTAACCACGTCTCTGTCTTAAGTGGTTCTGGCTTTTCCAAAAGCTCTGGTGGTCCTTGCTCCTTTAACTGCTTAGCGGTGACCAACCGTGGGTTTCCATTGTTTCCTCCTGCATTATGAACAGGAGTCTCTCTCGTCTGGTGTTGCATGAATTCTAAAAAGCTCCTAAACGTACCGTCGTTCGTCATTTAGTCAGTGTTGTTGTTTATACGAGGATTATCGTCTTCCTATCGCACATTATCCTGATTATTGATCTATGGAGACTCAACGGTCTCCTGTGCTCCATTGATATTCTCAACATTCTCGGATGCCATTTTTAAATACTGCAACAAAATAAGGGTTAATTAACATATCACATATTATCTCTATACTACTACGTGAGCCAATTAAATACCAAATAAACTTAGGTAGGTCATACTAGCGAAGGAATTCCCCGTCTCTCCCCTCCTAGTTCTTGTCTCATGTCTTAGCCAGGGATCATATCCCTAAGCTTTGATACCAACTGTGACGCCCCCAAAATAGGTATACATCACCTATTCTGAGTCACCAAATACATGGTACAAAATACAAATACAATCTTTAATATACAACAAGAAAGCTGTGAGTTTTAATACAAATATTGTCTTCTAGACAATATCCACTCTCAGAATAAGTCCTCATTACATTTATTATCACACTATTTAACAGAATAGTGAGGACTACTAATACTATCATTTGGACCGTCACTCCGTTCCCCGACTAGTCCCGGCTACGTTCTCATTTCCTAAAGAGAACAGTAAAAGAAAGGGTGAGCTCAACTAGCCCAGTAAGAAATATTATGACTAAGATAATGCAGAATAATTATCATTAGTCTTCAACAGTGTTAAACTGATAAAATACAATAGATAACAAGTTTATATGCAGCGGAACAAGCAATCCATTAAAAGAGTCAAGTAGAGAATAAAATCTACTATCTTTTATGATTTAAAAGGTTTTTTCATCACTTTTATCGCTGGGACTCAACTTAATAAATAATCCACATTATCACACTTTTCTGGCCAGGATATTCATTAGTATCACAATCACAAATTATCCATGCACTCTGGGCCAAGGATATTTGTGTATTCATCAATGGTCATGATCATGCCAACAACTGTCCATCAATGCACTACGGGCCAATGAGGACTTTTACCACATCATTTATAATATTACGGTCATGATTATGCCGAATAATCCCTGGTCATAATCATACCAAGTCCATCTATGCACTACAGGCCACATATAACTTTCAACATAATATAAACATGAGGATGATGACAATAATATAAGAATTCAATAAAACAAGTTCAAGAATTAATTTAACCAAGAACTAATAACGTCCAACTTGTCAACATGATACTTCTTTGTAGAGTAAAATTCAAGAATGCTCAGAAGAATATTTCCATGAAAAGATGTTGGATGAAGCGCAAATATCAAGGATATTCCACTAATTTCATGGAGTATAGAAGTTAAAACTTTAACCAACTGAGTATAATAAAGAATGGAATAACAAAAGAAATCACCATGCATGCGATAGACCGCATGATGCAGCAAGTTATTCCAATGAGAATAATAATAACGGAACCAGTGTCCGGCGTAAAACGCATGCATACGAGGATATTCAACGAGAATAATAAAAAGACGAAACCGGTCGGCGTAAGCGCACGTGATAGGATGTCCAAATAGAATAATAAAGATGAAACCAGGTCCGGCGTAAACGCACAGACAAGATGTTCCAAAAGAATAATAAAGAATGGAATGACAGAAGAATTTCACCATGTATGCGGTACTTCGCATAGACAGGTTATTCCAACATAATAATAAAGAATGGAATAACACAAGAATTTCACCAAGTATAGGGTAGTCCGCGTATACAGGTTATTCTAACAGAATAATAAAGAATGGAATAACAGAAGTTCTCTTCATGAATACAAAAGAATAATACCCCTTACCTTAAGAAGAAAGTCTTTGGATGTAGGAGTAGTGAAGTAGCAAAATACTTTTCTTCTTTCTCTCTATAGTTTCTCTCTCTAGAGTTTAAGTGAATTCGTAAGAAATAATGAAGGAATGAGCTTCTATTTATAGAAGCATGGACTGCATAGTAACTAATTCATGAACGGTCCAGATTAATTTACTTTTAATCGGACGGTCCAGATTTAAAGCAAAATCTTTTAAATAAAATACAATATATTCTATTTATAATCTAATAAAATGAATAACTTTATAAAAGTATTTTGTTTTATATAAAAAGATTTTACTAAGCAAAACACTATGTAAGAAAGTAATATATGCAACAATATGCATAATAAAATATAATATATTCTATTTATAGAATAACTTTATAAAAGTATTCTTTTTTTATATAAAAAGATTTTTCTTTGTGTAAAATACTATGCATAATAGAATATAATATATTCTATTTATAGAATAACTTTATAAAAGTATTCTGTTTTATATAAAAAGCTTTTTTGTTTTATTACATTAATAATATCAATAAAACAAAACTGAGTGACTTATCACGTAAGCATTAATAATCAATACCGTGTGCTACTATGTAACCACGCGTATTACTGTACTTTTACTACTGAGTAGTTCAACAGTTTTAACGGTAAAACTTCCGCCGTTATTTTCATAAAAATATTTTTGTCATTTTCTTAATCCGACAATAATTCTGTTGTGGGGTCCACCAATAATTATACCGTCATACTGATATTCCCTGACAAAAATAATATTCCTCGACCAATCGAATATAATATGACAACTTGCATACTTTGCAAAATTTATAAATATTACCCACAACTATAACATTATATTAAATCCACACTATAATATTAAAAAATTTATTTCGAGAAAATTAAATATTTATTCATAAAATCTAAGGTCTCACACACGTAATTAAATAACCAAACCCCTTTCCTCGACAAAACTTCCTAGACATTGTCAATAATTCAAATAATAATATGAATAATTGTGTCATCTCAATTATTAATTTACTAATTTAAAATATTATGTAGATGATACTGTGATAATAATTGAACAAAACTGAGTGACTTCTTATGTTAGCATCAATAATCATAGATACTGTGCAATACCGTGTGCTATTGTGCAGCAACACGTATTACTATACTTTTATCACCGGATATTTCAATATTTACGATAAACGTTTTTCCGTAATTTTAAATTTTTATTTATTTATGTCGATTTTTATATCCGACAGTTATTCCATCAATGATTGCGTCGTCGTACGAATATTCCCCGACTAAACGAATATTTTATGACCACTTGCTTACTTTGCAAATTTTTCACATATCACCCTTAAATTTAACTTTTTTTCAATTTAACCATTTACTAAATAGAATAATAATTATAAAAAAAATTGAATACTTTTATTTCATAAAATTCGGTGTCTTACAATCTCACATCCTTATAAAATTTCATCCGCGAAATTTATGTACCTGGTAGTTCGAATGTAATAACCGTGAATTTCAAGTCACTATATATATATATGTACATTATTGATATTTAAAACTTTGTGCTATATAGTGATTTAATATGTGACAACATATGTGAAGTGGTGCATGGATCAATAAACATATATATTATAGTTATAGATATATACATTTATAGATTTCATTGAAAATGAAATCTTCATAACCTAATTACACATTAGGTGAGACAATTAAATAACCTAAGGGTTATGGTAATAAGGAAAGGTTAGTATTTAATATGTATACTAACTTAAGTGGATAATTTTGTTATTTCAAGTGACTAATAATTTCAAACCTATTTCTAGTAAACCTAATTAGATTATGAGCTAAAGTCACATGTATAAGTAATTAAATTTCATAAGATTTGGAATGGAAACCGTAAATAAACAATTAGGATAACATTTATTAAAATTGTTAGACTATGTTTATTACATGGCCCAAAATAATTAAAGGAGAAGCCCAAAAGAAATAAAATGCAAGCCCAAACTTAGCCCACTTAATTAAGGGTATTTTAGACCTTTGATTTATCTAATTTATGCATTAAAATAAAAGCTAAATGAAGGAATTAGTGGGCATATATATAGTTGGTCATACTAGCCTTTTTAAGGCAAGAATATTAAGGTAATCAAGTTCCATAAGTAGAAGTTTGACACACAAGGACAAATGTGTCATGCTCCCATTGGTGGAAACTTATTTAGCAACCTTAATGGCATGATTAGGCATGATTAGGAAGGGATAAGGTTAACCCTTTTGTCCAAGGGGCAAAAGAAACATGGGGGATATTAGCATTCCACTCCAATTCACCAACATGATATCTATCTCATTTCATTTTCCTCCTCCACCATTATTCTTCTTCTTCTATTTTCTCCCAACCCATCAAAACACAAAGCTTAGCAAGAGAGAGAGGAAAGGTTCAGATTCTAGAGAAGAAGAGGAGTTTATTGTTCATGCATCCTAAATTCATAACCTACTTTGGAAGAACAAGAAGGGTAGCAAAGAAAACTAAGTGAGGTTCTCTTCCATTCTTTTTCTTATTCTTCTTCTATTTTGGTTTTTACCTCAAAATATATGGGGGTTGTTGTCTAATACTCAAACTACCATAGTTCTATATGTCTCATGCGTAGGACTAAGTATCTTGTGTATTAGAATATAGATTTAGAGGAAGGAAATGAGCATATGTTCTCCAAGGGGTGAAACCCTAGTTTTTCTTCCACTAAATCTTGTGTAACTAAAGTTTTACAACTTGAATTTGTGATCCGTCGAAGGGGGGGGTGCTAGATACATAAGTTATCTAGTAAACCCAAGTGGTAGAACACAAATCTAGCGTAGTATTGGTTTATGAAACAATTTTTCCCAAAAGCAATCAACATAGAGAATTAAAGCTTTAAACCCTAAAAAAGCTACTGTCCCAATTTTTCTTAAGGCTGTTTCAGACAGTTTCAAGTCTTTTAAAAATTTTGGAAAAATCACAGAGGTACCTTAAGAAGTTATCTACGTGTAGGAAAAAGAACGGACACATTTCGATGTGTAGGTTATGTGTAATGGCCTTTTTCGTAAAGGACTCCCAAATATTAACACCCAGATTCCTCACAGTGTATGCACTGGAAATAGTATATTCATATATGTTATGAGAGTATACCCTGAAAGTTTCAGAATTTACTGAGAAAAACTCAATTTTTGAAAATGAAGCAAGATCCGAGTGTTTTAGGCACTTTAAGATTAGTAAATCACTTTCTAAAATTCCCAAAAAATTTGGGGATCGTTGTTGGGTTATATACTGTCCAAATCCAGAAAAAAGAAGTTTTGGAATCAGTTTGGTATTTTTTCTAAAAATGATGAAGTTATGAATAAAAGGAAATAAATAGTTAAATGATGTCATAAATAAGAAAAATATGATTTTAATGCTTGAATACTCCTACTATATAATATTTTGACTATTTTTGGGTATTTTGGAAAATTATAATAATAAATATTATTTATGACCTTTTATGGGTATTAAATAAGTGATTTAATAAGCGGTGAACAATTAGAATAAATTGTTTATTGATCTAATAAATTATTAAAATTTTATTATGATATTAATAATATTAGAATCTTATATTGTTAAGTAAATAAAAATATTAAGATTAAAACTTTATTGAAATATTATTAAATGGTTAATAATATTTGATTTAAGCATTAATAAATGATTAAAGTGTTAATAAATGATTAATAATATTAGATTAAAATATTAATATTAAATTAAAATACTATTAAAAGATTAATAATATTAGATTAAAATATTAATATTAAATTAAAATATTATTAAAAGATTAATAATATTAGATTAAAGTATTATTGGATGATTAAAATATTTTTAAGTAAATAATAATATTCGAGATTAAATAAAATGTTATTAAAAATGTAATAACATTAGTAAAGGACTAAAATATTATTAAATGATTAATAATATTAGTAAATAAATAAAATATTATTAAAAGGTTAATAGTATTAGTAAATGAATAAAGTATTATTAATTGATTAATGATACTAAAGCATAAGTAAGATATTATTAAAGTAATAATATTAACACTACAAAAAAATGAGGCTTCAACAACAACCAAATTTCGTTGCTAAAGGTGCCAAATTTCGTTGCAAAAGGGTTTTGGCAACGACTTTAATGTCGTTGCGTCTTTCGTTGCGCAATGAGCGTTGCTAATTGTTCCGCAACGAACGTTTTTTTTCGTTGCCAAAAGTAATACATTTTGCAACGAAGTTTGGCTTTCGTACAGAGACATCGATCCTTTAGCAACAAAATGTATTGTTGCAGAATAATTAAAATTTCGTTGCTAAAAACCCTATTTCGTTGCAAAAGCCTGCTAATTGGCAATGAAATGAACTCTTTTTTTTTGCAACGACCATGCATTTTCGTTGCAATTGACACCATTTTGCAACGACATTTTTCGTTGCAGTAAATTATGAAAATTTTTGCCTAAGCTTGCTTTTTGTTATGAATGTAAACTTTTTATAACGATTTTTGTTATCGATTATATTATTTGGCAACGACATTATCTTTGAATCAAGAACGAAAATGTTTGTTACTGGTTATTTTTCAATAGCAACTAAAGTCCTCGATTAGCAACGACATTATATGTTCCCGTTTCTTTATATGTGTAACGAAAGTAGATATGATTTGCAACGATAAAAAATGTTGCCTTTTATGTTAGTATTAGCAACAATATCCTCTCCGTTATTATTAGGTTAATTTTTCGTTGCCAAATTTTATATTTTTAATGCCATTAGCAACGAAAATTTGTTGCTAAATGTATAAAAAATTGTTGCTATATTAAAACTTGTTCAATGCTTTGGTAACGAATTATATTGTTGCCCAATCAAAATTTGACATTCTTTTTGTGTACCTAGCTAGCTCAATGTGCCCATAGCAAATAATGGCAAAAATACAAAAAACTAAAATATTATTAACTTAATAAAATCATCCACAACATAATCATTCATTATCATTACAATTATCCATCTAAAGCTACCACAGTTCTTTAATTAAAGTATATATCTATATATATAGAGAGAGTACACTTTATAATTTCGTCCATTGTCTTCCGTAAACGTAGCACGAAAATTTGATACCCAGTATTGTAAGGCAGGTCGTAGAAGCAGTCTTCCTGCACATATTTAAAAATAATAGCAAGTCAGGAAAATGAAGCAAATAGGTCACCAGAGGCACTTAATGTCAAAATCAATACACAAAGACAATAGAGTTGCTACGTGGTACTAATATTATTAAACCAACAGACTACCCACAATATTTATTAAATGGTTGAGCATATAGAAAGATTCCAGAGTCCTTCTACTAACTAAATAAAATGCCTTAAACAAGATAACATGAAGTACATACTAGTTTGACTAACATACACAAGATGGTACCATGTGCAATGTGCATGTATAAGATTACAATAACTATGATAAAAATACACCTGCTCTAAGTGTCCAACTTTGAAGTAACTGTTATGTGAAAAAAAACTAAATCTTCTATTACACTTGGCACACAGTTTTGTATGTCTATTTACACGGTCCTTGATTTTTATTTTGACAAACTCAAAATTACTAAATCTAGACAAACATCATGCAATTTGATACACAGTTGACGACAAAAAACTCACAACTCTAGAAGGGTACAGGCATGTGGGGGCATAAAGAACTTGCTCTTACCAATATCATTACCATCTACCTTAAGTTGAAGAAACTAAGATTAAGAGAAAAGAAAAATTGTTATAAGTTACTATGAAAGTTTCTATGAACCGGCAATAGGAGCTCAACAATTTGTTAGTAACTACTTTACATTGACCAGGTATAAGAAATGAATGTCAAAACTGAAATATAAAAACGTATGCACAATCAGAAGTTTACATACTTTGTCATTTTCATGAAGCTAGAACAAAGGAATCGCAACCAATTTTTGGTTTTTCGGTACAATGAACTTTCTTGATGCATGATTTGAATTTTATTTCACCATTTTTTGGGTTACAGATATTTTAAATGTTTGTTTTTTATATATATATATATATACCTGTGCCGAAGAAAGAACTTCAGGTGAAAACCGGACATATTGCTGACTTTCATAAACTGCAGAACTGACGTCAAAATCACTACCCACCTTCCCTTGTGCAATACAATGAGTAGTTTGAGCTATCACATGGACCACATCCAGATCTGTAGTGTCCATTTCTTGGTTTTGATCTTCACTTAATGATGAAAGATTAACAACCCCAAGGTATCTAAGCAATGCAATGACCACAGTAGTTGTCATGGCTACAGATGATCCCAGTCCAGTTTTTGCAACTTCAATAAAACTATTTTCAGCAACTTTGTTTTCCTCTAGTGTTGTTGCGTCCTTCAGAAATTTACCTTGATGGATGAGCATCTGTTGTGGGGCAGGGTAAAAATTGGCACACTGTAGTGTTTATAATTTTTTTCACATCAATTACCTGAATAAACCATCTGCGAGGTCAACACACATAGCAAATAGTGCAATAGATAGGGTTTTAGTGACACATTAGTGCATATATAAATAACAAATGAAAAGGATTTCTATGGAGCATTAAAAATCATAGAAGGCTTCATCAATAAACTTTTAGGGTCTTATGAAGCCCATGAGACACGCCCTAAAAATTACTTTTGAAATAAAAGTAAAAGATCTTTAATTTAAAGTACTTGTTATCTTCTTTATCTCTTTTCTAGTCCATCTTATCTGACATCTCCATTAGGGAGTAGCAATTGATATATCATAGTGGGATACTTAAGCGGATATAATGCATATTAAAATTTGTTAACTTTATTGTCAATTTGAGATTTTTATACTTTGAAAATATGTTAAATTTGGTGTCAAGCTGCCAATTTCATTGACACTAAATTTAACATATTTCCAAGGCATGAAAAATCTCAAAATGACAACAAAGTCAACAAATCTCATTACGCAGTCGACAATTAAAATTAATAATGAAATCTTCCAACATAAGATTCAGCTAATTCCATACTATAGTATCGCAACAACAAACATTAACTCCATATAACAAGAAAACAAGTTCTCAGCAAGACTCATAAAGTTTAGAATCTAAAAGAAATTCTTCCAAAACAAAGCCCAGAATACAAGACTGACACCATATACATGAAAACCCTAGTACAGTCTCAAATCAGAAGATAACTACAAGTCTAATACATAAATATCAACGTGTGAATTTAAAAAAATGAATATCGAATAAAGAGATACAAGGGATAGATTGGTACAGTATCTTCGGGTTTCGCCTTCGTAGGCCAGGTAGACGATGGAGCCGTGAGAGATGTTGAGGGAGGAGATTAGCATTTGGGGGTTGGACATGTCGGTGAATTGGGAGATTTGAGGTAGGGTTTTGGCGAGTAGGATTGTTGGGTCTGATTCTAAGAATTGAAAACACCGGCAAGCGCCGCCTTGACAATATTAGGTGCACAAACTCTTCCATTATAATTGACATGTCTTGTTGCGTGCTCATGACATTATTAAGCATGATTCCAACTCCTTCGATTAGGGCGAGGAATACGCCGTCGAAAATGGCGGATCGAGAGGCGGTACAAGATACCTCGACGATCTCGATGCAAGCCATTGAGTGGCGTCGCAGACATATGATTAAGTTCAAGGATCCTAGTTTTTGCTTAACGTAGACCATCTTTGCGATCGAAGAAGGCGGAGAAAAGGCCACCCCGACGGCGAAGCTACCACCGACTCGAGGCGCGTTCATGTGCACGGCTTGGGAGCCACCGATGAAGCGTTCACCCTTGGGGGAGTTGTAGATGCCTTTAAGGAAGTGGAAGGCTGAACCGCTGATGGCTCCCATGCCTAAGGCACCGCCAATGTCATCCAGGATGCGATCGGGACAGGGCACCCGAGAAGTCTCTGGAGTTCCCATCGAAAGATTAAATTTATTTTTTTAGAGAGAGAGGGGTTAGGGCTTTGGAGGAGGGTTTTTGATCTGGGGACTTGACAAGGCGACAAATGGGTTAAGTTTTATTATTATTATTATTATTATTATTTATTATTATTATTATTATTAGTACTATTATTATTATTATTAGTACTATTATTATTATTAAACATTTTGGGGCTGAAGAGTATAGGGATGGTGATCCATCTGAGAAGATGATCAACAGCACCCTCCGGCACCGACATGAGACGGACCAGTCAATCAACAAAGATGGCCCAAGTCATCATCAGCTTTCAGCAAAAGCAGAAAGCAGTCAACAATAACTTCATTGTTGTCCCCCAGTAAATCAGCTTTTACTTTAAGTAAAATGCTTTTACTTTTACCATAGTAAATGTAAATATAAATGTAAAAGGTTTCTTACATTTTACTTTAGCTTTAGTAAATTACTTTTACTTTGAACTTTTACTTCAATAAATGTAATAGTGAATCATGCGTGATTTAATAGTAATTTACTTTTCAATTTTCTATTTAAGTAACTCGAAGTATTTAGAGTTACTCAGGCTTTTTTTTGTAAGAAAACCTCACCTGAGGTTCTCTCTTTGCCTTCTCTCTAGTTACCGAAGAAGAAGCTTGTTGCTTCCTTCTTCTAGTAAGATGAAGAAGAAGTTCTTCATACTTCTCTCTTACATTTATAGTTTATCTAGGTTATATGTAATCCCTTCCTCAACTGTTTATAATTAAAAGAAAGAGATTACTTTTTCGATTCACCGGTCATCTTCTTTAAGTTTCTTCTTTCTGTTTAAATTTCGTTAAGAAACTTATCCACTGTTAAATGGTATCAGAGCCACACAGTTGGTTCTTGGTTCTGTTGGTGGTTCCCGGTCCAAAATAGTTAGCCTAGCTTCTAAATGTTTATTCAAACATTTGCTTCTTTTACTCCAACTTAAATCACCTAACTTACTGTAAAACACCTTTGATCCCTTAAGTCCCGTTATGTCGTTGTAAATCTCTAGTGTGGGAGCAGTTTAGGCTAAGGGAATCATTAGATCTGTAGGTATGTGTTTACATAAGCTAAGACGGGTTTGATCTAAGTGGAATGCCAAAAGAATAAATTTTTGATTACTCAGTTAAAATGAAGTAGACTGTTTAGATCGAGTTCACTGATAGATCAAGGCCAATTGAGTGATCCCTTGTGTCAGACGCAGTCTTATTTATTTTTAAACAAAAATTCTTACAAAATTTATGAAATTTTGATGATTATGACCAATTGTTTGGTGAAATTTTTTTTCTCCTCTCTTCATAAACCTAATTTTTGGGGGTGAAGGGTAAAATCTTGGATAAACATTTTTGGGCTAAAGAGTATAGGGATGGTGATCCATCTGAGAAGATGATCAATGCAGACCTCTAAAGACGAAACGAGAGACGGACCAATTAGTCAACAAAGATTGCCCGATCATCATCGACTTTTTTCAAAGAAAAGTAAAAGCGTACCAAGAACAACATCATTGTTGTCCCCTAGTAAATCAGCTTTTACTTTAAGTTAAATGCTTTTACTTTTACCATAGTAAATGTAAATGTAAATGTAAAATGTTTCTTACATTTTATTTTAGCTTTAGTAAATTACTTTTACTTTATACTTTTACTTCAATAAATGTAATAGTGAATCCTGCGTGATTCAATAATAATTTACTTTTCAATTTTCTATTTAAGTAACTCGAAGTGTTTAGAGTTACTCAGGCTTTTCTTTTCTAAGAAAACCTCACCCGAGGTCTTCTCTTTGCCTTCTCTCTAGTTACCGAAGAAGAACCTTGTTGCTTCCTTCTTCTAGTAAGATGAAGAAGTTCTTAATACTTCCCTCTTCTAATTACAGTTTATCTAGGTTATATGTAATCCCTTACTCAACTGTTTATAAATAAAAGAAAGAGATTACTTTACCGATTCACAGGTCATCTTCTCTAAGTTTCATCTTTCTATTTAAATTTCGTTTAGAAACTTATCCACTGTTAAATGGTATAAGAGCCACATGGTTGGTTCTTGGTTCTGTTGGTGGTTCTTGGTCCAAAATAGTTAGCCTAGCTTCTAAATGTTTATTCAAACATTTGCTTCTTTTGCTCCAACTTAAATCACCTAACTTACTGTAAAACACCTTTGATCGCTTAAGTCCCGTTATGTCGTTGTAAGTCTCCAGTGTGGGAGCAGTTTAGACTAAGGGAATCATTAGATCTGTAGGTATGTGTTTACATAAGGTAAGACGGGTTTGATCTAAGTGGAATGCCAAAAGAATAAATTTTTGATTACTTAGTTAAAATGAAGTAGACTGTTTAGATCGAGTTCACTGATAGATCAAGGCCAATTGAGTGATCCCTTATGTCAGACGCAGTCTTATTTGTTTTTAAACAAAAATTCTTACAAAATTTATGAAATTTTGATGATTATGACCAATTGTTCGGTGAAATTTTGTTTCTCCTCTCTTCATAAACCTAATTTTTGGGGGTGAAGGGTAAAATCCTGGATAAACATTTTGGGGCTGAAGAGTATAGGGATGGTGATCCATCTGAGAAGATGATCAACAGCACCCTCTAGCACCGACAGGAGATGGACCAATCAGTCAACAAAGATTGCCCCAGTCATCATCAGCTTTCAGCAAAAGCAGAAAGCAGTCAAGAACAACATCATTGTTGTCCCCCAGTAAATCAGCTTTTACTTTAAGTAAAATGCTTTTACTTTTACCATAGTAAATGTAAAT
Organism: Panax quinquefolius; assembly: GCA_020205615.1. NCBI lineage: Eukaryota > Viridiplantae > Streptophyta > Magnoliopsida > Apiales > Araliaceae > Panax > Panax quinquefolius. Next base: position 60,001,815 of record CM035158.1, read on the forward strand.
GTAAATGTAAAATGTTTCTTACATTTTACTTTAGCTTTAGTAAATTACTTTTACTTTATACTTTTACTTCAATAAATGTAATAGTGAATCCTGCGTGATTCAATAGTAATTTACTTTTCAATTTTCTATTTAAGTAACTCGAAGTGTTTAGAGTTACTCAGGCTTTTCTTTTGTAAGAAAACCTCACCCGAGGTCTTCTCTTTGCCTTCTCTCTAGTTACCGAAGAAGAAGCTTGTTGCTTCCTTCTTCTAGTAAGATGAAGAAGAAGTTCTTCATACTTCTCTCTTCTAATTACAGTTTATCTAGGTTATACATAATCCCTTGCTCAACTGTTTATAAATAAAAGAAAGAGATTACTTTACCGATTCACAGGTTATCTTCTCTAAGTTTCTTCTTTCTATTTAAATTTTGTTAAGAAACTTATCCACTGTTAAATGCTATAAGAGCCACATGGTTGGTTCTTGGTTCTGTTGGTGGTTCTCGGTCCAAAATAGTTAGCCTAGCTTCTAAATGTTTATTCAAACATTTGCTTCTTTTGCTCCAACTTAAATCACCTAACTTACTGTAAAACACCTTTGATCGCTTAAGTCCCGTTATGTCGTTGTAAGTCTCCAGTGTGGGAGCAGTTTAGACTAAGGGAATCATTAGATTTGTAGGTATGTGTTTACATAAGGTAAGACGGGTTTGATCTAAGTGGAATGCCAAAAGAATAAATTTTTGATTACTTAGTTAAATTGAAGTAGACTGTTTAGATCGAGTTCACTGAAAGATCAAGGCCAATTGAGTGATCCCTTGTGTCAGACGCAGTCTTATTTGTTTTTAAACAAAAATTCTTACAAAATTTATGAAATTTTGATGATGATGACCAATTGTTTGGTGAAATTTTGTTTCTCCTCTCTTCATAAACCTAATTTTTGGGGGTGAAGGGTAAAATCTTGGATAAATATTTTAGGGCTGAAGAGTATAGGGATGGTGATCCATCTGAGAAGATGATCAACAGCACCCTCCGACACCAATAGGAGACAGACCAGTCAATCAACAAAGTTGGCCCCAGTCATCATCAGCTTTCAGCAAAAGCAGAAAGCAGTCAACAACAACATCATTGTTGTCCCCCAGTAAATCAACTTTTACTTTAAGTAAAATGCTTTTACTTTTACCATAGTAAATGTAAATATAAATGTAAAAGGTTTTTTACATTTTACTTTAGCTTTAGTAAATTACTTTTACTTTGTACTTTTACTTTAATAAATGTAATAGTGAATCCTGCGTGATTCAATAGTAATTTACTTTTCAGTTTTCTATTTAAGTAACTCGAAGTGTTTAGAGTTACTCAGGCTTTTCTTTTGTAAGAAAACCTCACCTGAGGTCCTCTCTTTTCCTTCTCTCTAGTTACCGAAGAAGAAGCTTGTTGCTTCCTTTTTCTAGTAAGATGAAGAAGAAGTTCTTCATACTCCTCTCTTACATTTATAGTTTATCTAGGTTATATGTAATCCCTTCCTCAACTGTTTATAAATAAAAGAAAGAGATTACTTTACCGATTCACCGGTCACCTTCTTTAAGTTTCTTCTTTCTATTTAAATTTTGTTTAGATATATATATATATATATATATATATATATACATTTCTATCAGACATGGAGTTTACTTCGTGGCCTTTTACTCCTTTATTTATATTTCGTCCTGCCTGGAGTTTACTTCGTGGAGGTTGATCGTTTTTACTACTTTATTTATGTTAGTCCCGCCTGGAGTTTACTTCGTGGCGGTTGATCGTATTTATTTCTTTATTTATATTTCTGATACCCCATGGAGGTACTTCGTGGTGGTCGATCATGTTTCTATATATATATTTACCACTTTTATATATTTACATTTCTGATCTCCCATGGAGGTGCTTCGTGGTGGTTGATCATGTTTCTCTCTCTCCCTCTCTCTATATATATATATATATATATATTTACATTTCTGATCCCCCATGGAGGTGCTTCACGGTGTTTGAATTTCCTTAGATGGCTTTCATGCCCATGAGGAGTTCGGCACTGCTATATACTATTTTCTCAAAGATGCTTCACATCTCGGAAAAAAAAATCAACCAAGCTGAACATTTAATCATAAAATGGAAGTATCAAAGGGCTCAATTACTATTGAGCACAGGGTTTGAAAAAACATCTTTTACAAAACATCATTGTCATATCTTGTTTAAAATTGAATTTTGATACAAATTCAAACCCTTTGTATATAGGTGCGAACGAGGCCTCGCACTACTTCTAAATAACAACACATTGACCCACACACACACACATTCATATAACAATTTATTGAAAAGTGGCTGTCACCGTGGTAACACATACGTCGGGAGGTGCCTAACACCTTCCCTCCGCGAAATCAAGCCCCCAGACCTTAATGAATCTCGGTTTCACAGACCCGTTTAGCAGTGTTAAATCACGGGGTCATTGTGCAAACCTTTTCTCGGTTGCATTGGTGCAACCAGTTAAAAACACCAACTGGTGACTCTTACAGTCAAATCGTCGACATATACATGTCGGACCTTTTTCACTTGTTTTTTCAAACAAATCTCACCTAACGTGAGAAAACCAAAGAACAAGAACATAAAAGGAACAAATAAAAATCCCGACGTCGACAGGTGGCGACTCTGCTGAGGACTCCAGTAAGAGGGCTTAAGCCGCTACTACAAGCTTTTCAAAACTGTTATATGTTTGTGTGTGAATGTTGCATTTACATTTTTTGATGAATGTGTACGAATTCATTTCACTTACTGCACTGTAATATATCTATCTGTGATATTAGTGCTTCACACATGTCATCATTCCCATAACAGTGAGACACATTGTATGTGAATGTATGTTGTGTGGTTCCTCCACCAGGAGGCTATCCTGTCAGTGTTTGATTACTGGACTCATAGGGAGACTAATTCCAACGAGGATCAGGAAAGGCACCACCCAGATTCGCTCCAATTGAAAGACCAGATTACTTTTCGTCAAGTAAATTGCAATGATATGGGAACCTTCATGCCAAGAAGCCGCGAGAGTAACCTAAGATAGGTCAGCCTCTGATAAACCAAACACGGAGGAAAGTCTCTTCATGCTTTCCATTTTTCAATTACTTGTAAAGACAATTACTTGTTATTTTATTCCATGTTCATCTATATAAAATGGAAAATATGAAGAATATGTGTTCATGCATATTAAGGCTTGACATGCTATCAAATGACACCGGTTTTGCAGGATAATATTCCTAAAATGGACACTTTATGATAACATGTAAACTTTTATACATTCCCTAAGACTAAACTGTTCAAGTCTTTTGTAGGGAAACAAATAGGCCCGTTACCCGCTAAAAATCCAAAAAGGTCACGAGCCTACATCCAATCATGTCTTCATTTGACCATTCTAATCTTAATCCTATTTCTAATGAAGAATTTGACAGATTTAGGAAAAAATTATAGAGTTGGCTATTCTGCTTAAAGAATTACATCAGTCTACTCAGGGTTCTCGAATACCTGTACATACAGAATCCTCTTCACAAGGAGGAACACAAGTTTTGGATAAAACAATTCCTGAACTTCAGTTGGATACAATCGACAAAAACCCTGAAAACACCCATCTCAAAGAATATCCAGACACTGGTGATATCAGAAATAAAGTCTTTCAAATGGAGGAAACCATCCGTTCTATCAAATGAATTGGAGCACACGTGAGTGTTTCATATACTGACCTTTGTATATTCCCTGGTGTTCATTATCCAGAGAAGTTCAAAACTCCTGACTTTGAAAAGTATGATGAGTTAGGGGATCCTTACACACATTTGAAGGTGTTCATTAGAGAACTTGGATCTTATGAAAAGGATGAGAAGCTTAGAATGCAACTATTCCAAAAGAGTCTAACTGGAGAAGCTCGGACGTGGTATACCAGATTAGACAACTCAAAGATCCATAGCTGGGAGGAACTAGCTCATGCCTTCCTCTCTCAGTACAGCTTCCAATCTCAGATGGCTCCTGACCGGTACCAAATTACCAAGGTCAAGAAACAGTCTGATGAGTCTTTCAAAGAGTATGCTCAAAGGTGGAGGCGCCTTACTGCTCAAGTCATTTCTTCCATGATGGAATCCGAAATTGTTATGATCTTCATAGACATACAAGAAGCTCATTTCTATGAAAGAGTCTTAGCTAGCATTAGCAAGCCATTTTCTGAAATGATCAAACACGGAGAGATGGCTGAGACGGAATTGAAGTCAGGAAAAATTCAACACCTAGCTGCTCTTAAAGCAGTTCTTGAGCACATCCAGTCTAGAACTTATGGAAACAAACCCCGGAGGGTCCATAAAAAGAAAGATAAAGATGTTTCCTTGATACTACGAGGTCAAAAAGCCAGTCAGAATATGCCTATCCTGAGGAAAACCTACTACCCTTTGCAAGCACATTCTTCAAACCCTCCATTGCATAAAGGTGGAGAAGTCATATGCTCTCGAGTGTTCACAACCTTAAGGGACTAGCTCGAGAATATCCTTACTTTTCTAAATACTTAGAAGAAAATTACACATCCTCTTCCACCAGCCAACCCGAATGGTAAGGGTTTCAATGCTACTCGGAAGTGTGCTTTTCATGTCGGGGCACCGTTACATGACACTCAGGATTGCTGGGCCTTGAAACACAAGATCTAGGACTTAATCGATAGTGGGGAGATTATCGTGACTAAACCCGACCAACCTCATGTGCAAGACAATCCTCTTTCTAAACACAAATAAGAAGAGGTTAATATGATTAATTGGAGAAGTGAACAAAGTTCCAATTACGTTGTTGAATCTTCCCAGACCAGCAAAGATGGTGCTGATAGATGGGATTATGTGCAGTTCTAGTTTATGATAGAACGAAAGATTAAGGCTCTTTGCAAACAAGTAGATCAATTGGCAGAACTGGTGATTCATCAACACCAAGTCACACGCCAATTATTCAGTCAGGAGCATGCTAATATCCTTCCCTTTGTCATGAATACTCCATCCTCGCCTTCAGAAAGTTAAACACTGGAGGATAAAGTTGTAAAAGGAGCAAGTGCTAAAGCAGTCGAGATTTTGCCAACAAACAAAAATTTACATATCTTGGGCAACCTATGGAGGAAATATTTCAGATGTTGATCAATGAAGGAAGAATTACATACCTTCTACCTTCAATAAATCCTCATTCCAGACGATTCAATTCTGATGGAGTATGCCAATATCACTCCCACTCTCGCGGTCATAGCACAGAAGACTGTTGGGCACTTCGCCACCTTATTCAAAATTTAATGGACAGCGGTGTCTTGCAGATGGTAGACGATGACACTTTGTTACTCAAGAGTGGGAATACATATCCTACAAAGTGGAAAGATGGAGTAGTAGCAGTTATATTCGTTGAGGCTAATGATACTCCCAAACCACTAACAATACAATCAATCCAACTCAAAGGTATTGACAATCCTTTGAAAGTGGTTGCACCAGAGCCAATTAGTTTACCATTCAGACCACAGTATCATGTTATCAACCTACAAAAATTTTCATAGAATTATGGAGAGGCTGAAGGATCCACATCTCCTATAACTGCTGCTGTGTTGAAGGAAAATCCACTATATCTTCCCCAACGGGTAATGAAGCCTTACATCAAAGAAAATGGAAAAATTCCCATAGAGAAGATTGAAGAGTTCCTCCGTATTATGGGCCATAATGAATCCAAGGTGGTTTTAAGCTTAAAGGAAGCTCCACAACAAATTTCCATTTTGGACTTGGTTTTATCTTCCGGAGATTATAGGAAAGTCTTACTCAAAGTCTTGGAAGAAGACCATTTGCTGAAATCAGAGGATGTGGAAAAATTCTAACATCTAGTTGATCAAATTTTTAACAATAATGTGATATCTTTCACTGATGATGACATACCGCCAGAAAGGACCGGTCATTGCAAGCCGTTGCATATAGCGGTATTATCCTCCAGATATATGGTGTACGAAGTCTTGATAGATGGAGGGTCGTCTTTGAATATCTATCCTTATGCCACTTTGGTGAAGATGAACATCAATCTCAAACGGATCTGAAGTAGCTATACGGTTATTATAGCTTTTGATGGTTCCCGACGAAACGCCATTGGAGAAATTGAACTGCCAATGGAGATTGGTCCACATACATTTAGTGTATCCTTTTATGTGCTCAGAATAGCTACAATATACAAACTGCTGTTGGGAAGACCATGGATTCATATGGCTGGAGCTGTCCCTTCCACTATTCACCAGCAACTCAAGTATATCATTAACGACAGCCTAGTTACTGTTAATGCTGAGTTGGAATGTCCTGAACAAGGTGTCATGCCACTAATCAGCTTCAATTCAGAAGTTGAGCTGATCAGCTTTCATACGTTTGAAGTGAGCAACACTCACTACCATCCCCTTGGGACACCATCTTTCATACCCAAGATTGCTGCCAAAGTAATGTCGGCTACTCAAGAAATGATGTCATTGGGTCATCGACCTGGACAAAGGTATGGCAAAGATCATCAGGGTATTAAGCACCCAATTCAAGTATCCAGTCAAACTGGGACAGCTGGACTAGGCTATTCTACCAATCCTAGTCATAGGAATCCTCATAAGCACAAATAGATTCCTTCAACTTTAGCCACACGGTGATTGTCTCCACCCGCAAATCCTTAGCTTATACAATCTTTGATAAAGGTGTCAGCCCACGTTACGGCTATGCTATTTCCCAAGACAATACCGGTCAAGGGAAAAGAGGTCCTAGTTCCTGATCCCAGAATGGAAGAAGAGGAGCAGAGACATAAACAAGACATCACCAAGATGATGTCAAACATACAAAACATTGTCCATGATGAACATAGAAACAAATACACCATAGATGATGATAGCCCAGATGTCATGGTCATCTTTAGGGAAAAGGAGGACAATGATAGCCCCTCCATCACTGTAGTCCATCTGGATTTTACCCTCAACAATTGGAGCAGCACTCCATGTATTGGTCGAAGAGGGTAAAATGGGTAGAAATTTTACCTGCCTTGTAGATAACTTTAACTACTTACTTTTCTGTACAGTATTAGCAGTTGTTTTATCAGTATATGCTAACACTTTTGTATGATTGAACAGTTTCATATATTAAGTGAAAACATATTTTGTTTCAGGACTCTGAATTTAGATGTGACTGTACTTGCTGATGAGGTGCCTTCTCTCCATAAGGACTGTAACTTTGATAAAAAGTTGGACTCAAATTTGATGGAAATATAAGGGGGCATTGAGATACCTCAGGAGACCAAGGAATGGGTCGAAGACAAACCTAAATCTAACCTTGATCAAACCACCTCTTTCAATCCCTGAACCTTAGAAAATCCTAAGCTAATCCAGATTGGTTCAGACCTCACTCCAAACCAAAGGAATTACATGGGTGCTTTACTAACCCAATTCCAGGATGTGTTTGAATGGTCTCATGAAGACATGGTGGGTTTTTCCACTGACATTGTCCTTCATCGCCTTCCCATTAAAGAGGGATTCAAGCCATTCAGGCAGAAGCTCAGGCGATTGAAACATGAGTGGAGTTTAAAGAAGAAATTGTGAAACAATTTTAAGCGGGCATCATCATGGTGTCTACATACCCTGAATGGCTATCAAACATAGTCCCCATGCCTAAACTGGGAGGAAAGGTGCGAGTTTGCGTGGATTACTGGGATTTGAACAAAGCTTACCTTTAAGATAGCTTTCATGTGCCATTTATCCACATTCTCATTGACAATACTGCTCAATACGACATGTACTCCTTTGTGGATTGCTTCATGGGGTATCATCAGATTATGGTTGCTGAGGAGGATCGTGAGAAAACTACTTTTATCACACCTTAGGGAACCTTTTGTTATAGACGATTGTCATTTGGCCTCATCAATCCCGGAGCAACCTATCAGCGAGCTATGATGGCTCTTTTCCACGATTTAATGCACAAAGAAAAAGAGATCTACATGGATGACATCATTGTCACATCTCGAAGGGAGGAAGACCACTTAGACCATCTCAAAAAGCTCTTTAACAGGTTGTGTAAGTACAACTTGAAGTTGAATCCAGCCAAGTGCACCTTTGGTGTTAAATTAGGCAAGTTGCTAGGTTTCTTAGTCAGCCACGTAGGGATTGAGCTGGATCCCACCAAAATCCAGGCCATCAAGGAAATGCCCATTTCTCAAACAGAGAAGGAAATACGGGGATTTTTGGGAAGAATCAATTTCATTAGTCGGTTCATCTCTCAACTCACAGAAACCTGTGAGCCCGCTATTAAGGAAGAACTCTTCTATGAAATGAAATGATGAGTGTCAGAAAGCCTTCCTTATAATCAAAGAATAGTTGGTTAATGCTCCCATTTTGGTACCTCCCAGGGATGATGTTCCCCTATTTATGTACCTTTCCATCAACAACAATGCTATGGGTTGCATGCTAGGACAAAAAGATGATAGAGCCAAGAGCGAGCTATCTATTACCTAAGTAAAAGATTTAGCAACAGTGAATACAAGTACACTCTGATTAAGAAGACTTGTTGTGCTTTAGCATGGGCTTCCATGAGGTTACAATATTACCTTCATGGTCACACAACCCATCTCATATCCTGTGTAGAGGAGATCACTCTAATTGAGAAGTACACTCTGATTGAGAAGACTTGTTACTTTTTGTAGAGAAAGGATAAAAATGTTTTTGCTATTTTTCTTTATTGCGACCGGGCCATATAGAATATGGTTGCCTACATACTCCTATTGAAGAGGAGATCAAGTCGACATAGTTCACCCCACAGGACGAATCACAACTGAAGAAAAAGTGTGAATCCCATGTGCAGGCTATACTGGAGGGAGAAGAAAGTTTGATCCCATAATAGGGATAAACTACAAGTGTGGAAAAAGTTTGATCCCGTCCTCAGGATAAACTGCAAGCGTAGAAAAGTTTAATCCCGTCTTCAGGATAAACTGCAGGCATAGAAAAGTTTAATCCCATCTTCAGGATAAACCGCAGGCGTAGAATGGTTTAATCCCGTGTTCAGGATAACCGAAATTGTGAAAGGTTAAATCCCATCTTCAGGATAACCGAAATTGTATGGAAGGTTTGAAATGAAGTGATACTAGCCTGCTGGTTTGAAGTGTATGTTTCCCTGAGGGGCAGAATAGTATGCAAAAAGGAAAGGGTTCAAAATCGGAATGACTGGTGATTTGGTGATCAAAACCAGGATGTTTGTTTGATGGTAACTTCAGACATAGTACCGTTTCATTGTGTCCTAGTTGATAAGATGTGGAAATTCATCGCCATCTATTTCCTGCAATCTGAGAGCACCTCCTGTCAATACCTCCTTAACAACAAATGGGCCTTCCCAGTTAGGAGCGAATTTTCCCTTAGATTAATCTTGGTTGTCAATGATCTTCTTCCAAACCAAGTCATGTTATTTGAATTGCCTTAATCAGACTTTTCTGTTGTAGGATCGTGCGATCCTTTGCTGATATAACTGACCATTGAAGATAGTCGCGGATCGCCTTTCGTCTATTAGAGACAATTGGTGATACCTGTCTTGTACCCATTGGTCTTCACCCAACTGAGCATCCATCAATACTCTGAGGGATTCCATTTCCACTTTTATGGGGAGCTCTGCTTCCATCCAATAGACTAATGAGTAGGGGGTTGCCCTAGTGGAAACACGCATAGAAGTTCTGTAGGCTAATAAAGTCAGATGCAAGAGGTCAGGCCATCCTTTGTGATTGGCAGACATTTTCTGCATGATCTTTTTGATGTTTTTATTAGCCGCTTCAACAACACCATTCATATTTGGATGGTAGATGACGGAGTTAAGGTGTTTGATGTGGAATTTTTTGCATAACTCCTCCATCATTTTGTTGTTGAGGTTCTTAGCATTGTCTGACACAATGACCTCTAGTTGTCCATGTTGACAGACGACATTGTTTCTAATGAAAGAAATGATGACTTCTTTAGTAACCCTGAGGAAGGATGTTGCTTCTACCCATTTGGTGAAGTAGTCGATCATGGTGAATATAAATGGATGTCCATTACTGGCTTTGGGCTCGATGGGCTCGATCACGTCCATTCCCCACATTGAGAAGGGTTATGGTGAACTCATATTGTGGAGTTCCCTTGGAGGGACGTGGATAGCATTCCCATAAATCTGGCATTGATAGCACCTCTTGACGTGATCATCACAGTCAGCTTTGAGTGTAAGCCAATAATGCCCCGTTTTGAGGATCTTCTTGACAAGTAGGGGTCCGCTCATGTGAGGGCCACATACTCCACCATGGATTTCATCCATGAGTCTCTGAGCTTGGTCTTTATCCAGACATCTGAGGAGACCTAATCCTGCATCTCTTTTGTAGAGTGCATATCCGCTCAGGTAGAATTTCATAGCAAGTCGATGAATCCGCCTCTTCTCAGTTAGGCTCGCCTCAGCGGGTGTAGATCTATCTCGTAGATACTCCTTGATGTGCTGATACCAAGGGTTGTGGATGGGAGGTAGCTCATCCGATACTTTTCCAACGTAATTCCCATAGACTGGGGCTTTTTACAGAGTAAACGTGATGCTTGGCATATTTTCCTTGTCAAGTATGTAAACCAAGGAGGCTATCGTTGCTAATGTATCCGTAAAATCATTCCTATTGCGAGGAATGTGTAGAAAGGAGATTTCTTCAAACTCCAAAGCCATCTGTAAAACTTGCCGATGGTAAGGCAACAAATGCAATTCTTTGGTTTGATAGATTCATGTGGATTGCTTGATTACCAATTCGGAATCCCCAAAGGCAGATTAACCGCTTTGATGCCCATCGAAGCAGGAAAGTTTTAGCCCCATGATACAACCTTCATACTCGTTTGTGTTGTTGTGCCGACAAAGCGTAATTTGACGGCGACGGATATCGCTGCTCCCGCATCGCATACTAGAACTGCTCCAGCTCCAGAACCTTCTGCATTAACAGCTCCATCAAAATACATTCTCCACGCACGGTATGTATCGTACTGATATTGTAGCTGAACGGTCATTACCCCTTCATCGGGAAAGTATGTTTCCAAGGGTTTGTAGTCCCCTACAGGTTCGACGGCCAGTTGATTCGCAATTCCTTGACCATTGACAGACTTTTGCGTCACGTAGATGATGTCAAATTTCTATAGGATTAACTGCCATCTGGACAGTCGATAATTCAGTATGGGCTTACTGAACACATACTTGAGAGGATCCATTCGGGATATAAGATGGGTTGTGTGACCATGGAGGTAATGCTGTAACCTTGTGGAAACCCATGCTAAAGCACAACAAGTCTTCTCGATCAGAGTGTACTTGTGTTCACTAATGCTGCATCTTTTGCTGAGGTAATAGATAGCTCGTTCTTGGCCTCTATCGTCTTTTTGCCCCAGCATACAGCCCATGGCATTGTCATTTATGGATAGGTACATGAACAGGGGAACATCATCCCTGGGAGGTACCAAAATAGGAGTGTTAATCAGTTGCTCTTTGATTGTGAGGAAGGCTTTCTGACACTCATCATTCCATTTCATGGAGGAGTTCTTCCTTAACAACTTGAAGATTGGCTCACAGGTTGTTTTGAGTTGAGAAATGAATCTGCTAATGAAGTTGATCCTTCCCAAAAATCCTCGTATTTCTTTCTCTGTCTGAGGAATGGGCATTTCCTTGATTTCCTGGATTTTTGTAGGATCCAGTTCAATACCTTTGTGGCTGACTAGGAAACCTAACAACTTGCCTGACTTAACACCAAAGGCGCACTTGGCAGGATTCAACTTGAAGTTGTACTTATGCAACCTATTGAAAAGTTTTCTGAGATGGTCTAAGTGGTCTTCCTCCTTTTAGGATTTGACAATGATGTCATCCACGTAGATCTCTATCTCTTTATGCATTAAATAATGGAAAAGAGCCATTATAGCTCACTGATAGGTTGCCCCGGCATTGATGAGGCCGAATGACAACCGTCTGTAGCAAAAAGTTCCCCAAAGAATGATGAAAGAAGTTTTCTCACGATCTTCCTCAGCGACCATAATTTGATGGTACCCCGCAAAGCAATTAGCAAAGGAGTACATGCCGTATTGAGCAGTATTTTCAATAAGAATGTGGATAAAGGGCACGGGAAAGCTATCTTTAAGGCAAGCTTTGTTCAAATCCCGATAATCCACGCAGACTCGCACCTTTCCACCTAGTTTAGGCATGGGAACAATGTTGGATATCCACTCCAGATATGTAAACACCATGATAATGCCAGCTTGAAATTGTTTCACAATTTCTTCTTTAACCTTTAAACTCGACTTAGGTTTCAATCGCCTGAGCTTTTGCCTAACTGGCTTAAATCCTTCTTTAATGGGAACGCGATGAAGAATAATGTCAGTGGACAAGCCCACCGTGTCTTCATGAGACCATGTAAACACATCCTGGAATTGGGTTAACAGTGCAACCATGTCATTCCGTTGATTTGTGGTAAGGTCTAAACCAATCTGGATTAACCTAGGGTTGTCTAAGGTTCCAAGATTGAAAGGAGTGGTTTGATCAAGATTGGGTTTGTGTTTGTCTGCAACCCATTCCTTAATCTCTTGAGGTGTCTCAATGTTCTCTTGTATGTCCATCAATTCTAAGTCCAACTTTGCATCAAAGTTACAGCCCTTGTGGAGAGAAGGCATCGCATCAGCAAGTACAGACACATCTAAATTCAGTGTCCTGAAACAATATATGCTTTCACTTAATATATGCAACTGTTCGATCATACAAAAGTGTTAGCATGTACTTGATAAAATAACTGCTAGTACTGTAAAGGAAAGCAAGCAATTAAAGTTATCTACAGGGCAGAGGGATTTTCTGCCAATTTTACCCTCATCGACTAATGCAAAGTCCTGAAGGACTGTTGTAAGACCCCGAATTTTATGAAATAAAAGTATTCAATTTTTTTAATTACTATTCACGAGTTACTATTCACGAGTTACTATTCATGAGTTACTATTCATGAGTTATTATTCATGAGTTACTATTCACGAGTTACTATTCACGAGTACTATTCATGAAGCATGATAATTTTTTTTTTCCGTAAGAAGGCATTACTCGATAATTGTTACGAGTAATTCTTTATTCGATATTTTATTTTATTGATTTGATAATTGCTACGTTGATATTTTATATTATTGTTGTTTCAATAATTGTCACGCAAGACGATATTTTCCATTATCGAGACAATAATTCATATTATCTCGAATAATATTATTGGTTAACATTATTGGCAATGCCTAGAAAGTTCTGTCTCAAGGAGAGGTTTGGTCACCTAATTGCTTGTAGTAAGGAGAAATTCTTATTGGAAAGCCCCTCTTTCACAGGAAGCCGCTGGTTGTTAATATTGTGATTATGTAATATTATTTGTGAATAATTAATTATTGATTTTTATGATGAGAAAAATATTTATTTTATGTGGATATAGATGGAGAAAATTTTTAAAGTGACAATTGTTGAAAATTAATATTTTATCTTTTTCTGATAAAATAATTCATTTAAATATATTATTTTAATAATATAATAATGGTGATATTTTTACAAATGAATGTGGAATATATGAGTATATGAGGAGGAAGAATATTTTGTTACAATAAATGTTTAAAACATGTTAAACATGTCGGTGGACCCCATTTCTTGACTGAAATTTGATTATAGACTGTAAAATCGTCCGTTTATGGATTTCGGTCAATTTCTGTTTGGAATTTGGAAAAACTTTCTTCTGTAAAGTTGTAGAGAATTGAATTTCCTATAAAAACTCGCGAGATTCGAATTTTTTGATAAAAGGACTATTTATTATGAATTATTGAAGTTCTGAAGCTCTGAAATAATTGATTTTTGGAAGTTTAAAATAATTTAAATAACAAAAACGTTTTTTGTGCAAGTCTTGTGAGGTGGGCTTTTTGGTGGCTGAGGTTTTGAAGCAAAATAAGTGTGCTTTGGAATAAAAATAATATATATTAATATTTTATTAAATTTTCTGCTTTGGTGTTCTAAGTATTTTCCTATAAATAGGTGCTTAGGTTAGAATTGAAAATCACACACACGAAACTAAAGTTTCTCTCTCTATATTATCGAAGCGTATTCTTGTGAGTATTTTGAGTATACTTTGAGTATTGCTATACGGTGCAAGTTAGATTCGGCGTTATTCGGTCGAAATCTTGCTCTTTTGAGGTAAGGGATAGTAAGAGATTTTTAAGGGTGATTATGTTTTTAGTTTTGTATTTTCCGAACCTTCAAAAATTCTGAAAAAATTTTAAATGATATTTTGATGAGTTTTGTAGAGTGTGTCCAAAAAATGGCGATTTTGGATGTATAGATTAGGAGTTATGGATTTTATGAGAAAAGACTATTTTAAAAGTAACTATTTATAACTCCTTGTGATTAACTCCAAAATTGATGAAATTTTTATTGGGAGTACATCTATATAATATCGATTATATACCGTGTAAATTTCAGAATTGTTGGATAAAAGTATAATTTATGATAAATGTTTAAATATTCGGTGGTTTTGGCCATATGAAAAATAGTAAATGAATTTTTAAAATTTTGAGAAAAATATATGTTCAATATGGGACTATGTTATGCTAAATCCAGAAAAGAAATATTTTTGGAACTGATTTGGTATTTTTCATGAAAATATTCTAGTTATGAGTAAATGAATTAAATATGTTATGTGAAGTAAGAAAATTGGAAAATATGATTTTATGGCTTGAGAATCATATATGAGGTATATGCTGATTTTTGATGAGAGTTTTGGTTATTGGTGATGAAATCTTATGAGTTTGGCATTTTATGATGATTAAATGCATTAATTAGTAAAGTGTAAACAATTTAATTAAATTGTTTATAAGTTTTAGAAATGATTAAAATATTATTGTAATATTAATAATATTAGATTATGAGATTTCTAAGTGATTTATAACATTTGGATTAAGGTGTTATAAATATGGATATGAATTTTATTATGAAACTTTATCTTTTAGGTATGAGGATTTACTATGCATGTATATACGGTACTATGTATGCGAATACGAGGTCTTATTCACGACAAATTGGTTTCTTCTCGACCAAATTATCGTTGATTTATGAATCTTACTCTTGAAATTAAAACCATGTTTTGATTATATTGTTTTTTATATAACATTCTTATAACCCTAATGATAATATTTCTCTTTGACTTGAGTGTAAAGATGGGTAGATTATTGGTATGATCGTGACTATAGGTTCTCTTTGGCCGATGAGTGCAAAAGTTGAATTGTTGGATTGGTATGATCATGACCATTGAATTTACAATTGAATATTTTTAGCTTAAGTGCAAAGGTGAATTGATCAACATGGTTATAATTATTGTTATATAACTTACGAAATGATTATGTATTTCTTTGATATATGAATATCTTTGGCTCGTAGTGCAAAGATGACTTGTTGATGAATATCTTAGCTTTGTAGTGCAAAGATGAATTATTGATGAATATCTTTTGCTCGTAATGCAAAGATGACATTGTTGAATATCTTTAGCTTTGTAGTGCAAAGATGAATTATTGATGAATATCTTTGGCTCGTAATAATCAAAGATGACTGTTGTTGAATATCTTTAGCTTTGTAGTGTAAAGATGAGCTGTTGATGAATATCTTTGGCCCGTGGTGCAAAGATGAATTTATTAGTATGATTATGAGCATGAGGCGTGATTTGGTATAACCATGATATTTGATGTTTGAGGTAAAGACGGTGATGAAAATTATCTTCGTCTGGATGAGAGAGGAATTTAGAATCACAATTATGATTATGAGTTATTCATATGATTGTGGAAAAGAATTGTTGATTGATGTTACTGAGGATAAAATATTGTTGGTGGACTTTTAACGTGGAGAAGACAATAGACTTTATAGTCTATTTGACTCTTTTAATGGATTGCTCGTTCATTTGCAACTATGGTTGAAAAGTTTTATCATCTACCATATATGTTCTAAATCTACGATTTATTCTTGATGAAGACTATTGATAATTTATTTATCTTTAGTCATAATATTCTTTCTTGAGCTAGTTGTGCTCACCCTTTTGTTTCACAATTCCTTTCGAAGTAATAAAAGTGTAAATTTGGGTTGGCCGGGGATAACAAAGGAATATAACGGTGGTCTATAGTTGTTGAGGTTCTCCCTAAAGAGTATGGAAATAATTTTATTGAGGACTTTAGTGTGTTGTATTTTATACATCATTTAATAGTTATTTTTGGTGAATTAAATAGGGTGAGGCGAACCCAACTTTGGAGGGTGTTTTGTCACTATCATACAAGATGTCTAATGACATACAAACTCGTGTTATCATAAGACATGGTTGTGCTCATCCACTTTGAGTATATTTACAAGCACTACTATATAATCTTGGTGTTTGTTTGGAGTATAATACCCAATTAGAGACGATGGAGATAATGATATGTCAAGAGAAGACTCACCATTGGGAAAAATATGATAGTAATCTTCTCGTTTTTCTTTAAGGTCTATTAGATTGACCAAGGATAATTCTGTGGCCATATGATATCTACCATAACCTAAAAGCATGGCCTCCCGTATACGATGGTTTCCTTGAGCACTTTCCAAAGATTCTAATTTCTAAAAGCAGGTTTTTGACTATACCTTTATGTAAGGTGTCATTGTGACGTACTTCTGAGTTGGTATATATTTGTATCAAACTCACAACATATGTGTTGTTGTATTTTGCACGACAATTGTTGTAATAAAGTTGTAGTTGTTTTTTGTACCATATATTTGGCGACTCAGAATGGGTTGGATGGAATGGACCTATTTTGGGGTCGTTACATTTGGTATCAGAGCTTAGGGATATGATCTCTGGCGGAGATCGGGATTAGAACTAGGAGGGGAGAGATGAGTAAATCATTCGCTAGTGTGTCCTACCTAAGCTTATTTGTTGGTCAGTCATAATATCGGGATATTATGTGATATGTTAATTTGTTAAATTAACCCTTGTTTTGAAGCTGTATTCTAGAATGATATCTGAAATACAGGAGATGAGCAATGGAGAAATCATGATGGCGGGGAGATAGAATCGAAATGAAAACAAGGTATTCTCAACTCTTTGAAATACCGAGTGCGTAAATTTAGGAGCGAAATTTTATAAGGAGGGAGATTGTAAGACCCGAATTTTATGAAATAAAAGTATTCAATTTTTTTTTTTAATTACTATTCACGAGTTTCTTATTCATGAGTTACTTATTATTCATGAGTTCTTATTCATGAGTTCTTATTCACGAGTTATTATTCATGAGTTACTATTCACGAGTTACTATTCACGAGTACTATTCATGAAGCATGATAATTTTTTTTTTTCCGTAAGAAGGCATTACTCAATAATTGTTACGGTAATTCTTTATTCGATATTTTATTTTATTGATTGATAATTGCTACGTTGATATTTTATATTATTGTTGTTTGATAATTGTCACGACACGATATTTTCTATTATCGAGACAATAATTCATATTATCTGAATAATATTATTGGATAACATTATTGGCAATGCCTAGAAAGTTACATCTAAGGAGAGGTTTGGTCACCTAATTGCAGCGTTAGTAAGGAGAAATTCTTATTGGAAAGCCCCTCTTTCACTCGAGGAAGCGCACGGGTTGTTAATATTGTGATTATGTAATATTATTTGTGAATAATTAATTATTGATTTTTATGATGAGAAAATATTTATTTTATGTGGATATAGATGGTGAAAATTTTTAAAGTGACAATTGTTGAAAATTAATATTTTATCTTTTTACGATAAAATAATTCATTTAAATATATTATTTTAATAATATAATAATGGTGATATTTTTATAATGAATGTGGAATATATGAGTATATGAGGAGGAAGAATATTTTTTGTTACAATAAATGTTTAAAACATGTTAAACATGTCGGTGGACCCCATTTCTTGATTGAAATTTGATTATAGCCTGTAAAATCGTCCGTTTATGGATTTCGGTCAATTTCTGTTTGAATTTGGAAAAACTTTCTTCTGCAAAGTTGTAGAGAATTGAATTTCCTATAAAAACTCGCGAGATTCGAATTTTTTGATAAAAGGACTATTTATTATGAATTATTGAAGTTCCGAAGCTCTGAAATAATTGATTTTTGGAAGTTTAAAATAATTTAAATAACAAAAACGTTTTTTTTGTGCAAGTCTTGTGAGGTGGGCTTTTTTGGTGGCTGAGGTTTTGAAGCAAAATAAGTGTGCTTTGGAATAAAAATAATATATATTAATATTTTATTAAATTTTCTGCTTTGGTGTTCTAAGTATTTTCCTATAAATAGGGTGCTTAGGTTAGAATTGAAAATCACACCAGAAACTGAAGTTTTCTCTCTCTATATTATCGAGCGTATTCTTGTGAGTATTTTGAGTATACTTTGAGTGTTGCTATACGGTGCAAGTTAGATTCGGATTATTCGATCGAAATCTTGCTCTTTTGAGGTAAGGGATAGTAAAGGGATTTTTAAGGGTGATTATGTTTTTAGTTTTGTATTTTTCCGAACCTTCAAAATTCTGGAAAAATTTTAAATGATATTTTGATGAGTTTTGTAGAGTGTGTCCAAAAATGGCGATTTTTGGATGTATAGATAGGAGTTATGGATTTTATGAGAAAAGACTATTTTAAAAGTAACTATTTATAACTCCTTGTGATTAACTCCAAAATTGATGAAATTTTTATTGGGAGTACATCTATATAATATCAGTATACCGTGGAAATTTCAGAATTTTTGGATAAAAGTATAATTTATGATAAATGTTTAAATATTCGGTGGTTTTGGCCATATGAAAAATAGTAAATGAATTTTTTAAATTTTGAGAAAAATATATGTTTAATATGGGACTATGTTATGCTAAATCCCAGAAAAGAAATATTTTTGGAACTGATTTGGTATTTTTCATGAAAATGTTCTAGTTATGAGTAAATGAATTAAATATGTTATGTGAAGTAAGAAAATTAGAAAATATGATTTTATGGCTTGAGAATCATATATGAGGTATATCTGAGATTTTTGATGAGAGTTTTGGTTATTGGTGATGAAATCTTATGAGTTTGGCATTTTATGATGATTAAATGCATTAATTAGTAAAGTGTAAACAATTTAATTAAATTGTTTATAAGTTTTAGAAATGATTAAAATATTATTGTAATATTAATAATATTAGATTATGAGATTTCTAAGTGATTTATAACAATTGGATTAAGGTGTTATAAATATGGATATGAATTTTATTATGAAACTTTATCTTTTTCGTGTCGAGGTTACTTATGCATGTATACGGTACTATGTACGCGAATACGAGTCTTATTCACGACAAATTGGTTTCTTCTCTAACCAAATTATCGTTGATTTATGAATCTTACTCTTGAAATTAAAACCATGTTTTGATTATATTGTTTTTATATAACATTCTTATAACCCTAATGATAATATTTCTCTTTGACTTGAGTGTAAAGATGGGTAGATTATTGGTATGATCGTGACTATAGGTTCTCTTTGGCGATGGTGCAAAAGTTGAATTGTTGGTTTGGTATGATCATGACCATTGAATTTACAATTGAATATTTTTTTAGCTTAAGTGCAAAGGTGAATTGATCAACATGGTTATAATTATTGTTATATAACCACGAAATGATTATGTATTTCTTTGATATATGAATATCTTTGGCTCGTAGTCAAAGATGACTTGTTGATGAATATCTTAGCACAGTAGTGCAAAGATGAATTATTGATGAATATCTTTTGCTCGTAATGCAAAGATGATGTTGTTGAATATCTTTGCTCGTGTAGTGCAAAGATGAATTATTGATGAATATCTTTGGCTCGTAATGCAAAGATGACTGTTGTTGAATATCTTTTGCTTTGTAGTGTAAAGATGAGCTGTTGATGAATATCTTTGGCCCGTGGTGCAAAGATGAATTTATTAGATATGATTATGAGCGAGGCGTGATTTGGTATAACCATGATATTTGATGTTTCAAGTAAAGGCAAGTGATGAAAATTATCTTCGTCTGGATGAGAAGAGAATTTAGAATCACAATTATGATTATGAGTTATTCATATGATTGTGGAAAGGGCTGTTGATTGATGTTACTGAGGATAAAATATTGTTGGTGGACTT
Organism: Panax quinquefolius; assembly: GCA_020205615.1. Taxonomy (NCBI): domain Eukaryota; kingdom Viridiplantae; phylum Streptophyta; class Magnoliopsida; order Apiales; family Araliaceae; genus Panax; species Panax quinquefolius. Next base: position 60,022,018 of record CM035158.1, read on the forward strand.
TTAACGTGGAGAAGACAATAGACTTTATAGTCTATTTGACTCTTTTAATGGATTGCTCGTTCGTTCACTGCAACTATGGTTGAAAAGTTTTATCATCTACCATATGTTCTAAATCTACGATTTATTCTTGATGAAGACTATTGATAATTTATTTATCTTTAGTCATAATATTCTTCTTGAGCTAGTTGTGCTCACCCTTTTGTTTCACAATTCCTTTCGGGGTAATAAAAGTGTAATTTGGGTTGGCGGGGATAACAAGGGAATATAACGGTGGTCTATAGTTGTTGAGGTTCTCCTAAAGAGTATGGAAATAATTTTATTGAGGACTTTAGTGTGTTGTATTTTATACATCATTTAATAGTTATTTTGGTGAATTAAATAGGGTGAGGCGAACCCAACTTTGGAAGGGTGTTTTGTCACTATCATACAAGATGTCTAATGACATACATACAAACTTCGTGTTATCATAAGACATGGTTGTGCTCATCCACTTCTTTGAGTATATTTACAAGCACTACCTATATAATCTTGGTGTTTGTTTGGAGTATAATACCCAATTAGAGGCAGTGGAGATAATGATATGTCAAGAGAAGACTCACCATTGGGAAGAATATGATAGTAATCTTCTCGTTTTTCTTTGGGGTCTATTAGGTTGACCAAGGATAATTACGTGGCCATATGATATCTACCATAACCTAAAAGCATGGCCTCCCATGTATACGAAGGTTTCCTTGAGCACTTTCCAAAGATTCTAATTTCTAAAAGCAGTTTTTGACTATACCTTTATATAAGGTGTCATTGTGACGTGCTACTGATTGGTATATATTTGTATCAAACTCATGACATATGTGTTGTTGTATTTTGCACGACAATTGTTGTAATAAAGTTGTAGTTGTTTTTCGTACCATATATTTGGCGACTCAGAATGGGTTGGATGGAATGGACCTATTTTGGGGTCGTTACAACTGTAGTGATGGAAGGATCGTCATTGTCCTCCTTTTCCCGAATGATAACCATGACATCTGGGCAATCATCGTCTAGGATGTATCTGTTTGTATGTTCATCATGAACAATGACGCGTATACCTGCCATCATCAAGGCAATGTCATGTTTACGTTTCCATTCCTTTTCTTCCGCCTTGGGATCAGGAATCAACACCTCTTTTGCTTTGATTGGCACTGGTTTCAGAAATAGCATAGCCACAACATGGGCTGGAACCTTTACTGGAGATTGCATCAACTCATGAGGTAAAGGTATAGAAAATTATCGTACGACGAATGGTTGAGGAACCTGCTTGTGCTTATGAGGATTCCTGTTACTGGAACTGGCAGAATGTCCTAGCCCGGTTGTTCCAATTTGACTGGACATTTGAATATGGTGCTTAATACCTTGCTTATCTTTACCAAGTCCTTGTCCAGGTTGATGACCCAATGACATCATTTCTTGAGTGGCCGACATAACCTCGACAGAAATCTTTGGTTCAGGAAGTGGCGCTCCAATAGAATGGTATTGCGTGTTACTCACTTCCAGAGTATAGAAACTGGTCGGTTCAACTTCTGAATTGAAGCTGATAATTGGTAGTGTTCCTTGTTCAGGACATTCCAGCTCAGCGTTGACAGTGACTAGACTGTTGTTGATAATGTATTTGAGTTGTTGATGTAGGGTGGAGGGAACATCTCCAGCCATGTGTATCTATGGTCTCCCCAATAACAAGTTGTATCCTGAGTCTATCTTGAGGACGTGGAAAGATACATTGAATGTATTTGGACCAATCTCAATTGGCAATTCAATCTTTCCAATAGAATTTCATTGGGATCCATCAAAAGCTTTGATGACCGTATGGCTGCTTTGGATCCGCTAGAGATTGATATTCATCTTCACCGAGGTGGCATAAGGACATATATTTAGAGATGAGCCTCCATCTATCAAAACTCCAGCTAGCATGTACCCGGAAGACAAAAATGTAATATGCAGAGGCTTGCAATGACCGGTCCCTTCAGCAGGTATGTCGTCATTTGTGAAGGATATCACATTGTTGTTGAAAATGTGATCAACCAAATGTTGAAAATTTTCCACATCAACTGATTTTGGCAAGTAGGCTTCTTCCAAAACCTTCAGTAAGATCTTCCGATGATCCTCAGAAGAGAAAACCAAGTCCTGTATTGAAATCTGGTGTGGAGCTTCTCGCAAGCTTAAAACCACTTTGACTTCATTGTGGCCCATAGTGCGGAGGAATTTTTCAATCTTCTCCATGGGCAACGTCCCCTTTGCTTCGCAAGTAAGTTTAATAAATCGTTAAGGAAGATATAATGGATTTTCCTTCGACACTGTAGCAGTAGTATGAGACGTGGATCCTTCAGCTTCTCCATAATTCCATGGAACTTTGTGTAAGCTAACAACAGTATATTGTGGTCTGAAAGACAAAGAAATTTGCTCTGGTGCAGCCACTTTTAAAGGGTTGTCAGCTCCTTTGAGTTGAATTGGTTGTATGGGAAATACTTTGACAGTCTCATCATCCACTCAGATATAACTGCTACTGATCCCTTCCATTTGGTAGGACATGCATTCCCACCTTTGAGTTGCATAGTGTAATCATCTGCTATTTGCAGGACACTGCTATCAATAAGATTCTGAATGAGATGGCGGAGTGCCAAGCATTCTTCTGTACTGTGACCGCGAGAATGTGAATGATATTGACACATTTCATCAGGATTAAACCGTCCTAAACGGGGGTTGATTGGAGGGATAAGGAAGGTAATTCTTCCTTCGTTGATCAACATCTGCAGTATCTCCTCTATAGATTGGCCCAAATAGGTAAATTCCCTCTGATTGGAAAAATCCCGACGGGCTTTAGCATTTGCTCTCTTTGCAACCTTATCCTTCATAGCTTCACTTTCTGAAGGTGGTGAGGAAGCATTCATAGCAAAAGGAAGGAGATAAGCATGCTCCTGCCTAATTAATTGGCGTGTGACTTGATGCTGGTGGGTCACCAGTTCTGCCAATTGCTCAATTTGTTTGCAAAGAGCTTTCATCTTTCGTTCCATGGTAAACTGGAACTTTACATAATCCCATCTGTCAACACCATCTTTGATGGTTTGGGATGACTCGCCATTAGAATTGGAACCCTGTCCAGTGCTCCAACTGATCATGTTGACCTCTTCTTCTTTGTGTTAAGGAAGAGGGTTGTTTTGCACATGAGGTTGATCCAATTTACTGACCACGATCTCACCGTTGTCTTTTAGATCTTGAATCTTGTGTTTCAAGGCCCAATAATCTTGAGTATCATGTCCAAGTGCTCCGGCATGATAAGCACACTTTCGAGTAGCATTAAAACCCCTCCCATTAGGGTTGGCTGCTGGAAGAAGATGTGTAATTTTCTTTTGAGCAGTCAGAAGAGCAAGAATATTCTCGAGCGAGTCCCCTAAGGGTGTGAACGTTCGAGGTCGCTTTACTTCTCCACTTTTAAGCAATGGAGGGTTTGAAGATTGTGCTGGAAAAGGGGAGTTGTTTCTCCTCTTCATAGGCATGCTTTGAATGACTTTTTGTCCTTGTAGTATCAAGGAAACATCATCCTCTTTCTTTTTATGGACCCTCCGAGGGTTATTTCTATAAGATCCGGACTGGATGTTCTCAGCAACAGCTTTAAGAGCGGCTAGGTCTTGAATTTTATCGGACTTCAATCCCATCTCAGCCATCTCTCCTTGCTTGATCATTTCAGAGAATAGTTTACCAATACTAGCTAGAACTCTTTCATAGAAAGGAGCTTCCTGTACATCTATAAAAGTCATAACCATTTCTGATTCTATCATGGAAGGAATAACTTGAGCAGCAAGGCACCTCCACCTTTGAGCGTACTCTCTAAAAGACTCATTAGACTGTTTCTTGACCTTGGTGATTTGATACCGGTCAGGAGCCATCTGAGATTGAAAACTGTATTGAGTAAGGAAGGTGTGAGCTAGCTCTTCCCAGCTATGGATCTTTGAGTTGTCTAATCTGGTATACCATGAACGGGCTTCTCCAATCAGACTTTTCTGAAACAGTTGCATTCTGAGCTTTTCATTTTTTGCATAAGATCCGAGTTCTCCAATAAACACCTTTAAATGTGTATATGGATCCCCTAATCCGTCATATTTCTCAAAATCAGGGGTCTTGAATTTCTCTTGATGATGAACACCAGGAAATATGCAAAGTTCTGCATATGAAACACTGCCATGTGTTTCAATCCCTTTGAGACCATGAATAGTTTCCTCCATTTGAAGGACCTTCTTCCTGATATCCCCGATGTCTGGATCTCCTTTGAGATGGGTTCTTTTAGGGTCTTTGTTGGTCGTATCCAACTGAGGTTCTAGAATTGTTTTTTGCAGACCTTGAATTCCTCCCTGTGTAGAGGATTCTGTATGCATAGGTATCTTCGTACCCTAAGTAGACTGGTGCAATTCTTTCAGTAGAACAGCCAAGTCTGTGATTTGTTTACTCAATCCGTCAAATTCTTCTCGGGAAACAGGACTAGACTGTTTGGAAGAAGCCATGATTGGCTGTAGGCTGGTAGCCTTTTTGGATTTTGAGCGGGTAACAGGCCCAATTAATTCCCTACAAAAAGACTTATGTAGTTTAGTCTTAGGGTAATATAAATGTTATCATAACATGTCCGTTTTAGGAATTTTGTCCTGCAAAACCGATTGTTAATTGAAAACATGTCATGTATGCACAGATATTTTTCATATTTTCCATTACATATGGATGAACATGGAATAAAATTACAAGTAAATGCTTTTATAAGTAATTGAAAAATGGAAAGCATGAAGAGACTTTCCTCCGCGTTTGGTTTATCAGAGGTTGACCTATCTTAGGGTTTCTCTCGCGGCTTTTTGGCATGAAGGTTCCCAGATCATCGCAATCTACTTGGCGGGAAGTTAATCCGGCCTTTCAACTGGAGTGAATCTGGGTGGTGCCTTTCCTGAGCCTCGTTGGAAATATTCTCCCTACGAGTCCAGTAATCAAACACCGATAGGATAGCCTCCTGATGGAGGAACCACACAACATACATTCACATACAACGTGTCTCACCGTTTATGCAAAATGATGACATGAGCGAAGCACTAATATCACAGCCAGATATTTAGCAGTGCAGTAAATAAAAATGCATTCATACATATTCATCAGAAATGTAAATGCAACTGTAACGCCCCAGAAAATCGGACCTTTGTAAATACTTTTAATAAGGAATAAAATAATATTATTTATTATTACTACATGTTGATAAGATGAATGTCGTTCTATAACCTAGAAACGACGGAAAGCCGTAGTATTTTAACTAAGTGAGAGAATTAAAGTGTTTGAATTTCTAAAATGAAAATAAAAGTTTTTCGAGAAATTTTCCTAAAAACACTATTCATCGATTTCTGCTCGGGAATTATTTTTGAACTTCCGAGAAATACGTAACGTTATAATATCAAGGTGAGATTGATTATGTATTAATAATCAAAGTATGAAAAACGTAATATTTCGCATGCGGACCTAATTTGGGAACGTTAGGTTTATTAAGCGTTAAGGATAAGAAGTTGTGTTCGTATGATACGTATGCATTGTATGAGGTAATGAATGTAAGTATAATACGACGTATTATAATATTAAGAATGGAGAATGAAATAACTTATATTACGAATTAATATACGAGCTAGCATACGAGAATTATACGTGGTGTATATATGTTAAGTTGTTAACTAAATGTAATGGACTTGTAGGATTATTAGCGTAATGGTAGAAGTCCAATAGAATGTGATACTCAAGCCCAAGTGTTTGTTAAATCATAAGTCCAAACTTTTGTAATGGAAGCCCAATAAGGAATTAGCTAGATTAATTAGCAAGCCCGATGATAAGCCATGATCCATGGAGCAAACCATGTTAATGTGGGTAGACGTGATAGGCAAAAACCTTTTGTGGTGATCAAGTGTTGTGCTAGCCAAGTTTAGTTAGTTGTAAAGTGATGAATAGTAAGAAGGTGGAGATTAAGGAGGTTTAACTAAGGAGGTGGGATGGCCTAAAGTCTATTATGCCCTCACTTTAAGTTGCCTATAAATAGAAGGCTTGATTTTTCATTTGTTGTTTGATAAATTTCTCCCAACTCCTCTCAAGATAAACAACTTATTTGGTAGAGAGAATAAGCCACATAAGCACTTATAAACCACTTCAACCTTTGCTAGATTTTCCAAAGTGAAGTGAAGTAATAGTCTTCAAGGGTAAGACTCATACCTATTATCTTTATCTCTTCTATGACAGTATTGATAGATAAGGGGGATTGTTTGTTAAGAACATGTAATAAGTTATTAATAAATGAACTTAAGCCGAATAAGTTGAATAAGCAACTTGAACCCTAATAAGTTGATAGAATCATGAAGAACTTTTCATATGGTTGTCATATGATGTTAGTATGTTGAATATAGTATGAGAACATTGATTGATGGACTTATGTCTATAGTAAGTCATAAGCATGAGAATTTTTAGTTCATAAGTTAAATAAGTCATTGACTTATGAGAATAAGTCAAAACCTATTTTGACTATAAGTTGGTGTAATAAGTAACTTGTAATGTTCATGTGTTGGTTAAAATCCATTTAGAATGATTAATAATGAAGCTTTGCCGGAATTCACACGATTGGACGATTAACGTCGAATTCGTGAAATTCTCGGAATGGAAGTCATATTTTGTGTTTGAAGTCAGAAACGTTGGTTTTCGATGGAGACAACTCATATTTGGCCATATAGAGTTGCGAACTCGAAAATGACCGAATTCCAACCTAGAACGAAGAAACTAGCGTTGAACGTTCACGTTCGTTTATCGTTTTCGTTAAAAATGAACTAATAGGTGAAATTTTAGCAAACAAAGTCAAATAGATAAAATTCTTGCATTAACGTATAGAGTATGTAATCTGTGAACCGTAGGCTTTTGAACGAGCCAATTCGGACTTATAAAGAAGAAGTTATGAGTCCGGGAGTTTCGTAAAATTTTTAAACTTTGCAAATTGTCTGAGGCACAGAGTTGGCGCCGCAGCGCCAACCCAAGGCCATTGATTGATGCCACAACGCTAAGTTCAAGCTTCAACTTCGCTGCAAACTCTCTGCTTCTCATGCGAAGAAGAAGTGATGATGTGTGCGCCATGACGCCTTGAGACCTAAAAAATTGCTAGAGAAGAAAGATTTCAAGTATAGAATGAAAGAGAACTTATTTGTAATGAACTAAGGTAAAAGCATAACATTGTTAAAGCATTGTTAGACACTTAATGTATGATGATTAAGAGTTAATAATCAATTGAAAGTGAACGTAATGAAAATGATGTAATAAAAATCTGAACCCATAATAACAGGTATAAGTCAGGATTTAAATTGAGATGAAGGGTAAGATATAATAATATACCTACTTGATTATGTAACCTAATGCGGTATGTTATATGATCATGTATTGTAGAGACTTAGAGACTTAAAGTATACGTGTGATAATCAGTAAGCAGACACTGAAGGCAAGTATTCTAACCCTTGTTCCAGTTCAGTCTGGATAAGCTTTGTAATTCATGTATTCTTTCGCATGGATTTTTAACGATGAAGTCTAAAGACAATTCTTTCGGCTAGACTTATATTATGATTTTGTCAAGCATAATTAATGTTTTCCGAGTTATATATGTATGGTTTTCAATTGAAGACCAAGCATGCTAAAATGTTTTTGTCGTTTAACGACAGGCACGTGAGGTTGCCACAACTTAAACGTACACACGTTTAATGAATGTAGTGTTGATCAACATAGAGTAGTATTATAAATGATCACCCGAGAAGTGCTCGTAAGCTATCTTGGGACTTAGGGACTTAGTGTCGGGTTGTCCTTTTAAAAGAAATTATGAACTGCTCATAGTCTTGAGCCTTAGTTGATATTCTACTGAATATTGTTGTTGGAAAATGTTTTGAATGAAAAGAAGTGCTATTTTGAATTATCGATAGTACTTCGTAACTAATGTTCAGTTACTGAAGATATATAAGTTCTATGTTTCAAGCATGTTGTTTATTAGAATTATAGTACTTGCTGAGCTAGTCATGCTCACTCTTGCTTGAACCATATGACCACAGCCAAGATTAAGCGGACCGAAGGCTCAGGCAAAGACAAAGGCAAAGCGAAGACGAATCCTTAGATTACTTATGTAATAGAATAGTTGAATGTCTGTAATATATTGAATATTATGACAAGAACAAACGAATGGGTTACAAAGAACTTGGAAAATGTAATATTATTTTGGATATATAGAAGTTATGTTAGTCCTTTTGAGACTATTAAATTGAATGAATGAATGAATGGTAGTACCGTGTAGCACCATCTGTCTGGTTGGGAGAGACCCGGATTTGGGGGCGTCACAGGTTGGTATCAAAGCATTAGGTTATAAAACTTAAGGGGGATTAAAAACCTTAAGTCATAACCTTAAGAGGAGTTAAAGAAGTACAAGAAGAAAATAACCTTATAAAAATGCATTATGCTTATGTTATATGTTTTTATTATTCTATTGACGTGTACTAATCAACTTAATTGTTTTGTGTAGATGTCAGGAGTAAACGGAATGTATGTAGATGGTCAAGCCATTAGTGAAGAGTCAGTGAACCAAGTAGAGGTTATACCGAACCCTATAGCGGCAGAGCCTGAAGTTGTGGTTATTGAGTCTGGAGACTCAGATGATGCTGACTACATGTCAGTATTTGACGGGATGATAGAAGAAGAAGTAGAGAAAGTGTCCTTTAATCCAGTAGCTATAGCAGCCGAGATAGCTCATGGGGGGTCGATGATGTCTTTGTTCATGTCTGTATTGGATAGAAATATTCATTACTGTCAGGAGGTCAAGGAGCTGAAGGCAGAGCTCCAAATGGTTATAGAGGACAAGATTGATGTCGAGTCCATGTGGGAGCAGGAACATGATGAAAGAGTTTTGGCCAAGGACAAAGTCCATGAGCTGAAGCATGAGGTCTTTAAGCTCAAGGAGGAGCTAAAGACCAAGGTACAGAAGATAGGGAGAATGTCCTATATCTATAGGAGTTCTCACACAGATTTCTAGCAGGAGGTAGCTGGTTATCCTGTAGAGGTGGGGCAGACGCGACATACTATCAGCCGTGATATTATTGTCGGTCTTGCTAAGGCAGATTTCAATAATGCCTTAAGGCAGATGTAGACTAGTAGTAGTCAGAGTAGTATGTAAATATTTTGTAACTAGTAGTGATGTAAAGCCCTTTTTGTATAGTAAAGGGTAGTCTTTTGTAAATCCCAATTTTTGGAAAGCAATAGCGGGAAAGTAATGTAATCGGCTTAGGCTGTGTATGTAACCGATGTAGTATTATACTACAAAGAATGAATATAAGTCCTTTTTATGGAAAGCAATGAGTTATGGATGTTGGAGTTATTGTTTAATATTAATGATAACTAATAAAGAAAGGAATAATAATGAAATGTGTTTATTATATCAGCAAGATGCCGCCGAGAAGAGTGCAACGTAACCAAGGAGCGAATGTGAATCAGCCGGAGGGAGGTCCAGTTAATCCGATGCAGGAGTTTGTTAATTTAATAACAGTCGCATTTAATAGAACAGGGGCTAATATCCCCGTAAATCTAGGAGTAGCACAAGCTACTACCTTTAAGGATTTCAAGAGCGTGGGTCCGCCGAAGATCAAAGGAACTACGGACCCTATTTAAGCCCAAACGTGGGTTAAGGAGATAGAGAAGGCATTTATAATTGCAAATGTCGACGAGGCCCAAAAGGTTGCCTTTGCAACCTATATGATGAAGGGAGAGGCCAAATTTTGGTGGGAAGCCAATCAGGCTAGGGTTGGGATAGCGAATCTGACGTGGGATAGGTTCAAGGAGATATTCTTCGAGAACTACTTTCTCACGAGCATGCAGGGAAGAATGGAGATGCGGTTTCTGGAGTTGAAACAAGGGGACATGACAGTGCCCCAATACGCCGCCAAGTTTAATTAACTGGCAAGGTTTGCTCCACATCAAGTGGATACTGAGGTGAGGAAGGCGCGACGGTTTGAGCAGGGATTGAAACCCTGGCTCTATAACTGTATATTGGTGTTCCAAAGTATTTCTTTTGGAACCATTTTAGAGAAGGTGATAATCGCCAAAGGTGGTAGCGAGGCGTTGAGTCAATACCACAAGGACAAGAAGAGCAAGGTTAAAGTAGACGGGAGAGTAAAGATCGAGGGAGCCAGTGGTAGTGGCGAGGATCAGAAGAGGAAGGTATTTAGCTCTGGGAATATCGGAGTGAAGCAAGGAGACCCAAAGAGAAGAATGGAGGCCTGCAAGACCTTTGGGAAGACTCACTTAGGAGTCTGTCTCAAGGGGAAGGTCGTCTGCTACAACTATGGATAGGAGGGGCACATTGCGCCTAACTGTCTGAGTCCGAAGAAGAATCATGGATGCTTTGTGTGTGGGTCAACTAACCACATGGCAAAGAACTTCCCGAAGAAGGGGACGGACGGGAACCGGGGCACTAATAGCGGTAAGTTAGCTATTGGGGGTCCAACGCAGCCGGGTAGGCCAATGGGTCATACCTTTAACATGACAGTCCAAGATGCAGTCGCATCAAGGGACGTCGTCGCAGGTATTATTCCGATCAACGATATCAATGCGTACGTGCTGTTTGATTTGGGTGCTAATTGTTCGTTTATAGCATGTAATTTTGCTAGACGATTAGAATTACTTCCCGAAAAGTTGCCTATACCTTTAAAATATTAAGGTAGCGAACGAAGAGATAATTCCTGTTGAAGATATTCATAGGAGTTGTTCCGTAGACATACGAGGTTGTAAATTATCAGTAGATTTGATACCGATAAAGTTAGGAGAATTTGATGTAATTCTCGGAATGGATTGGTTAGTTAACCATGGGACAATTATAGATTGTCAAAAGAAATGTGTGAGTATTAAGACGTTAGAAAAACCTCAGGTAGTATTTTATGGGAATAGATCACCGGGACATTCGTGTTGTCTAACCATGACACAAACTAGGAAATTACTGAGGAAATGGTGTGTAGGTTATCTGTGTCATGTTGTTGATACCCAGAGAGTGGTAGCAACCATGGAACAAATACCGGTAGTGAGAGAATTCGCCAATGTATTTCTGAGTGAATTTTTGGGTCTTCCGTCGGATAGGGAGACAGAGTTTGTGATAGACATTGTGCTAGGAACGGCACCAGTTTCCAGGGCACCATATCGTATGGCACCAGTAGAGATAAAGGAGTTGATGGTGCAGTTGCAAGAACTGTTGGACCAAAAGTACATTCAGCCGAGTGTTTCGTCGTGGGGAGCACAGGTACTGTTTGTCAAGAAGAAGGATGGATCGTTAAGATTTTGTATCGACTACCGAGAGTTGAACAAGTTAACGATAAAGAATAAATACCCATTTCCCAGGATCGATGATCTCTTTGATCAGTTGAAAGGGGCTAAGTATTTTTCTAAAATAGATTTAAGAACGGGGTATCACCAGTTGAAGGTTAGGAAGGAAGATGTACCAAAGATAACATTCAGGACTCGTTATGGTTATTACAAGTTTCTGGTGATGTCATTTGGGTTGACAAATGCACCAGCTGCATTTATGGATATGATAAACAGAGTGTTCAAACAATATTTGGACAAGTTCATCGTGGTGTTTATAGATGATATTCTAGTCTATTCTAAGACGCCAGAAGATCATGTTGAACACCTAAGATTAGTGTTGGAGACACTAAGAAAGGAGAAGTTGTAGCGAAATTCACTAAGTGTAAAATTTGGTTGGAGAAGGTACAATTTTTAGGTCATGTAATTGACCATGAGGGAATTTCAGTAGATCCAGCAAAGGTGGAAGCCTTGATGAATTGGGAACAACCGAAAACGTCGACTGAGGTGCGGAGTTTCTTAGGGTTAGCGGGTTACTATCGGAGATTTATCTAGGATTTTTCGAAGATAGCTATTCCATTGACTAATTTGACAAGAAAGACAGTGAAATACGCTTGGACTGACAAGTGTGAGGACAGTTTCCAAGAACTGAAGAAGAGGTTGAGTTAAGCGCCTGTTTTATCATTACCCGATAACACAGGAAATTTTATAGTATATAGCGATGCTTCGCATAGAGGACTTGGTTGCGTGCTCATGCAGCATGGCAAGGTCATTGCGTATGCATCTAGGCAGTTGAAGGACTATGAGAAATTTTACCCTACTCATGATCTGGAACTAGCCACAGTAGTTTTTGCTCTAAAGATATGGAGACATTATCTTTATGGAGAAAAATGTGAGATATACATGGACCATAAGAGTCTAAAATATATCATCACACAGAAGGAGTTGAATATGAGGCAGAGGAGATGGGTGGAGTTGATAAAGGATTACGACTGTGAAATCATGTATCAGCCTGGAAAAGCCAATGTAGTTGCCGACGCCTTAAGTAGGAAGGGTTGGGAAAAGTTATCTTTGTTAACGGCTCAAACTGAGTTAATAACAGAGATGGCTAGGATGGAGATAGAAGTGAAGCTGCCAAGTGAAGTAGGATAGATACTTTTTACAACAAAGATACAATCTACTATTGTAGAGAGAATTAAGGAGGTGCAGCTCAGAACTGATGAGTGTGACCGAGTGAAGGAGCGGTTAACCAATGAAGAAAAAACCAAGTACAGTCTTGATAACGAGGGGTTATTGAGATTTGAAGGAAGAATTTGGGTTCTGATTGAGACGGAATTAAAGGAGCAGGTTCTACAAGAGGCTCATAGTTCGAGATTTTTGATTCATCCTGGTAGCACTAAGATGTATCAAGATCTTCGACAGAGTTTCTGGTGGCCGAACATGAAGAGAGAGATAGTCAAGTATGTGAGTAGGTGCTTGACTTGTCAAAGAGTAAAGGCCGAACATCAACGACTAAGTGGCTTGCTACAGTCATTGGAAATTCTGGAGTGGAAGTGGGAGAATATCACGATGGATTTTGTGGTAGGATTTCTGACTACTCAGAAGGGGTATGATGCGATTTGGGTAATAGTGGACCGGTTGACGAAGTCTGCTCACTTTTTTCCAATTAGGGTCAAGTATAACTTAGACCAATTAGCTAGACTTTATATTAAGGAAATAATTTCTAGAAATGGAGCACCAGTATCGATTGTGTCAGATCGTGATCCACGATTCACGTCGAACTTTTGGAGGAGTCTACAAGAGCAGTTGGGAACGCAGTTGAAGCTGAGTACATCGTATCATCCATAAACAGATGGACAAAGCGAGAGAACAATTCAGACGTTAGAAGATATGCTAAGATCTTGCGTCATGGATTTGAAGGGTAGTTGGGATGATCATCTACCATTAGTGGAGTTTACGTATAACAATAGTTATCATGCAAGCATAGGTATGCCGCCTTAAGAAGCTTTGTATGGGAGGAAATACAGAATGCCACTGTATTGGGATGAGGTAGGAGAACGCCGAATGTTGGGACCAGAATTGGTGCAACAGACAACGGATATTGTCAAGAAGATACAAATGCGTCTTCTCGAAGCTCAAGATAGACAGAAGAAGTTTACGGATCCGCATAGAGAGAATCGAGAGTTTGAAGTAGGTTCTTATGTCTTTCTAAAGGTATCTCCCTGGAAAGGAAAGATACATTTTGGAAAGAAGGGGAAGTTAAGTCCGAGGTTTATAGGACCTTTCGAAGTATTAAAATGGGTAGGTGAGGTAGCTTACATGGTAGCATTACCTCCAGACTTAGAATGAATACATAATGTATTTCATGTATCGGTATTGTGTCCTTATAAGCCGGATTATAAGCACGTAATAGAGTATGAACCTATTCATATCGAGAAGGACTTAACGTACGAGGAAACGCCGATTAAAATTGTCGATAGAAAAGAACAAGTTCTGCGGAATAAAGTCATGCCTTCCGTGAAGGTGATATGGAAGAACCACGATGCAGAAGAAGCAACGTGGGAGTTAGAAGAAATGATGAAAAAGAATTACCCTCAATTATTTGTGTAATTATTTTTTTATATTGCGAGATTTTGGGGACAGAATCCTTATAAGGGGGAGAGAGTATAAATCCCTAGAAAATCGGACCTTTGTAAATACTTTTAATAATGAATTAAATAATATTATTATTATTACTACGTGTTGATAAGATGAATATCGTTCTATAACCTAAAAACGTCGGAAAGCCATAGTATTTTAACTACGTGAGAGAATTAAAGTGTTTGAATTTCTAAAATGAAAATAAAAGTTTTCTGAGAAATTTTCCAAAAAACACTATTCATTGATTTATGCTCGGGAATTATTTTTGAACTTCCGAGAAATACGTAACGTTATAATATCAAGGTGAGATTGATTATGTAATAATTATCTAAGTATGGAAAATGTAATATTTCGCATGCGGACCTAATTTGGGAATGTTAGGTTTATTAAGCGTTAAGGATACGAAGTTGTGTTCGTATGATGCGTATGCATTGTATGAGGTAATGAACGTAAGTATAATACGACGTATTATACTATTAAGAATGGAGAATGAAATAACGTATATTACAAATTAATATACGAGCTAGCATACGAGAATTATACGTGGTGTATTTATGTTAAGTTGTTAATTAAATGTAATGGACTTGTAGGATTATTAGCTTAATGGTAGAAGTCCAGTAGAATGTGATACGCAAGCCCAAGTGTTTGTTAAATCATAAGTCCAAACTTTTGTAATGGAAGCCTAATAAGGAATTAGCTAGATTAATTAGCAAGTCCAATGATAAGCCATGATCCATGGAGCAAACCATGTTAATGTGGGTAGACTTGATGGGTAAGAACTTTGTGTGGTGATCAAGTGTTGTGCTAGCCAAGTTTAGTTAGTTGTAAAGTGATGAATAGTAAGGAGGTGGAGATTAAGGAGGTTTAACTAAGGAGGTGGGATGGCCTAAAGTCTATTATGTCCTCACTTTGAGTTGCTTATAAATAGAAGGTTTGATTTTTCATTTGTTATTTGATAAATTTCTCCCAACTCCTCTCAAGATAAGCAACTTATTTGGTAGAGAGAATAAGCCACATAAGCACTTATAAGCCACTTCAACCTTTGCTAGATTTTCCAAAGTGAAGTGAAGTAATAGTCTTCAAGGGTAAGACTCATACCTATTATCTTTATCTCTTCTATGATAGGATTGATAGAGAATGGGGATTGTTTGTTAAGAACATGTAATAACTTATTAATGAATGAACTTAAGCTGAATAAATTAAATAAGCAACTTCAACTCTAATAAGTTGATAGAATCATGAAGAACTTATCATATGGTTGTCATATGATGTTAATATGATGAATATAGTATGAGAACATTGATTGATGGACTTATGTCCATAGTAAGTCATAAGCATGAGAATTTATAGTTCATAAGTTAAATAAGTCATTGATTTATGAGAAAAAGTCAAAACGTATTTTGACTATAAGTTGGTGTAATAAGTAACTTGTAATGTTCATGTGTTGGTTAAAATCCATTTAGAATGATTAGTAATGAAGCTTTGTCGGAATGCACACGATTGGACGATTAACGTCGAATTCGTGAAATTCTCGGAATGGAAGTCATATTTTGTGTTTGAAGTCAGAAACATTGGTTTTCGATGGAGACAAGTCATATTTGGCATTATAGAGTTGCGGACTCGAAAATGACCGAATTCCAACCTAGAACGAAGAAACGAGCGTTGAACGTTCACGGACGTTTATCGTTTTCGTTAAAAATGAACTAATAAGTGAAATTTTTGCAAACGAAGTTAAATAGATAAAATTCTTGCATGAACGCATAGAGTATGTAATTTTTGAACCGTAGGCTTTTGAACGAGCCAATTCGGACTTATAACGAAGAAGTTATGAGTCCGGGAGTTTCGTAAAATTTTTAAACTTTGCAAACTGTTTGAGGCACAGAGTTGGCACCGCGGCGCCAACCCAAGGCCATTGAGTGATGCCACAGCGTTGAGTCCGAGGCTTGCTTATTGCAAACTTGCGCCACGACATGAGAAGAAGAGTGATGTGTGGCGCTGCGGCGCCAGACCTAAAAATTTGCCAGAGAAGAAAGATTTCAAGTATAGAATGAAAGAGAACTTATTCATAATGAACTAAGGTAAAAGCATAACATTGTTAAAGCATTGTTAGACACTTAATGTATGATGATTAAGAGTTAGTAATCAATTGAAAGTGAACATAATGAGAATGATGTAATGAAAAGCCGAACCCATAATAACAGATATAAGTCAAGATTTAAATTGAGATGAAGGGTAAGATATAATAGTATACCTACTTGATTATGTAACTTAATGTGGTACGTTATATGATCATGTATTATAGAGACTTAGTGACTTAAAGTGTACGTGTGATAATCAGTAAGTAGACACTGAAGGCAAGTATTCTAACCCTTGTTCCAGTTCAGTCTGGACAAGCTTTGTAATTCATGTATTCTTTCACATGGAGTTTTAATGATGAAGTCCAAAGCCAATTCTTTAGGTTAGACCTATATTATTATTTTGTCAAGCATGATTAATGTTTACCAAGTTATATTGGTATGGTTTTCAATCGAAGACCAAGTATGCTAAAAAAATTTTGTCGTTTAACGACAGGCACGTGAGGTTGCCACAACTTAAACGTACACACGTTTAATGAATGTAGTGTTGATCAACATAGAGTACTATGGGCTGATCACCCAAAAGTGCTCGTAAGCTATGCCTGACTTAGGGACTTAGTGTCGGGTTGTCCTTTTTAAAAGTAATTATGAACTGCTCATAGTCTTGAGCCTTAGTTGATATTCTACTGAATATAGTTGTTGGAAAACGTTTTGAATGAAAAGAAGTGCTATTTTGAATTATCGATAGTACTTCATAACTATTGTTCAGTTACTGAAGATATATAAGTTCTATGTTTCAAGCATGTTGTTTATTAGAATTGTAGTACTTGCTGAGCTAGTCATGCTCATTCTTGCTTGAACCATATGACCACAGCCAAGATCGAGCGGACCGAATGCTTAGGCAAAGACAAGGGCAAAGCAAAGACGAATCCTTAGATAACTTATGTAATAGAATAGTTGAATGTCTGTAATATATTGAATATTATGACAAGAACAAATGAATGGGTTACAAAGGACCTGGGAAATTTAATATTATTTTGGATATATAGAAGTTATATTAGTCCTTTTGAGACTATTCAATTGAATGAATGAATGAATGGTAGTACCGTGTAGCACCATCTGTCGGGTTGGGAGAGACCTAGATTTGGGGACGTCACAGCAACATTCACACATAAACATATAACAATTTTAAAATCCTTGTAATAGTGGCTTAAGCCCTCTTACTGGAGTCCCCAGTAGAGTCGCCACATGTCGACGTCGTGATTTTTGAGTGTCCCTTTTCGTTACTTGTTTTTTGGTGTTCTCATGTTAATGTGAGATTTGTTTAAAAAAATAAGTGAAAAAGGTCTGACATGTATAATGTCGACGATTTGAATTTAAAAGTCGCCAGTTGGTGTATTTAACTGGTTGCACCAACGCAACCGAAAAGGTTTGCACATTGACCCAGTGATGTGACACTGCTAAACGGGTCTATGAAACCGAGATTCATTTTGGGTCCGGGGGCTTGATTATGCGGAGGGAAGGTGTTAGGCACCCCTCGACATCCGTGTTACCACGGTGACCGCCACTTTTCAAAGAAATTGTTATATGAATGTGTGTGTGTGTGTGTGTGTGTGGATCAATGTGCAATTATTTGGAAGTAGTGATGTACCTCGTTTGCACCTATATAAATAGGGTTTGAATTTATAGAAAAATTCAATTTTAAACAAGCTATGGCAATGACGTTTTGTAAAAGAGGTTTTTCAAACCCTGTGCTCAATAGTAATTGAGGCCTTTGATACTTCCATTTTATTATTAAATGTTCGGCTTGCTTGCTTTTATTTTCGAGATGCGAAGCATTCTCGAGAAAATAATATACAAAGAGCGATCTTAGAACTCCTCATGGGCATAATGACCATCCAAGGAAATTGAATCTTTGTAAAATAATGTATAAGTCACGCTACAATTTGAAAAATGTTCATCATGGGAACCGAATCTAGATTCAGTAGACTGAATCTGTGATCACATGATTCCTAGGCTCACATGATACTGCAATTTGTATGGAAACCAGTAAGCAGTTATATATATATATGTTGTAATATATATATATATATATATATATATATATATATATATATATATATATATATGGATGATGATCAACCGCCATGAAGTAAACTCCAAAGGATGAAATGTAAATAAAGTCTGTAAAATATCAACCGCCACGAGATAAACTCAGGCGGGACGAAATGTAAATAAAGTGTAAATGGCCACAAAGTAAACTCAGCTGACAAAATGTAAATATATATATATATATATATATATATATATATATATATATATATATATATATATATAAGCGAAGAAACGACTTTGGATGTGAATCTGCACTCATCGGATATGTCCACAACAATTATATATATAAGTATATATATATATATATATATATATATAAGTAGTAAACGCACTGGATGTAAATCCAGGCTCATCAGATATGTCTGACAACAATTATATATATAAGTATATATATATAAAAGTAAGTAAATGCTCCGGATGTAAAATCCAAACTCATCAGATATGTCTGACAAAAATTATATATATAAGTATATATACATATAAAAGAAATAAATGATCCAGATCGAAGTCTAGGCTCAATCGAGGCATAACTCGATAATGTTAGTCCATATATGAAATCTATACATATATAAATATATATATACAGACAGAAATGAAAACCATGAACCAAAGTCCGGGCAAACGCATACAACACGACTCTCAATGTGTATAATAGTGTGTGCTAATATGAGAAGAAGGCTTTATAAAATGGGAGAAGGCTTATAGTGGGCTGCCAAAGTAGACTTCTATGACTTTAAATGGATAAATACTCAGCTCCCGTCGGATAAAAGATAGCTATATGTGAGCTAACAAGTGTTTAAAAATGAGGAAATACTCAAAAGATGTATATACGGAGTAAAATGGACGGGGCTTCCTCGCCTTTTTCTCTCCTTCTCTCTCTTAAATGGCTGACCCCTAGGCTTGTATATATCGACGGATGGCCGCAGGTACACCTGCGGTAGCCGCGGTTGTACCTGCGGCTGGTCATGGTGCATACGAGCCTCGCGGGTTCCATTATCTCGAAGTACGTGAACTCATGCACTGTAATGTCCACTCGAACTTGCAGAACTTCAATCTGAGCATCCGAACGAGGTATATCTGACCTTCTTTGGACTGTTTGTATCGAGAGTTACACAATGACATGGATTAGAGGTTGTACAAAGTTAGGAAGAAGGGTCTATGACCATGGTCTTCAAGCTTCAAATTCTATCCAAAGTACTGCCATGCGTAATAGTCACTCGGGATTGTAACTCCTCGGTTCTTGTGGGACATTGTTGGATGTATGTATGTATGAAGTGTTGAGACAACGCGCAGGTGTTGAAGAGACAAGATGACGTTTAACTCTTCGCCGGGGTTATCGCCGGTTTGAGTTGAAAGTTTATGTTGCTCAGGGTTACATCTGAGATTGGACTACTTGTTGGTATGCCACGATATCATCTTATGAGAGAAAATGTTGAGGCGGTAAGACGACGTTTTGACTCCTCACCGGGGTTATCGCCGGTTTGAGCAGAAAGCAGACGTTGCTCAGGGTTATATCTTAGATTGGACTGCTTGTTTGTATGCCTCACTGTCATCTGTGGGTGTGCACAATGCCTTGCGTTGTTAGCTCCGGGTATGAGGTATGAGTGCTCTCCGCAGAGGTCTCGAGCTTGAAAAGTC
Source organism: Panax quinquefolius (assembly GCA_020205615.1). Classification (NCBI taxonomy): domain Eukaryota; kingdom Viridiplantae; phylum Streptophyta; class Magnoliopsida; order Apiales; family Araliaceae; genus Panax; species Panax quinquefolius. The sequence continues at coordinate 60,041,886 of CM035158.1, forward strand.
GATCGCATGTGTTTGAAACAAGCATTTAGGAGTTATCATGGGAATCGCAATGGTATCCCTTGGGGCTATCACCAAGGATGGAGTCGCTACTCCCAGTGTTGGTTCTGGTGTTAGGTTTGTAATATTCATGTATGCAGTAATCAAATTGCAAAATAATGCTAAAGCGTGTAAAAATCGAGTTTAAAAATTTACAAACCATATACCGGATCACCCTTTATGCATAATTATTAATTAAACGAAAAGATAAAGAATAAAATCATACCCTTGAAGATCGAGCTTCCGTGTACAAGTTCACCTCCAAATCCTTTCGCGTTCAACTTGAATCCACCAGGGTTTGGTTCCTTCCTTTGATCAACGTTAGCCACCCATGTGTTTGGCCTCTAGAGGTGATTCACCAAGGAAAAATAAAGAATTCAAGAAGATGGTGTATTGGCTCAACCCTAGTTTTCTATCTCTATAGAAAAAGGGGTACTCTCCCAACAATTGGAATTATGTCGTATGTTGAAAAAGTCAACAACCCCCACCACCCATAATAAGACTCCTCTTATTTATAGATGTGGGCAACCCACCTTAACAATTAAGGAATTGGGTTTATTTAATTAATTAAATTCTTTTAATTAATTAAGCTCCCTAATCTTATTAGGGATAATTAATTAAACTCTTTTAATTAATTTAACCTCCTAATCTTATTAGGAATAAATGAGAGTACTTATATTAAATTAATTCCAAAACTCTTTTAGAAATTAAAATAATAATAATTGTAATAATATTAATAAGACTCTCTTATTAATTTATATTTAATATTTCTAAAATATTAAATAATAAATATTAAGCTATTTAATTTATTCTATCACCATAGATTAAATTAAATATACATAATATATTATTACGATTATGCCATTAACTTCTTAAATAATTATTCTTCCTTTTATGGTGTGACCCTTTAGGTTCTCCATATTAAGCAGGTTGTGAATAAATCAATTAGAACAATTCTAATCTTATTTAAATAAATAAATTAAACAATTAATTTATTTAAATAAATAAAATTTATTCTACAATAGGGATAAGCCTCCCTAGCGATCAACGACTTTCCAGATAATATAGATTTCAACATTAATCATTAAAGAACCTTTGAGTAAATAGTTACCGTACAATTCAATCCTTCCACCATACAATGTCCCAATAAAATATAAGACATGGAATTACTGTCAAGTCTTATTTTATTTAATTATATGTATTTCGATCCTTAAATGCACAACTCCAAATAATGTAAATTAGAAACTCCTTTCTAATTTCATTCACTTTCGCCAAGGACTCTTTGGGTTGTCATTTATCGAATCACATAGGACATTTCTCTTCTTTTATTAGAAGTGGTAGATTCTTTATTGATCATACATTATCTCCATGTACAACTTATTATACCCAAGCATACCCTTTGATATACCCTAAGGGTCTTAAGGAATAAGTCAAAGTATAACTCATCATACACAAGATACTATGATGATCTCAAGTCCAAGGATCACTTGTACTACTATCACTACAGGAATTCCTATTGACAGCAAATAAAACTCCATTAGGTATTCCTTAGCGAGCCACGCGTTCAAGTGAACTTATTCTCTAATAAGCACCTACATACTTGCTTTAGTGTCTCCACACAAATGATCATGAGATCAATCATCCTCATCCAATGAGCAAGCAACGTATGTACCAATCTATTCGGATTCACTAATCCCCAATTTAGTAATCCAATGATTGGGAACTATTTTAGTTTTAAGCTTTCTAAGAATTTAGATCTCATTAGAATGATCATCATCATTATTCTAAAAGCATTGCTTAAAACTATGGGTTTATCACATATTATAAAACGAGATCATGTAGATAATAAAAGCCTTTAATAAATTAATACTTTTATTAATAAATGAATAAGATTGTTACAAAGTATATGCTTTATCATCAAACACATGATTGGCTTGTGTGCATACTACTTTCAATCTCCCACTTGCAAAGTAAAAAGCCAATCGTCGATATCTTATACTTCTTCTTCTCTAAGTGACGATTATCCTCGCTTTGTTGGATAAGCTTTAGTTAATGGATATGTAATGTTGTTCATGAGAGTCCACTATCTCTATAGTGATTTCCCATCTTTCAATGATTCTAATAATCAAATGAAAGTGCCACAACACATGTTTAGATCCAAGATGAGACTTAGGAACTATTCCTAGTTCTCAGAATGAACTTTTAATCCAAACAATCAACTTGCGACTTCATTTATATCTATATACTTTGTCTTTATCACTAAACCAAGAACTCTTTCTTTGTTTGGAACCTTTCCAATTCATCGCACCAATCGCTCAAGGTAGCCCTTTACCTTAAAGTGGATTTTTCTCGTCGTCTTGTCTCCGTACGAAAAACTTGAGTCGTTAAGCCCTCTAGTTTTAATTTATACCCACCATGAATATGATCACATCCTTAGTGCCGGTTAAGCACTTTAAGATATTTTCACTGACTCATAGTGAACTTCTCCATAATATGACTGATCAACATCAGGTCTCGTACATTTCATTGCATACATGATTGTCACTCATGCGACCTCTCTTTTCAGGAGTCTGTGGGGACTATTAAGAGAGATACACTCCATAGCTCATCGACATGAGACATCTCTTGGAGTTTGCCATGCTAAACGACTTTAGCATCAAATGAATATACGTTCCTTGGGTTAAGTCGAGCATCCTCTTAAATCTATCTATATAGATTTATATCCCCAATTAAGATACTCTTCCAAATCATTCATGGAGGAATGTTTAGACAACTTTATCTTTACTGATTTTAGCATTGGTATGTCATTCCTTATCCGTAGTATATCAACATATAGTACTAGGAATGTCACGATGCTCCCACTGACCCTTTTGTACACACTAGAAGTCTTACCTCATCGAATGTAACTCTGGATCATCATCTTCTATGATGTGTACCTCATCATCATCATTCATGATGAATCCATACCTCCTAGGTATCTTTGGTACTATTCATTTACGATTGATTGTGGTACAATAGGTCTATCTACAGGTTCCTCTTATTTGACTTATAGTATTTTGTGGTTCTTAAACTCTTCAAGATCTATTATCCTCCCACTAGCCCCTTCAATAATAAACACATTTATCTTAGAAGGCAGCGTGTTTCGCAACAAACACCTTTTGCTAAGTAGGATTATAGAACATATACCCTAAACTTACTTTAGGATGTCCCACAAATTGTACTTGTCAAATCTTGTCCCAAGCTTATCCTTTGAAACCTTTTAACATAAGTTGGACAACCCTTATCTTAACATACTTAAGATTAGGAATCCTCCCCATCCATAACTTTTATGGAGTCTTGAGGTAGGATTTTGAGGTTACCATTTTCAGAGATATGCGACCATTTCTAGGACATTATCCCGAAGGATCTTTGGATGTCGGTAAAATCATTATGGACCGCACTATGTCCAATAAGGTACGATTTTTCATTCGGATACATCAATCAATTATTGCGTATCGGGATGTGTCCATTATGAGAAAACCATTTGAGATGATCTAGAAACTTATTGCACAAGTATTTATTCCTTGATCTAATCAAAGAATCTTAATACTTTGCCAATTTGTTTCACTTTTGAATTCTTTAAACCTTTCAAATAATTCACACTTGTATTTCAAACAAATACACACATTCAACTCTTTGAATGATCATCTCCTTTTCTTATACTAATTTGTTCAATATGCAAAATTATTTTCATGTAAGTCAAGTATACAAAATCCATTAAGTAATATTCCAATTCTATATACAAAACATTATTATTATAAATAGAACAACAATTGTTCTTAATTATAATACCAAAAATTTTATTGTCAACAATAAAATAGAAATAATATTTCTAACAAGAACTAGAATACAATAACAACTTATTGACTTAATAGATTTGCCGTAGGCATTGTTAAACTATAAGTTTCTATGGCTAATGCAAAGAACCTTTGCTTCATTTCCCACACATAGGATTACTTATCTTTGTTTAACTTTCTACTTCTGCTTGGTCCTTTTCATAAATCTATATTTATGATAACCAAAGTCGGTATCCAATACCCAAGTAGAACCTTGACTTAAAGAAAAATTTATTTCAATCATGAACAAAAACTGTATTGTAACCGAAACTTCACTAAGCTTCTTTGGTTAGCCTCTGCAAGATGCTTCTTGCAGTTTCTTTCCAGTGTCCAGGCTTATTGTAGTGGAAGCAAACTCCTTTGCTATCCGTATCAGTTTTGTTCTTATTATACTTTGTTTATGCCTTTCTATATACCTTCTTTGAATCATTCTTCTTTTCAGAAGATCCTTTGGCCCCTACCAGTAAGACATGGTCTTTCTTGGTTGGAAAGTGACTCTCAACATTTTTCAATATGTTAAGCAAATCAGCGAGGCTGATATCTAGCTTGTTCATATGAAAAATTCACAACAATTGTGAAAGGAGTCCGGGAGTGGGTGCAAGATCAAATCTTGGCTCAACTCTCCATCTATGACAAAACTCGTTGTCCTAATTGATCAATCAAATTGATAATGTTAAGGACTTTTATATGTACTATAGTGCCATTGGCCATTCTAGATCGGAAGAGCTCCTTAGATATCTCGATATCTATCAGTCCCCTACTTTCCTCACCATCAACTACTTGATGTGCGGGAATATAGTAAAAGCATCCATAGTTTTATCTCGTGGCTGAAACTTGTTACTCATAGATGCGAGCATGATGCATCGAGCCAATCGTGCATCATCTTGCCACTTTCTAAAAGTAGCAATGTCTTCCTCGGAGACATTATCTCGCAACCATTCTTGAGGATAGGCGATTAAGGACATAAGATAGCTTTTAAACCATGAGAACTTTTCTCAATTTCCTTAACCAATCCGTTTAATTCGGTCTGATTAATTTAGCATCTAATATGCTTCGCAGTGATAGTAATTTTAGACATTGTAAAATTCTGTAAATGAATTTGTAATTAACAACATTTTAACATACATTCTTTTATTAATTACCAAAATAAATTAGGTCTTGTTTTAAATTGGTATCTCCCACTATTTTCTTCAAACTATATTACCCTCACTTATATAGTTCGGCAAAATCTAATTAAAGATTAGCTAGTGAGAATAAGGATCCCATTTCAAATGTATATAGCCTTGTGGTGACACAATAAACTATATATAAATAAATAGGTAGACAACTTTTGTCAATTACATCAACTATGTAACTCCTTGTATTTTGCCTCTTAGATTATTTTAATCAAGTGGTGGCACATCCGAATCAAAATTATCCAAGTTAAGTCCAACCTAGCACTCCATATATTCAAAAAAGAAAAATATCATCCTTGTGGTGACACAACAAAACAATATTGTTCAATTTTCTTTATAAGCATCAAATGTGATAAATTAACATCTTAAATACTTAATACTTGCCTTGTGGTGACACAACAAACTCATATTAAATATTTAATACTCTATTAATTTTATCATGCTAGAAGGCGACGTTCGATATTCCAAATATCTTTGAACGCTTAGGACTTAATATAAAAATTGAGGGGTTTGTTATTAATTTGTCTCATCTTGTTTAGCGCGCATTATATATATATAAAATACGCGTTATATTAATGAACATGCGAAGCATGTTTGCATAATATATAATATATATAGTATAAGCATGCACATATAGAATACTATATTCTACCGGATTGATTATGGACTTTTATTCTAGTTTGGTTCACTAGAGCCACCAAGTGAACCAAAAGGTCAAACCCCTAGGGTGCAAGAAATAATATTTAAATATAACTATTACATTTAAACCGGGCTCCATTACAAACGGGTCTTCAAGCGCTCCTTGCTCCTTGATCTCTAATTCTTCAAAAATTAATTCTAACTATTCCTATTACATAACTATTTTAAAATAAATAGAAACTTTGATCAGCAGTCAAGGGGAAGTACATAGGAGGGAGATAGAATTTACATTAAGGAAAATTAGAGAAGGCAGGTCTGTGAGACCCCATTTAATAAAACCCATACATTCATGCATCCAACTAAAATAAAATCCAATCACATTCGTCAATTGTCCATAATCAATCCCATTTATTATCATACACATCACCATATGCATCAATAAATAACATTCATCTCATGAATAATAAACATTTAATATATATATTGATATCATTTAATGGGCAAATTTAGTTAGTATAAATCTATTTTTGAATCAAAATAAACTCTTTTATTTTAATCCAAATTTAAATCAAAATAAAACTATTTTATTTTAATTTATCTAATTTTGAATAAAATAAACTATTTTATTTTAATCAAAATAAACTCCTTTATTTTAATTAATTATGGAATCCAATTCCATGTAATAAAAAAAATCTTTAATTAAAATAAACTCTTTTATTTTAATTAATTATGGAATCCAATTCCATGTAAAAAAAAATATTAAAGGAAACACGGATTATCTTTCCTATTCACAAATAAACTCCTTTATTTTGAATAATATGAAATCTTATTCCATATTTAAATAAACTCCTATTCACAAATAAACTCTTTTATTTTGAATAATATGAAATCATATTTCATATCTAAATAAACTCCTTTATTTAAGGAAATTATGATTCTCTTTCCTATTCACAAATAAACTCCTTTATTTTGAATAATATGAAATCTTATTTCATATCTAAACAAACTCCTTTATTTAAGGAAAGATGGATTTACTTCCCTATTCACAAATAAACTCCTTTATTTTAGGAAAAATAAAATCCAATTTCAACTCCAATTAGTTATCATGGAATCCAATTCCAACTCTAATTAGTTAGCATGAAATTCTAATTTTAAAATTAAAATAAAATCTTTTTATTTTAATATTAAAATAAACCTTTTATTTTAAGATTAAAATAAACCTTTTTATTTTAATTATAAAATTATTAAAATTAAAATAAAACTTTATATTTTAATATTAAAATAAACCTTTTATTTTAAAATTAAAATAAACTTTTTATTTTAATTATATAATAATTAAGAATATATATATGTATATATATATATATTCGTAATATATATTATATATATATATATAATAATAATATATATATATATATATATATATCCGTTCTTTTTCTTTATTTTCTTGAAAACCGTGCCCCTTGATTTCCGTGCCTCAAGCATGTGGCTTTTTGATTTCATTTCTTCTTGCTTTTTTTTTTTTTTTTATGTCGGGTAATGTATGGCATGCATTAAAACATATATATTTAAAATAAAGGTTATCACGTAAAGGTTTCAGGATTAGTAATAAAGGTTATCACGTAAAGGTTTCACGTAAAGGTTATCTGTTTTCAAAAAAAAAAAAATTCCACGATTTATTTTATTTTATTTTTTTAATAAATTTTATACAATAAAATTATGCCCAATTAAATTGTTCAAAACACATATCAATATACATATCAAATTAAAATAATTAATAATTCGCATAAAGGTTTGGCTCTGATGCCACTTTTAGGTTTGTAATATTCATGTGCGCAATCAAATTGCAAAATAATGCGGAAGCATGTAAAAATCAGAGTTTAAAAATTTACAAACCATATACCCGGATCACCCTTTATGCATAATTATTAATTAAACGAAAAGATAAAGAATAAAATCATACCCTTGAAGATCGAGCTTCCTCAGGTACAAGTTCACCTCCAAATCCTTTCGCGTTCAACTTGAATCCACCGGGTTTGGTTCCTTCCTTTGATCAACGTTAGCCACCCATGTGTTTGGCCTCTAGAGGTGATCCACCAAGAAAAAATAAAGAATTCAAGAAGATGGTGTATTGGTTCAACCCTAGTTTTCTATCTCTATAGAAAAAGGGGTACTCTCCCAACAATTGGAATTATGTCGTATGTTGAAAAAGTCAACAACCCCCACCACCCATAATAAGACTCCTCTTATTTATAGATGTGGGCAACCCACCTTAACAATTAAGGAATTTGGTTTATTTAATTAATTAAATTTTTTTAATTAATTAAGCTCCCTAATCTTATTAGGGATAATTAATTAAACTCTTTTAATTAATTTAACCTCCTAATCTTATTAGGAATAAATGAGAGTACTTATATTAAATTAATTCCTAAACTCTTTTAGAAATTAAAATAATAATAATTGTAATAATATTAATAAGACTCTCTTATTAATTTATATTTAATATTTCTAAAATATTAAATAATAAATATTAAGCTATTTAATTTATTCTATCACCATAGATTAAATTAAATATACATAATATATTATTACGATTATGCCATTAACTTCTTAAATAATTATTCTTCCTTTTATGGTGTGACCCTTTAGGTTCTCCATATTAAACCGATTGTGAATAAATCAATTAGAACAATTTAATCTTATTTAAATAAATTAATTAAACAATTAATTTATTTAAATAAATAAAATTTATTCTACAATAGGATATGCCTCCCAAGCGATCAACGACTTTCCGGATAATATAGATTTCAACATTAATCATTAAAGAACCTTTGAGTAAATAGTTACCAGACAATTCAATCCTTCCACCATACAATGTCCCAATAAAATATAAGACATGGAATTCTTCACAAGTCTTATTTTATTTAATTATATGTATTTCGATCCTTAAATGCACAACTCAAATAATGCAAATTAGAAACTCCTTTCTAATTTCATTACGCCTTTGCCAAGGACTCTTTGGGTTGTCATTTATCGAATCACAGGACATTTTTCTTCTTTTATTAGAAGTGGTAGATTCTTTATTGAATGACATTATCTCCATGTACAACTTATTATACCCAAGCATACCCTTTGATATACCCTAAGGGTCTTAAGGAATAAGTCAAAGTATAACTCATCATACACAAGATACTATGATGATCTCAAGTCCAAAGATCACTTGTACTACTATCACTACAGGAATTCCTATTGACAGGCAAATAAAACTCCATTAGGTATTCCTTAGCGAGCCACGCTCGATGAACTTATTCTCTAATAAGCACCTACATACTTGCTTTAGTGTCTCCACACAAATGATCATGAGATCAATCATCCTCATCCAATGAGCAAGCAACGTATGTACCAATCTATCCGGATTCACTAATCCCCAATTTAGTAATCCAATGATTGGGAACTATTTTAGTTTTAAACTTTCTAAGAATTTAGATCTCATTAGAATGATCATCATCATTATTCTAAAAGCATTGCTTAAAACTATGGGTTTATCACATATTATAAAACAGCATCATGTAGATAATAAAAGCCTTTAATAAATTAATACTTTTTATTAATAAATGAATAAGATTGTTACAAAGTATATGCTTTATCATCAAACATGATTGGCTTGTGTGCATACTACTTTCATCTGGGACTGGAACTGAATGTCGTGGTGTTGTCGCCGAGACAGAACTGTCCTCTCCGGTGTTGTTGCCGGTCTTTTGATCTGCATACCTCGGGGTTATCTCTGAGATTGGAAATGACACTCCCGGTGTGTGTTCCGGGGTTTGGAATGACGTTCCCGGTTTGTGTTCCAGGTTGGAACTGATGTTCTCGGCTTGTGTTCCGGGTTGGAACTAAACTTCCGGTAGTATCCGAAATGGATGTCAGCTGTCTTCCAGGGTTATCTTCAAATAACGAATCTGCCCTCCTGCAATGTCAGTAACAGGCATTTAAAAAATTTTGAGTGTCTACAATTAGCCTATAAAACTTCAATGCGTACTTCCACCTAGGCAACCCCATGCTCATTAGCCTATGAGGTAGAAGCAGTACTCCCCATAGAGGTGGAAATGGAATCCCTCAGAGTGTTGATGGATGCTTAGCTGGATGAAGACCAATGGGTACAAGACATATATCACCAATTGTCTCTAATAGACGAAAGGCGAATCGTGGCTATCTTCCATTGTCAGTTATATCAACAAAGGGTCGCCAGATCCTACAACAGAAAAGTTCGGCTACGACAGTTTAAACAACAAGACTTGGTTTTGGAGAAGATCATTGACAACCAAGATCAAACTAAGGGAAAATTCACTCCAAACTGGTAAGGCCCATTTGTTGTCAAGGAGGTATTAACAGGAGGCGCTCTCAGACTACATGAAATGGACGACGATGAATTTCCACAGCTTATCAACTCGGACACCGTGAAACGGTACTATGTCTGAGGTTACCATCAAGCAATTATCCTGGTTTTGGATCATGAGATCACCACTCATTCGGGTTTTCTAACCCTTTCTTACATACAAAATCTTCTGCATACCTTTCTCCCCTCAGGGAAACATACTCTTCAAGCCAACAGCCTGGTTTCACTTCATTTCAAACCTTTCATACAATTACGGTTATCCCACCAGGGATTGAACCTTTCACACCTGCAGTTTGTCTTGAACATAGGATCAAACTTTTTCACATTTACAGTTTGTCCTGAACTTAGGATCAAACTTTTTCACATCTACAGTTTATCCCAAACATGGGATCAAACTTTCTTTCCCCCACAGTTTAGCCTACACAAGGGATTCAAACTTTTCTTCAGCTAAAAATCTTCATGAGGGGCGAACTACGTCGACCAGATCTCCCTGATACCCAGAAGTACGTAGGCAACCATATTCTATATGGCCCGGTCCCAATAAAAGAAAAGAAAAACATTTCTGCCCTTTCTCTACATAAACAAAAATAACAAATACATTCCTACAACTTTTTACATTCAGCGTTGAACCTCTTACACCAGGTTCAAACTACGCAGACCTGATCTCCTCTACAGTAGGAGTACATAGGCAGCCATTTATAGTTCGGTCTAACCCCCTACCAAAACACAAATACTTGTCAGCGGTACTGGGATCAAACTCCAATCCACCACATTTCATCGGCTTCAGACTAAAGGGATTGAACTACCTAACCTCTCCTCACAAATAGGAGATCCTGCAAACATCTAAGCTGTAGTTGTGCCTCAAAGAGCAACACCAATCCATAAGAGATGGAATTAACTAGGCTCCTCTTAAATAGAATCTTGGCGACCATCGTAGTGGTGAAAAGGCCAATCTCGAGAGGAAAAGTCACACTCCTCTCCACATTTCATATAGAAACCAGTCCCAGGACACCAAAGATGGCAGGGATACACACAGATCAATGATTCATTCTAAAAGATCCTGCAACGTCTCAATGTCCACACAACAAGGATGAGTTCAGAATGCATCAAGATCACAAGCCCTGAAGAAACAGGCAAATATCAAGCAAGTATTGAGGCACAACTAAAGGGGAAGTGAATCAAAATATATTTCCCTGTCATATATAATGTTGTTTCATATATACATATGTGTTGTACATGACAAAATGGCTAAGCTAGTATGTGCAGGAAAATATAAGTCTATCTATGGATCTGTATGTATGCGTACTATCAGATCTAACATAGCATCTCTCTCCAAAGAAGGAGGTAACGCTCCAAGCTCCTGCCTAATGGTATCTACACGAGCTAGCGGATCCAAGGCTAACTACATTGTGGCATGATGCTCATCAATGTATGAACTCATATCAGCAAGGATGCCAGTCGTAAGGGATCTCACTGAAGTACTATTTGTGATTTCCACATCCCAGGCAGATAGGGCAGCATCCCGCTCTACAATCAAAGCATCTCTGGCTGATTTGGCATCGTCTCTCCCTAATAGAGTGGCGTCTCTCCCATCAAGAGCTATCAACATCAAGGTCCTAGCCTGATCTCACTCAAAGGTCATCAGATGAAGGCTCTGCTCTAAGTATTGTGCTGAATGTTGAATCATGGTAGCACTCATACCGGGAGAATCCATCACAACTGCTGGCAACCCAGTAGTTAAATCCTCCTCGATGGGAATAAAAGACTCCTCCATAGGCTCCCCATTATCGGAATCAATCCCCTGCACTGTGGATACTGCCATAGTCAATGTCGTCTCTGTCTCCATCCATGCGGAATACTCTGCAGAACAACCTGGGTGGCTAACGAAAAACTCAGCTAGCTCATGTTGATCCCAATAGGCATATAACCTAGATCTATCCTCTGCTGATAAGTGACGAGAAGCTAAACACTGACTCAATGCCCCCTTAAAAGGATGGAAGTCCTAGAACTGGTCAAACTGACACATCACGGCCAGTGGGTGGTAAGTAGTCATGCCCCTCAAACGAGCTAGAGGGATATAATCCATGCCCGAAGCATGAGTGATGAAGCTGTAGGGTGAGCTGAGCCCTGTACACGGTAATATATCAAACGGATCTCCGATTCCTGCCAGAAAAACGGACCAAGATGCAGAATCTGTACACTCCGCAGGCTGAAAGAGGTAGGACATAGCTATCTCATGGGTGAAACAATACCCATGCCATCTAAAAGTGTCAATCGGTCTCAAGTGTGACATAAACACCACACGTACAACATGACCGAACTGCCTGTGAATACCCCTGCAGGGCAAGTACTACAATATGTAGCTAACCTCAGCATCTCTGCTATGATCATCGGTACAATGGTATGACCCTCCCTGAGAGCTCTCACTGCCATGATAACGCCAATATCTAGTTCATCCATGTACTGTGGCATGTATACATACGATAATACGTGAAGTAGCAAGAAATCTACTCTAGCTAAATGCCAATGATCCTCCGGCATGGTGAAATCCCCAGAATGCCGTGTATAACTATCCTCAGAGCCAAATCTGTCCATCAGAAAATGCTGGGATACAACGTGACCGGATGTGATCTCATCCTGCATAACTCTATGCCTCAGTCCGGTGAAAGTCATAAACTGTCGGCTCATGTCACCGATGGCCATTTGTGCGCAAGGTTTGTCTAATGGGATACTGTGCGTACTCCTCCAGAGTAGAAGCAAACTCGTGGATGCCAAAATGGAAGACCTGTCTCTTCGGTATCCAATGCTCCAGCATACCCTCTATAAAGCCTACGGGAACCTGAAACATCAAGAGAGTTATAGTATGTTGTAATAACTGATCTACAGTCACCCTATCTGAAGGTGACATACTATCATACCACAATATCAGATAGGATGCCACCAATACTGGTAGGGTATGATCAATGTGGCTAACTATCAAAGAAGACATCTGTGTGGGCCGTATCATAAGACCATCCAGGGGTCAATGATGAATATCTCTGGATATACATACATATGCATAACATAATATATGCATGATAAAAAATAGATGGCAATATGATATAGGGAATGGAAAACTGTATATACATTCCTAAGTATATCATCATCTAATACATCTCTGTACAGCTAGAAATACAGGGAAATGGGGCTCAGATGCCCTAAATCTAATAGAGGCCTATCAAAAGATATATCTAGAATGGGGGATAGACACCCAATGTCTAATAGAGGCCTATCAAAAGAGATAACGAGAATATACATCAGAAGAAGACAATGGTGTCAATGTCTACATCATCAATCCTGTCCACCTGATGTAAGTCCTCCTAAGTCACTAGATCTCTATCCACAGGGATGTCAGACCTATACAAGGGAGGATCTACGCCGACAAAGCCATATGGGTCACCTGAAGAGCCAGGGCCAGAGCTAGAAGGATCAAAAGTATCTGCCTCTGAAGGATCTCTACCCAAGTGCCGGATAAAGAAATGTGTCTAGTCTAACTGCTGGGTCAAACTGGCAATCTTTATCAAATGAGTCAGATATCAGACACAGGCTAGCGAATTCGTCATCATCACAGATCCAGGAACCATATCCCCCATGAACTGAGTGGTACGGGTCTGGGCTCCAATAGTATGAGGGAACCACCAATAATGTAAAACTGTCAATACCCAACAATGGGATATCAATGACGGGTTACTATGAAACATGACAATAATGCCTGGCAGGAGGCAAGATCGGTATACGAATCTCTCTTGTGGTGCTCCTGATAGCACGCTGATGAATTTCTTAATCTGATAACAACTTTTTGGCGCTGTTGCCGAGGAAAAATTTAGTATAGATTTTAGTATTTTACGATATCAGTTTAATTAGTCCAGTTTTACTTAAACATTTGTATTTTCGTATTGTTCCTCTTATTTGAGGTTTTTGAAGTGGTTTATGCAAACTCGGTCCATTAATCTAGACTTACTTCCTTTTGAGGATGACATTGAGAAACGGTTTTACAGGCTAAGTAAGTGGATCAAGGAAACAAGAGAAGAATTCAAAAACTCTGAAAAAGAAGAGGCAATGGTTGCTGAAGATTAGAAAGCGTTGAGTGACTTTGCTACACCCAAGGTGACTAAGCTACAGTCAAGTATCACCAGGCCCGCGATAGCTGCAAATACATTTGAAATCAAGCCTGAGACAATTCAAATTATTCAAAATTCAGTTCAATTTGGGGGATTGGCAAATGTGAAAGTCTTCTTGGACGACTTCTCTGTTTATAGGGATGATTTTGATGCGTGCTTGGAGAATTTGGTAATGGTCTTACAAAGATGCATAGACACAAATTTGGTCCTTAACTGGGAAAAGTGCCACTTTATGGTTAAAGAAGGTATAATTTTGGAGCACAAAGTCTTGGCTCAAGGATTGGAGGTTGATAAAGCTAAGCTGGAAATAATTGAGAAACTGCCTCCATCGAGTTCAGTTAAGGGAATTAGAAGTTTTCTGGGACATGTTGGGTTCTACAGGAGATTCATAAAGGACTTTTCTAAAATTACAAAACCTTTGTGCAGTCTTTTAGAAAAGGATTTGGTTTTTAAATTTGATGAGGAGTGTAAAGTGGCATTCGAACTATTGAAGAAGAAGTTAACTACAACTCCAGTGATCGTCGTACCAGATTGGAATATGTCTTTCGAGCTAATGTGTGATGCAATCGACTATGCAGTTGGGGCTATTTTGGGTCAACGACGAGAGAAGATATTTCATGCCATATATTATGCAAGTAAGACACTCACAGATACTCAATTGAACTACACAACTATGGAAAAAGAATTACTTACAGTGTTGTATGCGTTCGATAAATTCCGGGCATACTTGATCAGGACTAAGGTAGTAGTTTATACAGATCACTCTGCCATTTGGTACTTAATTTCAAAATAAGATGCTAAGCCATGCCTTATCAGATGGATTCTCCTTTTACAAGAATTTTATTTAGAAATAAAGGATAGAAAGGGGACGGAGAATCAAGTCGTTGATCATTTGTCAAGGCTAGAAAATCAAGATAAACAAAAAGAGGACAAGTGTGTAATCAATGAGTCATTCCCAAATGAGCAACTATTTGGGATAAACACAGAATTTCCACGGTATGCGGACTTTGCGAATTATCTAGTAAGCAACATTCTTCCTCCTTATCTTACAAGACAACAAAAAAAGAAGTTTCTTCATGACGTCAAATGGTATATTTGGGATGAGCCTTACTTATTCAAATAGTGCGCAGACAAGATGATCAGAAGATATGTGCCCTACAGTGAAGTGAAAAACATAGTGCATGAGTGTCACTCATCTGCGTATGGGGGACACTATGGTAGTGAGAGAACAGCGGAAAAAGTGCTTCAAGCCGGGTTTTATTGGCCTACAGTATTTAAAGATGCCCACCAATTTGTTAAAACATGTGATAGATGTCAAAGGTTGGGAAACATATCGACAAGGAATGAGATGCCACTACAAACAATTTTAGAAGTTGAGATTTTCGATGTATGGGGCATAGATTTCATGGGGCCATTCCCTTCATCACTTACCAATCAGTACATTTTGCTTGCGGTGGACTATGTTTCAAAATGGGTTGAAGTCGCAGTACTCCCAACCAATGATGCCAAAGTTGTAAGACCCCAACTTATTATTAATGAAATTTAATTTTCTATTTATTATTTTGAAATAGTAAGGGTTGATTTGATTAATGTGGATAGTTAAGGGTAAAATACGCATAAATACTTCAAAATAAGCAAGTGGTTATAAAATATTCATTGTTGTTTGGGGAATATTCGTTTGGTCGTGGAATATTAGATCGTCGTGGGAATATTCGTATATTGGTAGCGACCATGTGTGGGCCCCATAACTGAAAAAGCGATTGGATGAAGAAAACGACAAATATAAGTTGTTTAAAAATAATAAACAGTAGTTGTTATTCAAGTAATACTATTAAAATATACAAATTGGTTAAAACACAAGAAGATTACCAGATTGCACCAATTATTGATTCTTACGTAAGAAGGCACTACTCAATAATAATGGTTACGTGAATTATCGCTCAAGATTTTATTGATTTAATAATTGTTGCGTTGATATTTTATATTCTTTGTTGTTTCAATAATTGTCATTACACAAAGTATTTTTCATTATCGAAGCTAATAATTCATATTATCTGAATAATATTATTAGATAACATTATTGGCAATGTCTAGAAAGTTCGTCTAAGGAGAGGTTTGGTCACCTAATTGCGCGCCAGAGAAGGAGAAATTCTTATTGGAAAGCCCCTCTTTCCTGAACCGCACGGTTGTCAATATTGTGATTCTCGTAATATTATTTGTGAATAATTAATTATTGATTCATATGATGAGGAAAATATTGATTTTATGTGGATATAGATGGAGAAAATTTTAATGTGACAATTGTTGAAAATTGAAATTTTATCTTTTCTCGATAAAATAATTCATTTAAATATATTATTATATTTTAATAATATAATAATGGTGATATTTTTACAACGAATGTGGGATATATGAGTATACGAGGAGGAAGAGTATATTTTTTTGCAATAAATGTTTAAAACATGTTAAACATGTCGGTGGACCCCATTTATTGGTGAAATTTGATTATAACTTTATAAAATCGCCTTCGTTTGTGGATTTTGGTCAATTTCTATTTGGAATTTGGAAAACTTTCTTCCGCAAAGTTGTAGAGAATTGAATTTCCTATAAAAACACGCGTGATTCAATTTTCCGATGAAAGGGCTATTTATTATGAATTATTGAAGTTCAAGCTCAAATAATTGATTTTTGGAAGTTTAAAATATTTAAAATTAGAAAAACGTTTTTTTCTTACTTTTTCTAGAATGTGGCATGTGTTGATGGCTGAAATCAGATTCTAGGCATGCGAGGAAATTTATATAATTATATTATTAATTTATTAAATTTTCGCTTTTGGTGTTCTAAGCAATTTCCTATAAATAGGGTGCTTAGGTTAGAATTGAAAATCACACCGTAAATCAAGTTTTCTCTCTATATTATCGAGCGTATTCTTGTGAGTATTTTGAGTATACTTTGAGTATTGTTAGCGGTCTGCAAGTTCCTTCAAAGACTATATCCCAGTATTCCAATTAGAAGTACTAATCTTTCGAGGTAAGGGATGTTATTTTCTTCTCAAATGATATTATTTCTTCAATATCATTATCTTTGAAATATTGGTTGAAACTTTTTATCAAATTTGGAACTTTTTCATGCTTGTTGTTACTATTCATGAGTTACTATTCATGAGTTACTATTTACGAGTTACTATTCATGAGTTACTATTCACGAGTTACTATTCACGAAGTACTATTCATGAAGCGTGAAGATGTTTCTTTTGGAAATTTCTATCTTTTGGTGTATTGGAGTTACTATTCACGATATCTGGCACTATTCAATTTAAAAATAAAATTTCTTCTTTTGTCCAAAATATCTATTCGGATACTAGCTTTGATTGTATCCATGTTTTGATCATTCTTGAATTTTACACCACTATGATTATTTTTGAGGTATTTTTGAACATGGATAAAACAAAGTACGAATCCTTAATCCTTAATCCTTGTCATTTTGTTTCACTCGATTCGTTTCTTTAAAAATATTTTTCATCATCCTCGCCTTAAATGATGATATTATTGAATATCTTTGGCCCAGTAGTGCAAAGATGAATGATTTCTGAAGAATATCTTCGTCAGTAGTGCAAAGATGAACAGTGTTTAGATGAACATGAATTAATCGATGAATATCTTTGGCTCAGTAGTGCAAAAGATGAATATTTGATTCCAGATGTATATTGATTGATGTTACAAGGATAAAAGATAGACGATGAACTTTTAAATTCATACATAGAAGATAGTAGTTTGCATTCTCTACTTAACTCTTCTAATGAATTATTATTTCATGCTAATATTGATTTAAAATTTGTTGTCTATTGTATTCTATTAGATTTTTCCCGTTGAAGACTAACGGTAATTTGTTGTATATTATCTTAGTCATAATATTCTTTTATCGGGCTAGTTGAGCTCACCCTTTTCCTTTTTGTTCCATTTTTCTTCTCAGAGGCGAGAATATAGCGAGAGTTTAGTCTGGGTATGGAATGAAGGTTTTAGAAAGAATTGTTTAGTAGTCCTCACCATTTTGTAAAATAATGTATCAATAAATGTGATGAGGATTTATTTGAGTATAGATATTGTCTAGAAGATAATATTTGTATTCAAACTCACAGCTTTACTTGTTGTAATAATAAAGTTGTAGTTGTTTCGCATTCATGTATTGACAACTCGTAATAGGTGATGTATACCTATTTTGGGGGCGCCACAATTGGTATCGTAGCTTAGGGATATGATCTCTGGCGGAGATCTGGGAATAGAACTAGGAGGAGAGACGAGTAAATCCTTCGCTTAGCTAGTGTGTCCTACCTAAGCTTATTTTTTTTAGTTGGTCAAGATATAAGGATATTATGTGATATATTGATTTCCTTAATTAACCCTTGTTTTTATTATGATGATTGAGAATGTCGATCGAGAATATTAACAATGGAAATGAGACCGTGGAGACGCTTGTACTCACCAACGAGGAGAACGCGTAACAGTCAGTGACAATGTTCCTCCCGTGAACAACACCACCGAAAGCAGATGATGAACGAGGGATGTTTAGAAGCTTTTTGCGATTCATGCAAAATCGCACGAGGAGACTCGTGTTCAAAATACAGAGGAAATGATAGCAATTCACGGGTTGTCACAAGCGATTCAAAGAGTTGGGACCACCTGAATTTAAGGGAAAGCCAGATCCGATCATCACGGCGGAAACATGGGTCAAGCAAATTACCAAGATATTCGATGTCTTGGGATGCACGGAAGAACAGAAGGTTCCATTCGCCACCTTTATGTTCCGTGGCGAGGCGGCATTCATTGGTGGGAGTCTTTGAAGCGTATCCATCCAACTTTTCGACTCAAAGATGTCTTGGGAGACATTTCAGAATTATTTAATGACAAATACTTTCCGAAAGTGTTTCGCTATATGAAGGAAGTGGAGTTCATCGATTAGAACAAAACAACATGACGGTGTCTCAAGACGAGGCAAAGTTTGCAGAGTTATCCGTGTTTGCACCTCATTTGGTGGAGAATGAGGAACGATGACGCGGATGTTTTTGAGAGGTTTGAAACCCAGATACGACAATATCTCATTTCTCATAAATTTTCTCTCTATTCAGAGATGTTGTAAATGTGGCTCAATTATTAGAGCGAGATAACGAGTACGGCCAACCGAGGACCATAACCAGGATCGTACCGTAGATAGCGATCCAATGTAATAATGATAACAAACGGAGAAAGAAACAGACGGACAAAAATGGTAACCACTCTGGTGGTAATCATGGCCATGAAAATAGAAGAAGCGAAGTGGGAGGAGATTTTAAAAGAGGAGATTTAACAACGACTATGTGAAGACGACAAAGGTCTTGGCAAGAATCGGTTCTAAGGGAGGCGAACGACCACCCATTATATGCTACAAATGCGAAAAGAGGGACATATCACCAAACCGCCCACAACAGTTCAAGGTATGCTATAATTATGGAAAGGAAGGACATATCGCCGAGAGATTGTACAAGAGCGAAACCTAGTTCAATGGGGACGGTGACTCAAAAGATCGTCCCCGTAAAAGTCAAAGTCAACGATTCCGGAAGAGCGTTTGTTGGATCGTGGTCATAATGCAAGGAACCCAAACGAGGTGATCACGGGTAAGCTATTTATAAATTCTTACGAAGTTTATACCTTACTTGATACCAAGTGGTACCAATTCATTTATCTCTCCCGCATGTGCTCAACGCTTAAACTTGACCGAGAAAATTAGACTTTGACCTATCTCGTGGAAACTCCGTTAGAGAAACTTTCATCACATCCGGTGTTTATAAATCTTGTTTGATTTGATTCAAGTTGGCACCATCACCTTACCATTGACCTTATCTCTTTAAAGATACTTGCTTTTGATGTGATTTTAGGGATTGATTGGTTAACTACTCATCATGCCAAAATTGATTGTTTTCGTAAGGTTGTTAGTTTTCATATTCCTAACCAACTTTTGTTATTTAATTCAAGCAACTAAACCATTAAAATCAATCACCATCATATCTAATCATAAAGCTATTCGCTTATTGAAAAACGGATGTCAAGCTTTCTTAGCCCATGTTATGGATTTGAATAAAGACACGCCAAATTTGAATAATATTCCTGTTGTTATCGACTTTCCCGACGATTTTCAAGAACTTCCCGGCCTACCCCGTAACCTGAAGTTGAAATCTTTATTGATCTTGAACCCGTACAAAGCCCATTTCTAAAACCCCATATCGAATGGCTCCTATTGAACTTTCAGAGTTAAAGGTCCAACTACGTGAATTGTTGGACATCGGTTTCATTCGCCCCTAGTACATCTCCTTGGGGTGCTCCTGTTTTATTTGTAAAGAAGAAAGACGGGAGTATGCGATTTTGTATCGACTATCGGAATTGAACCATGTCACCATTAAGAATAGGTATCCTCTACCTCGTATTGATGACTTGTTTGACCCGATTGCAAGGGGCACAACAATTTTTCATAAATCGATCTTCGCTCGGATATCATCAACCAAGATTAGAACCGAGGATATTCCAAAGATCGCCTTTAGAACTTCGAGACGGGCATTATGAATTCTTAGTCGTGTCTTTCGGATCGACTAATGCTCCTCGCGCTTTCATGGATATGATGAACCGAGTATTCGAGGAATATTTGGATCGCTTTGTTGTTGTCTTTATTGATGACATCCTTATATATTCCAAAAGTCGTGAAGATCATGAGCACCATTTGAGTTCGGTACTCCAAAGGCTTCGTGAAAACAAACTATATGCCAAATTAAAGAAATGCGAAGTTCGGCTCGAGGAAGTAGCATTCCTTGGGCACGTGGTGTCGAAACATGGAGTATCTGTTGATCCCGTGAAGATTGAAGCAATACAAAGTTGGGAGCAACCAAGTCGGTGGATCAAGCACGTAGCTTTTTGGGCTTAGCCGGTTGGTTATTATCGGAGATTTGTGGAAGGGTTTTCTCGAATCGCTACTCCATTAACTCGCCTAACTCGGAAGGATATAAAATTCGTTTGGAGCGAAGAACGCGAGAAAAGTTTCCAAGAGCTTAAGAGGAGACTTATTTTAAGACTGTTTCTAACAATACCATCCGGTTCGGATGGATTTGTTATCTACAACGATGCTTCGTGCAAAGGGTTAGGATGTGTTCTCATGCAACGTGGGAAAGTCATAGCTTTATGCCTCGCGACAACTTAAAGAGTATGAGAGGAATTATCCTACCATGATCTAGAGTTAGTAGCAAAAATCGTTGCGCTTAAAGATATGGAGGCACTATCTATATGGGGAGAAAGTGGAGATATATTCGCACCATAAAAGCCTTAAATATTTCTTCACTCAAAAAAGAACTCAACATGCGGCAGGCGATGTTGGCTCGAGCTATTGAAAGACTACGACCACACTATTCAATACCATCCCGAAAAGCGAACGTGGTAATGACGCGTTGAGTAGAAGATCATATGCGAGGACGAAGTGCGATGATGTCAAGTATACGACAGAGCCAACTTTAATAGAAAAAGTTAAGGTTGCTCAAGCCACCGACCCGGGAAATGATGCGTATGAAGAAGAAAGTACAAGAAGGAGCTATTTTAAGCGAGAATTGATGAAGAAGGAATACTTGAGTCCACTCTAGACTTTGTGTTCCTAACGACTACGATTTGAAGTACAAGATTATGATGGAGGCACACAATACACCATTTGCAATCCATCTCGGAAGTACTAAAATGTATCGTGATCTTCGACATACATTTTGGTGGAACAATATGAAGAGAGAGATTGCAAAGTTTATCTCAATGTGTTTAACTTGTCAACGTGTAAAGGCGGAGCATCTAGTACCTAAGGGTCCGTTGCAACCACTTGAGATTCGAAATGGAAGTGGGAACACATTACCATGAATTTCGTTACGGGTCTTCCCTACGGTTTCTCAGGCATCAATGCTATTTGGGTTATTGTTGATAGATTAACCAAGTCCGCTCATTTCTTGCCGACACGGAGACTTATTCACTTGAACGCCTTGCTATTATATGACGTGAATGAGATTGTGAGGTTGCATGGCATGCTCTGTATCCATAGTTTTGGATCGTGACCCAAGATTCACTTCAAGATTTTGGGTTAGCTTGCAAAAAGCTATGGGCACGGATTTCTGATTTATCTTTCGCATACCATCCTCAACGGACGGACAATCGAAAGGACTATTCAAACTCTTGAAGATTTATTAAGACTCTGTGTCCTAGACTTCAAGGGCAGTTGGGATAAGTATTTACCATTGGTAGAATTCTCTTAAAACACCAGTTATCAGGCAAGTATAGGTGTGGCTCCATTTGAAGCATTATATGGACGAAAGTGTCGCTCTCCAGTATGTTGGGACGAGGTGGGTGAAGCAACATTGTTAGGACCCGAGTTAGTACGTATGACTACGAAAAAGATCCAAATGATTCGACAACGATACAAAGCAAGACAAGATCGACAAAAGAGTTATGCGGATCTTCATCGAAAGGACGTGGAATTTAGTGTAGGGGATCATGTGTATTGTCATGCGAGTTGCTCCATGGAAGGGAGTTACAAGATTTGGGAAGAGAGGAAAGCTCAATCCACGATTTATTGGTCCATTTCAAATTCTTGACCGAGTAGGAAATGTAGCCTATAGACTCGCGTTACTCTCGAGTATGTCTCTCGTGTTCATAATGTGTTTCACGATCTCGTATTTCAGTAAATATGTGAAAGACCCAAACCACGTTATTGAGTTAGAAACCCGGACGAGATAGCCAAGACTTAACGATGATGAGGAGGTACTGTCAAGATTTTAGATAGGAAGGAGCATGTCCCTACGCCAAGAAAGGTCATACCACAAGTTAAAGTTTTGTGGAGGAATCATGCTATAGAGGAAATGACCGGGAATTGGAAACAGAAATGAAAGCGAGGTATCCTCACCTTTCAAAAACACAGTGCACGCACGTCAATTTCGAGGACGAAATTTCATAAGGAGGGAGGTTGTAAGACCCCAACTTATTATTAATGAAATTTAATTTTCACTATTTATTATTTTAAAATAGTAAGGGTTGATTTGATTAATGTGGATAGTTAAGGGTAAAATACGCAAATACTTCAAAATAAGCAAGTGGTTATAAAATATTCATTGTTGTTTGGGAATATTCGTTTGGTCGTGGAATATTCAGATCGCTTCGGGAATATTTTACGACTGACCAAGCAAATGACCGTGTGTGTA
The DNA here is from genome assembly GCA_020205615.1 of Panax quinquefolius. Taxonomy (NCBI): domain Eukaryota; kingdom Viridiplantae; phylum Streptophyta; class Magnoliopsida; order Apiales; family Araliaceae; genus Panax; species Panax quinquefolius. Next base: position 60,065,414 of record CM035158.1, read on the forward strand.
ATTCTATAACCGGAAAGCGATTGGATGAAGAAAACGACAAATATAAGTTGTTTAAAAATAATAGCAGAAGTTGTTCTGAATTAATATCGTTAAAATACTAAATTGGTTAAAACACAAGAAGTACACCAGTATTGCACCAATTATTGATTCTTACGTAAGAAGGCACTACTCAATAATGGTTATGAGTAATTATCGCTCAAGATTTTATTGATTTAATAATTGCTGCGTTGATATTTTATATTGTTGTTGTTTCAATAATTGTCATTACACAATTATTTTTCATTATCGGCAATAATTCATATTATCCGAATAATATTATTAGATAACATTATTGGCAATGTCTAGAAAGTTCTCGTCTAAGGAGAGGTTTGGTCACCTAATTGCGCCAAGAAGAGAGAAATTTTATTGGAAAGCCCCACTTTCCAGGAAACCGCCTCGTTGTCAATATTGTGATTTCGTAATATTATTTGTGAATAATTAATTATTGATTCATATGATGAGGAAAATATTGATTTTATGTGGATATAGATGGAGAAAATTTTGAATGTGACAATTGTTGAAAATTGAAATTTTATCTTTTTTCGATAAAATAATTATTTAAATATATTATTATATTTTAATAATATAATAATGGTGATATTTTTACAACGAATGTGGGATATATATGAGTATACGAGGAGGAAGAGTATATTTTTTGCAATAAATGTTTAAAACATGTTAAACATGCTCGGTGGACCCCATTTATCGATCGAAATTTGATTATAGCTTTATAAAATCGCTTCGCTTGTGGATTTTGGTCAATTTCTATTTGGAATTTGGAAAACTCTCTTCGCAAAGTTGTAGAGAATTGAATTTCCTATAAAACACGCGAGATTCGAATTTTCTGATGAAAGGGCTATTTATTATGAATTATTGAAGTCAAGTCTCAAATAATTGATTTTGGAAGTTTAAAATATTTAAAATTAGAAAAACGTTTTTTCTTACTTTTTCTAGAATGTGGCATGTGTTTGATGGCTGAAATCAGATTCTAGGCATGCGAGAGAAATTTATATAATTATATTATTAATTTATTAAATTTTTCGCTTTGGTGTTCTAAGCAATTTCCTATAAATAGGGTGCTTAGGTTAGAATTGAAAATCACACCGTAAATCAAGTTTTCTCTCTATATTATCGAGTTTATTCTTGTGAGTATTTTGAGTATACTTTGAGTATTGTTAGATTTGCAAGTTCCCTTCAAAGACTATATCCCAGATATCCAAACTAGAAGTACTAATCTTTCGAGGTAAGGGATGTTATTTTCTTTTCAAATGATATTATTTCTTCAATATCATTATCTTTGAAATATTGGTTGAAACTTTTTATCAAATTTGGAACTTTTTCATGTCGATTGTTACTATTCATGAGTTACTATTCATGAGTTACTATTCACGAGTTACTATTCATGAGTTCTTATTCACGTAGTACTATTCATGTAAGCGTGAAGATGTTTTTTTGGAAATTTCTATCTTTTGGTATTTGAGTTACTATTCACGATACTGACACTATTCACGATATCTGACTATTCAATTAAAAATAAAATTTCTTCTTTTTGTCCAAAATATCTATTTCGGATACTAGCTTTGATTGTATCCATGTTTTGATCATTCTTGAATTTTACACCACTATGATTATTTTTGAGGTATTTTTGAACATGGATAAAACAAAGTACTTAATCCTTAATCCTTAATCCTTGTCATTTTGTTTCATTTGGATTCGTTTTTTTTAAAAATATTTTCATCATCCTCGGCCTTAAATGATGATATTATTGAATATCTTTGGCTCAGAGTGCAAAAGATGAATGATTTCAAGAATATCTTTGGTCAGTAGTGCAAAGATGAACAGTGTTTAGATGAACATGACCTAATCGATGAATATCTTTGGCCCTGTAGTGCAAAAGATGAATATTTGATTCGGATGTATATTGATTGATGTTACAAGGATAAAAGATAGACGATGAACTTTTAAATTCATACATAGAAGATAGTAGTTTGCATTCTCTACTTAACTCTTCTAATGAATTATTATTTCATCATATAATATTGATTTAAAATTTGTTTGTCTATTGTATTCTATTAGATTTTTCCTGTTGAAGACTAACGGTAATTTGTTGTATATTATCTTAGTCATAATATTCTTTATCGGGCTAGTTGAGCTCACCCTTTTCCTTTTTGTTCCATTTTTCTTCTCGGAGGCGAGAATATAGCGAGTAGTAGCCTGGGGTATGGAATGAAGGTTTTAGAAAGAATTGTTTAGTAGTCCTCACCATTTTTGTAAAATAATGTATCAATAAATGTGATGAGGATTTATTTGAGTATAGATATTGTCTAGAAGATAATATTTGTATTCAAACTCACAGTTTTACGGTTGTAATAATAAAGTTGTAGTTGTTTCTGTACCATGTATTGACAACTCAGAATAGGTGATGTATACCTATTTTGGGGGCGTCACAAAAGTGGTTCTCAAATTCCTACAAAAGAATATTTTTACGAGATTTGGCACGCCGAGAGCTATTATAAGTGATGAAGGTAGTCACTTCTGCAACAAATCATTTACAGCTCTATTAGCAAAGTATGGGGTCAACCATAAGGTAGATACAACATATCATCCCCAAACCAGTGGGTAAGTTGAGGTTTCGAACAGGAAAGTGAAGAGAATCTTGGAAAAGGTGGTGAACCCAAACAGAAAGGATTGGTCTCTGAGATTAGACGATGCACTATGGGCCTATCAGACTGCATATAAAACACCGATCAACATGTCACCATATCATCTACTATACGGGAAAGCTTGTCACTTACTGGTAGAGTTACAGCACAAGGCCTACTATGCTATTTAGAAACGGAACTTCGATCATGCAGCGGTGGGTGAAAAGAGACTACTTAAGCTAAATGAGCTCGACGAATTCCGACTGCAAGCCTACGAGAACTCAAAGTTGTACAAGGAAAAGGTCAAGAGATGGCACGACAAGAAATTGATACAAATAACGTTCGAGCCTGGGTAATTGGTCCTATTGTTCAACTCACGGTTGAGATTGTTCCCAGGAAAACTAAAATAAAGATGGTCAGGACCATTCACCATCAAAATAGTTTTCTCACATGGCGTCATTGAACTCTTTAGTAGAAATCCATTGGAGACTTTCAAGGTCAATGGCCAACGGTTAAATCAATACTGGGGTGGTGATTCAAATTGGGATGTCGTCAACATTACCCTTGTCGATGCTCAGTGATACAATAGGCACCGTCAGGCTTACGACGTTAAAACTAGCGCTACTTGGGAGGCAACCCAAGCTCTAAACTCTTTCTTTTTTTTAGTTATTCTTTAAACTTTAGTTTATAATCTAGTTTAAATATGCATTTTTCATAGAAGTTTGACTCCATTTTTTGAAGATTCGCAGGTAACTCAAGAAAAATCGAGTCATCATGCTACTGACCCCTTAGCGTGGGTTGCGCCACCCAACGCACAGACACAGCGTGGGGCACGCCACTACCCCAGAAACTTACTAACATGCCAGCGTGAGCTGCACCAATTCGCTGATCCCACAGCGCGGGGCGTGCTATATCCAGCATACAATGGGCACGAGGTGCGCTACTGCTCAATAAGCTACTGACCCCCTAGCGCGGGCCACGCTACCCTATACATTGACACAGCACAAGGCGCGCTACTATGCCAGCAACTACTGACTTCCTAGCATGGGGGGCGCCATCTTATGCATATACTCGGCGCGGGTCGTGCCGCTCGGGAACCCCAGGCACTGAACGTGTTTTAATTGTCATGTCCACAGCAATAACCAACCAAACTCTCTACCTCTCCTATACCCTTAACATATCCACTACTCCATAACTCCTATAACCCCCACTACACCATCTCTCCTTCTCCTTTTCAACTTCCCTTCACATTCAATCCATACACTCTCCAACTCCCAACCCACGTTGGCGTTCCATCCCTTATATGAACTCTAACCATACAAGTAGTCAAATTCATATCAGATATAAACACTACACTCCAATCCTAAATCTAATTCCTTCCTTGCACAAATTCATTCAAATTGGGCCATCTTTACAAAGAGGGAAACACAAAATCATTAAAGGTAAGCACAACTTACTTCATCCTCAATATTCTTCTCTTTTATTGATATCAATTGGGTGGAAACCTTAGAAATTGGGTGCCCAAGGATTGTGTTGTTTGATTTCACATATTGGCTAGCAAGATCATACCAAGTAACCAATTTTGGGGGAAGTACTCAGTCCACTCACCAACTATTTGATAAAAGTCCTGAACCAAATTTTGAGCCTAAAGATCACTAGAAACACCATGTCTTCCCACAAATGACAACGCCAATCCACCTCCACTGCTCAGCCTCAATATGATCATACAAAATTTGTTAGTGAGAGGGCCGCAGAAAGATTCAATTCATCCATCGACAGGAAGAATTTGGTGCTAGAACGTGGATTAAAGTCGGATGCTAATTTGGATGGTGATATAGCTTTGCAAATTGTAAAGCGTAATTGGTTTCAATTAGTAGAACAACCACTTCCAGCGGTGCTCAATATAGTAAAAGAGTTTTATGCCAACGCAATGGAACATGTCAATCACGTAGTCATGGTTTGGGGTGAACCGGTGGCATTTCATGCCGATGCTATCAATGAGTATTTTGTGTTAGAGGCACCACAGGCTGACCGATATGGAGATGGTTTTCCCGATCTTGACGAATTGATTATCAGATTATGAAAACCAGGAACTCAATGGGTAATTCAAGCCGAAATGGATGAAAAGATAAGTTTTCCCTGCTCATCACTTAGTCGATATGGTAAAGCTTGGTGCGCATTTATATGTGCCCGTTTAATGCCCACATGCCACCAAAACCATGTAACTAAGGCACGAGCTTGACTATTATATGGGATTGTGCACACCAGGTGAATAACTCCATTGCATTTTACAATATTGATGTGGGGGAGTGTATTCAAGAGTCCATTGACCGATTGTTACGAGGGAGTACTACAGGAGGTTTGCTACATAGTTTCTTAATCACTGATTTATGGCGTAAAGCTAGGGTGCAGTGGCAACCTTCTGAGCATGTCCAACAACTGATGTCTATTATCGATCATGCAACAATTGAGATGTACAAGGCATGGGAAGGGGCGCGATCACATCCATATGGAGAAGGCTATATCATGATCTACCAACCCTCACCCCAGTTGGAATGGAACCAATGTAAGAGCTATCATCTCGGGACTCAAGGGAACAATTTTTGTGGTTGGCCCAACGCCAAGATTTAATGCATCAGTACAATGTCAATGCATTCAACACGATTGCTGATGTGTTTTCCCACTGCAATCCTAATGCACATCCGGTGGTTATGCCTATTCCTCCTATCCTGCCAACATATCCTCCTTTGGACGACGACGAGCAGTAACTCATTTTTAGGGATGTTCTCATACTTTTATTTGAATTATTTTGACGTAACGAGGACATTACTTGATTTAAGTTTGAAGGATTATGTTTTCTGCCTGGTTAATTAATGAAAATTTTAAATAATCATGTTAGTTAGTGTTAATTAATTTGTTTAGTCGTTATAATTGTTCATATTCATGGCATTTAGTTTCGTATTCATGGCATTTAGTTTAATATTTTTGTATCTAAAAAAATATACATGTAGTTGCATGAATCCAGTTATTAGATTGTAAAAGTTTGTTCTTGGCCAATGATGAGATTGGAATTCGGTAAATATGTACAATGTCAAATAAGAGAACTTTGATGTAATTTCTGTTATGAATTGGATCTTTTTCTGTTTGAAACTAGTATAATAAGGATAACACAGTAAAAAAAACTTGTTGATTGATTGAGTTTAAAATTATACATAGTGGGACTCTAAAGGATAATGCTATTTTGAATGAAAGAATGACAAGAATAAGTAGTGATGACAAAAGTCAGACAAGAACCTAAGTTAAGGGGAATATTTGGGGTATATAAGCTATATAAAAAAAGAAAAAAAGGAAAAAAAAAGAGTATGAATAAACACTGTGGCGTGCTTGTCTAGTTTTGTGGCCTTTGTTACTTGAGTAAGTAAGCCCAAGGGGATTGTCTTTACACGTAGTGCCCTAAGGTATTAATGGTCTGGGAGTCATTAGTCGAAGGCTCGTTAAGGTAGCATTGAAAAGCCTAAGGGAATAAGACATTGCATAGCTATGTGTATATAAAAAAATGAATAAAACAGGAAATAAGAGCAAAAAGCCCCCGTAGATGAAAAATAAAGCATAAGTATCCCATGTTGACCCTCGATATTGGTACTTGTCTGATTTTTGTAGGATTTAGCTTGTTTTTGGATTTCTTGAGTTTACATTGTATGATGCCTTCGAAGAGATTTGTTATGTATTGAATTTGAATTTGTATCAATTAGCATAGATGTGGAGCACGCACACACTATACTAGTGATAACAGTTTAAGATGCAAGGATTGATAAGGAATTGTGGATTGGTTTTGTTATGAAGTGTTGACATGTTTCCTTAATTTTTCTAATGCCGTATGAGTAAACTATCTATACTGTCTTAATACTGGATTCGTAGTTGTTAGTTGCATTGCATTGCATTTTGCTTGAGGACAAGCAATGTTCAAGTTTGGGGGAATTTGATGAGTAGGTTTTTAACCTAGGATTTATATTCATTTTTCTTGTTATATTGTTAGTGTTTTGATTACTGCATGTTACTTTTGATGGGTTTTGTGCTTGTTGTAGGATAATCAATAAACTTATCAAGATGCTATTATTGGAAGGATTTTCAAGCAATTATGGACATTTTGACTTCCTAAAGGTAGCGTTTATGTGGTGTGTAGTAAAGCAAGCATGGGGTGCGCTTAGTGCGTGGCTTCATCGCACGATGAGCGTGGGTCACACTGTCTAAGAGTAAAACATGGTGCGGGGCGCGCCGTTACGAGACCTGGTCTGGGCAAGATTAGTTATGTGCTGGAAGATGGGCATTGTTAGGAGCTATAAATTCTTTATGTATTATGATTATAATAGGATTGTGTTATGGATGTTATTTCATGCTTTTGGGTGTCTTTGACTAATTACTTGTTGGTTTTAAAAAGGATTTGGAATTCTATTAGAATTTCTTGGTGATGAGTTAGAGTTGGATTAGAATTTGTGGTGTGGATCTGAATTAAGGAAAATTTGTATTATGTGTTAGAAAAAAAATATCAGAGGATAATCCAGACACACTTTGGGAACAAGATTGAAGAACAAGAGCTTGGAGGAACGAAAAAGAGGATGATTTTCACAAAGATTGCATAATTGAAGGACGAGAAGGGTGGTGTATTACTATTCTCCTTTAATTTCAATTTGTGTAATTGGGATGATGTTTTCTTTTATTTATTCAGTATTTAATTCATTGATGATGAACTAAATTACTTTTTAGGCTTATGATGGATCCTTAAGTGAAACAATGGTTTTGTAACTTTGATTTCCAGTTAATAAGCTATTATCCAGTTTATCTATATTAATTTGAGCTTGAATTTATGAATTGCCTGATCAATAGTTCTTTGTGGATTTGTATAAATTCAAGAGAGGAAGTATGAATCTAGACTTAGTTAATATACCATGTGTTCTTAAATTTTGTGAATAAACAGAATCTTTATGAATGTTAAAGGTACAGATATGCTTGACATCGCATGTAATCGGATAGATAACTTAATTTTAAACCTTCTTTAATTAAAATTCACATAAAGATATAGTGAGTTAGTTGATTAAGGTGTTTAGCTTGTTTCTATCTAATTTGTGGATTTAAGTTAATACGGTATTAGTGCATCGAGAGGTGGCTAGTGCTACATTCGTGTTCTTGATTAATAAACTGGGATAGTGAATTGAACTGGAATAAAGGTGTAAAAATCAGAGTGAAGCTTAGGGTGAAATCGTAAGCCTAATTCTCCAATAATTGTTTGAAATTTCAGTTTTTAATATTTGTGATTGTTTTGTGATCATATATTTATTAATAATTTAGTTTTTATAATTTTAATCATTGATTTGGATAGTTTAATAAAATTAGGATTAATAGGAAACTGATAATTGTGAGGTTAAATTATTACTTAATTGTCTCTGTGGGAACGATACTTTATTTACTAGTATATTACTTGTTGACCATGCATACTTGCGTGTTGTGCGTAATTAGATTTTACCCAATACACGCTCTCCTAAATAGAGCTCCCATCCTCCATCTGTGAAGAGAGGAATCCTACAGGTGGAAATCGCGTACTCGACACCAATCACGTACCCATCCTCAAATCCAAAGCTTAAATGTTCTCCTGAATAGGGAATCCATGTGATGACATCAGCTGTCAATAACTCCAGCTGTAGGCGACAATGAGTGAAACCCTTAGCTACAGGGACCTCCGCCATTATAGAATGATGCCATCACCGTACTCATGGGTAGGTATCTAATCCTAACACACTCACCGGACGTAAGCATGGAAGCCTCTCATAGGCCCAGAACTGACAACACAAAGGCAAACATCTGCTGTCAATCAACACTCTTAACCAGTACATGAGAAATTACAAGAGAAATACTCATCAGCAGAAATGGGTAAAATCCTAGCCAAGCCTTTGTCAAGCCCTGCGAACGCATGCACATTCCCCTGAGAAAATAGGCAAAGGTGTAGGAGCCCCAATCATACTCTCCAATATGGTCCACGTGTCGTGTGGCACTGATCAAAGCGAATGACACCGTAGAAGTGTTATCAGCTATGAAAAAGCCCCTAATGATCATTAGGAACAATCGCCGAAGAATACGATCCCTGACTCTCACATCATCGGGTATGGGCTCACTCAATAGGCCGCTCATAGTATCTACGCTCAAAGGACCTGTACGAATAGTCCTGCCTTTGAGCGCCTCCACCGAAACTCCTAGCAAGGATCTGATGGGAGTCGGGGTAATATCCGTCGTACAAGGCACTGGAGCCCCTCCAAACACCATACTTGTGATAAACCGTCAATCCATCGGCGTCATCATCACCTCACAGTCCAACAAATGGAGTGACTGAGTCTGGTGAAACCAGAGCTCAGATAATGCCCTGAGGTATCCCCAGGGACAACGACAAGGAAGGATGGAAAAGAATGCCCCAAATCCCCAGTAATGTACGATCGCTCTATAGTCAGGATGCAGAGCCTGGTACATGGAGTAAATGTTGAACCAGTTCCCTCTAGGTTGTGTAAATTCAGTTCCTTCTAGGTTGTGTAAAGCCTGGTACATGACTACCCAATGCCTACATTTTGAAACTTTTTTGCCATAGTCCCCTTTGTAAATAGGATTATCCACATGAACATAGGCATGACAAGGTGGCCATTCAGTAGCACACCTGCCCACAGTTGTATACATCCTACATGCATTAATACATCACAATAAAAAAATCCGTAAGGGTAGCCTAATTATGAGGATTATTTTGCTTTTTCACCTTTGCTCATTTGTCCTCAAATAGGATAAGAAATAGCAGAAAAAGGTGTCAATTTTACTGTTTCAAAAGTAAAAAAATTTCACATCATTATGTTCAGCATTGTTTAACACTAACATTTACTATGTTGAATATTTTTTATCAAGTCATTTTAGCATGCATAATCACTACTATGTGTTTAGATGCATTTCATATCATAAGGCATTTTCCAATGGATAAAAATTGGAAAAAAGACATGCATACATTACCAGAACAGTGTAGAACACTTGTACGGTGAAATTTTTTGTAGAAAGTCGTCCGAACTCAGCAGATCTGAAGAAGAGCTCTCAGATTTCCTTCACGACGCAGCATGAAAATGACTTGAGAAAGCAACTAGCCCATTTAAGGGCAGTCATGGTTGGCCGCAGGTCAACCTGTGACTGTTGCAAGTGTACCTGCGGCACCCATATGTGGGTCCCACCCCTTTGGCTTGGTCCAATTCGAGTTGCAAAGGAGTTCTTACAAGCTGAAAAGGCCAAATCAGGAATAAAAACGCTACGCGATTGAGCGGAATAATCTGAAATCCTGGTTTTCACGGGCCAAATTGTGGCTTTACATAACACTCATTGGTCTTTGCCCAAACAAAGGGTACACTATACCGATGATCTCATCTATTGGAAACTACATTCGGCAATACCTCACGAAGGTCTAATGCCGACAGTTCAGGGTAGTAGCCCTAAAACCTTTTCCCCGGCGGGGGTGTCACACATTTTTAACCATTGATGTACACGTCAATGAAGGTCAAGCAGCCTTAACATTACCCCAACAGGGATCTCATCCGTTAATACACATGTCAATGAAGGTCAGGCAACCCTTACATGATCGACTATTGGCAGTAACTCCAATAGAGTAGCGGAAAGACCTGGCCGTATAAACCAGAAAAGAACATCCTCATTGGGGAGGACCGATTATGGAATATGTTATACACATCCTCAATAAACAAATATCTATCCCCACAGAATCTCTTTTACATGAGAGATGCATCTTCAGGATAAAGTCTGTATCAAGGATTCAATACTTTGGTGAATGTCAACAATCCTAGAGATTCCTTGTAGCTGTGGAATGCACCTCCAAGACAGTTCATCAGGCTGGTTATTTATTGTCGCCCCCGGTAGAAGCAACATGGAGCCGACAATCATCCCACCATATTGGAGAACAATCTAACAAACCACATACATTTGCATCATGCATTGCATCATAATCATTTTGATGAATTTCAAGTATCTAGTATTCTTTATCCTATCCATTCCATTGCATTGCATGAATATGATAAAAAGGGGCATCTGTAAACACTCAAAATTTTCTGCCTACATGTTACTAACATTTCAGGAAGCGCAAAATCTTCTTCCAGAGACAATTCTGGAAGACAGCTCAGCTTAATCTTGGAAATACCACCGAAAGATCAGTTTTAACCCCAGAAAACACACCGGGAGTATCATTTTCCCACCTCAGAGATAACCCTGGGGAAAGTAGTGCAAATACCAGAAATTCCACCAGAGAAGGCGGATTCATCTTGGAGATAACCCCGAGATGTTCAGTCTCAGTTCCGAAAATAACACTGAGAAAGACAATGTCAACCTTGGAGATAACCCCAAGGAGTGCAGTTCTAGTTCTGGATATAACCCCGGAGATGCTCGTTTCAACCCATGCAGTCATCTTCAACCTAGGGACTCACACCGAGGCACTCAATTCTTAAACCCAGAGATAACCCCGGGAGGACAGGCACACCTCAGAGACAACCTTGAGGGCATTCAACTCTTGCAGCAGCCCAATCTCAGAGATAACCCTGAGCAGCGTTTGCTTTATCAGCCAAAATCGGAGATAACCCCGGTGAAAGGCAAAATAATCAAATTTCCACCACAACCCCACAAGGAGTTGCAATCCCGAATGACTACTATGCAAGGCAGAACACCGGATAGAATTTGAAGCTTGAAGAGATAGGACATGGTTCCATCCTCTTGTCTTTGTACAACCTCTACTGCCATGTCATTACATAGCTCTCGACAACAGTAGTCCAAAACAGGTCTTATACACCCCAATCGGATGCTTAGATTGAAGTTCTAGAAGTTCAAGCTGACATCACATTGCACGTGTGCAGGTACTTCGAGACGGCGGGACCCACTAATCCTGGGGCACCCCGGGCAGCCGCAGGTGCATCTGTGGCTCCCGCAAGTACACCTGAGGCTCCCCCTCTATAAATAGAGGGCTTGGGGTGGCCATATTCAAGAGAAAAAAGGCAAGGAAGCCATGTCCAATTTGCTCTATACACACCCTATATTGAGTGCTTTCTTATTTTAAACACTTTTGAGCTCACATATAGCTATATTTTTACCGGCGGGAGCCGAGTGTTCATCCGCTTACAGTTATAGAAGTCTTCTTTGGCAGCCTATTGTATGCCTTCTTACACACTTTAAAGCATTTCTCTTCATCTTTGCACACACTCTTCTTCACATTGAGAGTCGTGTTATGTGTGTATGCTTGAACTTCGGTCCGTGGTTTTCATTTCTATTTGTATATTTTACTTATATATATATATATAGATATTTGCTTTTATATATATATATATATATATATATATATATTCATATATAAACTGTTGTCGAACTTTATTCGATGAGCCTGGATTTTACATCCGGAGTATTTATTGCTTATATATATATATATATATATATATATATATTTACATTTCTGTCAAGTCTTGAGTTTACTTTGTGGCCTTTTACTGATTTATTTACATTCCGTCCCGCCTGGAGTTTACTTCGTGGCGGTTGATTGTTTTTACTGCTTTCTTTACATTTAGTCCCACCTAGAGTTTACTTCATGGCGGTTGATCGCATTTAATGCTTTATTTACATTTTCGATCCCCCATGGAGGTGCTTCGTGGTGGTTGATCACGTCTATATATATATTTACCGCTTTTATATATTTTCATTTCTGATCCCCCATGGAGGTGCTTCGTGGTGGTTGATCATGTCTTTATATATACATATATATATATATATATATATTTACCGCTTTTATATATTTACATTTTCGATTCCCCATGGAGGTGCTTCATGGTGGTTGATCATGTCTGTATATATATATTTACAACTTTTATATATATAACTGCTTACTACTTTTCATATAAATTGCGGCATCATGTGAGCCTAGGAATCATATGATCACAGATTCAGACTGCTAAATCTAGATTCGGTTCTTGTGATGGACATTTTCAGCTGTAAGCAGCTTGTGAATTATTTACGGTGTTTGAATTTCTTTAGATGGCTTTCATGCCATTGAGGAGTTCGGCACTGCTATATATTATTTTCTCGAGGATGCTCCACATCTTGAAAATAAAAGCAACCAAGTAGAACATTTAATAATAAAATGGAAGTATCAAAGGCCTCAATTACTATTAAGCACATGGTTTGAAAAGCCTTTTTACAAAACCTCATTGTTATATCTTGTTTAAAACTGAATTTTTGTATAAATTCAAACCCTGTGTATATAGGTGCAAACGAGGCATATCACTACTTCCAAATAACAGCACATTGTCCCACATAAACTCACACACACACACACACACACACACATTCATATAACAATTTCTTGAAAAGTGGCGGTCACCGTGTTAACACGGATGTCGGGGGGTGCCTAACACCCTCCCTCCGTATAATCAAGCCCCCGAACCCAAATGAATCTCGGTTTCACAGACCTGTTTAGCAATGTCACATTACTGGGTCAATGTGCAAACCTTTTCTCGGTTGCATTGGTGCAACCAGTTAAAAACACCAACTAGCGACTCTTATAGTCAAATCGTCGACATATACATGTCGGACCTTTTTCACTTTTTTTTTCAAAAAAATGTCACATAACATGAGAACACCAAAGAACAAGAACAAAAAAAGTGACAAATAAAAATCCTGACGTCGACATTATATATATAAACTATTGTTGGACTCTGTTCGATGAGCCCGGATTTTATATAAAATGCTATTCTGACTTATGTATATATATATATATATATATATATATATATATATATATATATATATATTTACATTTATGTCAAGCTTGGAGTTTACTTCGTGGCCTTTTCTCGATTTATTTTCATTCCGTCCACTTTGTAGTTTACTTCGTGGCGGTTGATTTTTTTACTGCTTTATTTACGTTTAGTCCCGCTTGGAGTTTACTTCGTGGCGAGTTGATCGTATTTATTGCTTTATTTACATTTTTTATCCCCCATGGAGGTGTTTCCTGGTGGTCGATCATATTTCTATATATATATTTACCGCTTTTATATATTTACATTTTGATCCCCAAGGAGGTCTTTCATGGTGGTTGATCATGTCTATATATATATATATATATATATATATATATATATATATATATATATATATAATCGCCATCGCTTTCATATAAATTGCAAACATCATGTGAGCCTAGGAATAATGTGATCACAGATTTAGTCTACTGAATCTAGATTTGGTTCCCATGATGGACATTTTCAGCTGTAAGCAGCTTGTAAATTATTCACGGTGTTTGAATTTCCTTAGATGGCTTTCATGCCCATGAGGAGTTCGGCACTTCTATATACTATTTTCTCGTAGATGCTTCGCATCTCGAAATTAAAATCAACCAAGCCGAACATTTAATCATCAAATGTAAGTATCAAAGGTCTCAATTACTATTGAGCATAGGGTTTGAAAAAACCTCTTTAACAAAACATCATTGTCATATCTTGTTTAAAACAAAATTTTTTATACAAATTCAAACCCTTTGTATATAGGTACGAACGAGGCCTCACACTACTTCCAAATAATAGCACATTGACCCACACACATACGCACACATTCATATAATAGTTTCTTGAAAAGTGGCGGTCACCGTGGTAACACGGATGTCGGGGGGTGCCTAACACCTTCCCTCCGCATAATCAAGCCCCCGGACCTTAATGAATCTCGGTTTCACAAACCCGTTTAGCAGTGTTACAGCACTAAGTCAATGTGCAAACATTTCATTTGTTGCGTTGGTGCAACCAGTTAAAAACACCAACTGACGACTCTTACAGTTGGACCTTTTTCACATGTTTTTTCAAACAAATCTCACCTAACATGAGAACACCAAAGAACAATAACAGAAAAGGGACAAATAAAAAACCCGACGTCGACACTAGATACATGAGTTATCTAGTAAACCCAAGTGGTGGAACACAAATCTAGCAAGTATTGTAGCGATGGGGGTTATTTTCCCCAAAACAGTCCACATAGAGAATTAAAGCTTTAAACCCTAAAAAAGTTATTGTCCCCATTTTTCTTAAGGTTGTTTCAGATAGTTTCAAGTCTTTTAAAAATCTAGGAAAAATCATAGAGGTACCTTAGGAAGTTATCTACGTGTAGGAAAAAAACAGACACGTTTCGACGTGTATGTTATGCGTAATGGCTTTTTTCGTAAAGGACTCCTAAATATTAACTCCCAGATTCCTCACAGTGTATACCCTGGAAACATCTGAAAATTTAATAGTATGTTCATATATGTTATGAGAGTATACCTAGAAAGTTTCACAATTTTTCGAGCAAACCTCAATTTATGAAAAATGAAGCAAGATTAGAGTGTTTTAGGCACTTTAAGATTAGTAAATCACTTTCTAAAATTCCAGAAAAATTTGGGGATCATTGTTGGGTCATATATTGTCCAAATCCAGAAAAGAAGAATTTTTGGAATCAATTTGGTATTTTTCGTAAAAATGATGAAGTTATGATTAAAAGGAAATAAATAGTTAAGTGATGTCATAAATAAGAAAAATGTGATTTTAATACTTGAATACTCCTAATATATAATATTCTGACTATTTTAGGGTATTTTGGTAATTTATAATAAGAAATATAATTTATAACCTTTTATGGGTATTAAATAAGTGGTTTAATAAAGGGTGAACAATTAGAATAAATTATTTATTGATCTAATAAATTATTAAAATGTTATTATGATATTAATAATATTAGAATCATATATTGTTAAGTAAATAAAAATATTAAGATTAAAACTTTATTGAAATATTATTAAATGGTTAATAATATTTGATTTAACCATTAATAAATGATTAAAGTATTATTAAATGATTAATAATATTAGATTAAAATATTATTAAAATATTAATAATATTATATTAAAGTATTATTTGATGATTAAAATATTATTAAGTAAATAACAATATTTAAGATTAAATAAAATGTTATTAAAAATATAATAACATTAGTAAAGGAATAAAATATTTTTAAATGATTAATAATATTAGTAAATAAATAAAATATTATTAAAAGGTTAATACTATTAGTAAATGAATAAAGTATTATTAATTGATTAATGATACTAAAGCATAAGTAAGATATTATTAAAGTTATAATATTAATGCATGATTAAAATATTATTAAGAGGATTAGTAATATTAGTAAAGTATTAAAATATTATTAAGATGTTAATAATATTAGTAAGTGAATAAAAGTGTTATTAGTGAACTAATAATACTAAGAGGTAAATTAAATATTATCAAGATTAATAATATTAAGTAGATTAAATGTATTTGTTATTTAATAGTAACATTACCGAGGCAAGATAATATTTCTAAGAACTAAATGTAATATATAATATCTATGTGATTACATAATGTAATGTTATGCTATGGCAAATTGAAAGATTTAGTATAGGTCTCTCAAAGGAAGATAATTAAGTTGCCTAGCGGATAGAATTTAATTGCGTAGATGTAGCCTACAAACGAGGCAAGTTCCCTAACTCAAACTCGAGTTATTATTTTCAAAGCATGTGAGTGAATAATTATTGATGATTATTCACATCTATATTGATTATTGAGATTCGCACTTGGTGCAATTGAATTCCTGTTCTATTATTATTGAACTACGAATTAAATTAAAGTTCTTTCATTCATGAGCTGTT
Source organism: Panax quinquefolius (assembly GCA_020205615.1). NCBI lineage: Eukaryota > Viridiplantae > Streptophyta > Magnoliopsida > Apiales > Araliaceae > Panax > Panax quinquefolius. Next base: position 60,081,863 of record CM035158.1, read on the forward strand.
TATGAGATAGATCTATGCTAATTGTATCAGCTACATCAAGTATGTTTAAATTTATTAAATCAAAAGTGTTTTAAAAAGTTGTTCTTATTAAATTGATATGATTAGAACTCTAGACTGAGAAAAGGACGAATTTGATTAAGGCATGATGCTGGATTATTAAGTGTTTATGCATAAATCATGGGGTATGAAAGGCTGATCCCCTTTAATACCAAAACATATTAAGAGGTCCAGTTTAAATGACTGAGAACCTTGGAAAATGTTCATCGTTATTTCAAAACCACTTAGTACATGTTATTCAATTATTCGAATATTCAATTGTTGATTATTAATTCATGTTCCTTCACAATCTTATACTATTGTTGAACATTGAAAGTAAAACTTCTTTTTAGTCATGATATATCTCCCTTGTATATAAACTTGCTAAGCAAATTAGTTGCTTACCCTTGCTATATCATGACATTTATTTCAGTTAAGCCTGAAGGATCCAATACGAAAGACAAAGGCAAGGGCAAGATCCAAGAATAGTTTAGAATGAATGTTAGTTATTATTATCTGATGGAATTTCTTATGTAAACATTTTGTAATATGAATGGTGTGTTTAAGTTAAGGTTAAGAAGACCTTGGGACTATGTTATGAAAGTTTATTATAATGCACAATGTATGTTTATTATTCCGTAATAGTTTATAGAATGCTTATGATGATGATAGATCGTGAGCACCGAATCTGAGGTTAGAGAACCTAGATTTGGGGGCATCACATCGAAGTGGTGAGAATACCTTGCCTTCATTTCAAATTCTATCTTCCCGGTCATTTCCTCTGTATCATGATTTCTCCATTGCTCATCTCTCAGATTTATGATATCATTCCAAAATACAGCTTCAAATCAAAGGTTAATTGACATATCACAATTTCTCAACTTATTATGTAAGAAAATTCAGCTTAGGTTGGACACACACTAGCGAAGGTTTTACTCATGTCTCCCCTCCTAGTTCTAACCTCGGATCTCTGCCAGAGACCATATCTCTAAGCTCTGATACCAAATATGATGCCCTTAAAATAGGTTCACACGACCCATTCTGGGTTGCCGGATATACGATATAGAATTCAAATACAAACTTTATTTATACAACTATAAAATTGTCGTATAAAATACGACAACACATAAGCTGTGAGTTTCAATACAAATAACATTACTCACACTCTAAATTTATGATACTCTACATAAAGGTACATTCGATAAATGTTTTAGGAATTAAAATCTTTGAAAAATGCTCAAGGAATCCTTCATACATGGGAGGCCATGCATCTATGTTATAATAAATATCATAGGATTTAAGCATTACCCTTAGTTAACCCAATAGACCCCAAAGAAGAACAAGAAGATTATTATCCTACTCATTTCAATGGTGTGTATCTTCTTGCCATATAATTACCTCCATTATCTTAAAATGATGATTATATTCCAACCATACTCCAAGATTATATAGATAATGCTCATTGATATAGTTAGCAAGTGGATGTTCACAATAATATCTTATGATAACACGAGTTTATATGTGGTTAGACAATATGTATGATAATGGAAACATACCCTTAAAGCTCTTAGTATAATTATGTCCTCATCTTTCTAATGGGGTGCATTTTTTATGCTTTCACATTCAGGTTCTCCTCACCCTATTGTTGTTTGCCAAAATCAATTATTAAATGACGTATAAAATACAAGACACACATCTTAAGTCCTTGATACAATTATATATTATCATGTTGTTTTATAATGTTTTGAGAAACTTCCACAGTCACAGACCATCACTCTACTCCCCTGTTATCCCCGCTCGACCCAGCTACACTCTTATTACCTGAAAAGAATTATGAAGTATATGGGTGAGCACAAATAGCCCAGTAAAGAATATTATGACTAAGATAATGTAGAACAAATTATCCTTAGTCCTCAACAGGGAAAAATCTAATAGAATACAATAGACAACAAGTTTTAGATCAATAACTGCAGCGAAAACAACAATCCATCTGAAGAGTCAAGTAGAACATAATGTCTACTATCTCCTCCAAATTAAAAGTTTATCATCAATATTTCATCCCTGTAATACCCATCAACAGTTCTTTGTTGTACTCAAGACAAAGAGAACTTTCATTACCTGTCTTCACCTGAACCATCAAAGATTATAGTTAAATTCACAATTCATGTTTATAATAATGTAAATCAGTAGTTTGTCCTTGCCACAAAGTCTTAATAGAAATTTCACTCAATATCATTGCCCCAAAGGTTAAAGACATTCAAATAAAATAACAAAGATCATATCAGTCAATTATCCATCTTTTCACTACGGGCCAAAGATATTCAACCATAAAATCAATGGTCATGATCATGTTAATAAATCGTATGTCAGTGCACTACGGCCAAAGACATCCAACTATAAAACCAATGATCATGCCAAACACTAATCTATCTTTAAATTACAGGCCAAAGATATTGATTTGTATCATCAGTGGTCATGATCATATCGAACGCCTATCCATCTTTGCACCACGGGCCAAAGATATCAATTAACAGTTCATCTTTGCAATACGGGCCAAAGACATACGACTGTAAAATAAATAATCAACAGTCCATCTTTTCACTACGGGCCAAAGAGGACTTTCACCACATCATTTGTCTGTAACATTACAGGTCACGATTATACCAATACACAATTCATGGTCATAATTATACCAATGAACAGTCCATCTATGCACTACGAGCCAAAGATAACTTTCACCACATCATTTATCTGTAACATTACATGTCATGATTATACCAATACACAATTCCTGGTCATAATCATACCAATCAACAGTCCATCTATGCACTACAGGCCAAAGATAACTTTCACCACATCATTTGTCTGTAACATTACAAGTCATGATTATACCAATACACAATTCATGGTCATAATCATACCAATCAACAGTCCATCTATGCACTACGGTCTAAAAATGACTTTCACCACATCATTTGTATGTAACATTACATGTCATGATTATACCAATACACAATTCCTAGTCATAATCATACCAATCAACAGTCCATCTATGCACTACGGGCCAAAGATGACTTTCACCACAATATAAGCATGAGAATGATGACAATGATATAAAGAATCAATTAAGTAAGATCAAGGATAAAAATTAGAGATTTATAATTAAATTTATCCAGAGTTCAAGAATGTTCAAGTGGTCAACATGATGATCAAAATGTGGATTCAAATTTAAGAATAAGATTCATCTATCAAAGATAATTTGGTCAAAAAAAAACCGATTTTGTCGTGAATAGTACCTGAATGAATAGTACCTCGTCATGCAAAGTACCCCGAGTGAATAGTACCCCATCATGCAAAGTACCGTGAATGAATAGTACCTCGTCATGCAAAGTACCCCAAATGAATAGTACCCTAGATAAATAGTACTCTAGTATGAATAGTACCCATAAATGGAGAATACAAAAGAACATGATATCCTTTGACGAGTACAAAAGAAATGAAATCTCATATGCGTTTAAAATAATATACAAAAGTGTAAATGGATTTTCACCCGTTATGCGGTAATCCACGTAGACAGATCATTTCCACAATTTAATAAAGAATGAATATGAAGGATTATTCACCATGCATACGGTAATACACGTAGACAGATTACTCCTGCATATTAATAAAGAATGAATATAAAGGATTATTCACCATGCATGCGGTAATCCGCATAGACAGGTTACTCCCGCGGATTAATAAAGAATGAATACAAAGGGTCATTCACCATGCATGCGGTAATCCACATAGACAGGTTACTCTCGCATATTAATAAATAATGAATATGAAGGGTTATTCACCATGCATGCGATAATCCGCATAGACATGTTACTTTCGTAGATTAATAAAGAATAAAATGACAATCCTTATGAATATGAAGAAAATAACTTCCTTTATGAATACAAAAGAAATAATACCCCTTACCATAAGAAAAATAACATCCCTTACCTTAGTAGAAAATTGGATACTACAATAGTGTAGTAGCAGAATACTCTTCTTCTTTCTCTCTTATTATATGTCTATAATTTCTCTCTATAGTTTTAGTGAATTCGTCAGAAATAATGAAGGAATGAGCTTCTATTTATAGGAGAATGGACTAAATAGTAACTAATTCATGAACAGTCCAGATTGATTTACTATTAAAACGGATGGTCCGTATTGATTTACAATTATAACTTCAACCAGCGGTCCATATTGATTTACTATTATAACTTCAACCGACGGTCTAAAAAATTAGCATATCTCCCCATGGAATAATAACCTAAACTTACAACAAACACCTCATGATAAACCCCTCTATTTATATAAAAAATAAAATTTAAATAAATAATTACCATAACACATTTTTATTCTTTCAACAATTATTCATCATTTAATATTATAACTCATAATATTAACAACCAGATCATTCCCAGGAAAGAGGGGGCTTTTCGATAAAGATTTCTCCTTATTGGCGCATAATTAAATAACCAAACCCCTTTCCTCGACAAAACTTCCTAAACATTGTAACGCTCGAGAAATTCGGAATTTTATATGAATAAAATTTTTATTTGATTATCTAGATTAAATGAATTTAATTGATTATTTATGTGAGTAAGCTGTTTGAAGGTCGTTCTATGACCTAGAATGTGCGGATGTGGTTAGGATTCTGGCTATGTGCTAGAATTAAATGTTTTGAATTTCCAAGACGAAAATAAAAGTTTTTTTAGAAATTTTCGTAAAAATACTATTCATCCGTTTCTGCTCAGGAATTAAGTTTGAAATTCTGAGAAACGCATAATGATAGAATTCTAATACGAGATGAAATATCCAATAATATTTCAGTTATGGCAAACAAAGTTTTCACTTACGGACTTAAAACCTAAGGGTTAGGGAAAGTGATTTCTGAGAAGGAAATGAAATGCGTATAATGATTAGGGTTATTATACGTGTGATATAAGAGTATGATACTAGTTAGTATGTGAGTATAGTATGAAGATTATTACAACGTATAATACGAATATCGTACGAATACTATACGAAGAGAATACATGAGTTATACGAGTAGAATGCGATTAGTTCTTAATGGACTTTGAGTTTATGGACTTTATAGAATCCAATTTGACATGGATTATATCAAGCCCAATGTTTTGTGAAATGAAGCCCAAGTTCGAGTATTTTTAAGGCCCAATGTTAGGTTAAATCAAGCCTGATCCAAGAAACCGAACTGCGGATCGAACCGATGGGTCACCGGATGGGTAAAACCCATGGGGGTCTCACAGACATGTGGACTGACAACTTGGTGGCCAAGTAAAGTGTTACTTGGTGGCTAACTTGTTGTGGAGGTGGTGAATAGTAAGGGGGTTACCAAAAGACCATTTTCCCCTCCAATTGAATTGCCTATATAAGAAAGCTTTAGTTGGTCATTTGATGTTTTACAAACATTGACAAATATAATTTGAGAGAGAAAAGAGCTAGAAATAAGCAATCAAGTGAGCTTGAAGCAAATCATAAGAGTTTTTAGCAAGAACGCGAAGAACGTAAAGGTAATAATTTGTAAAACCATAGTTTTCGATTCGTTTAAATTCATTTTTTGTAGAGAATCATGAATTGGTGGAACATGTCTCTTCCGGAGGAATAAGTATGGCTACTAGTGAATTAAATATTTACAAGCCATGTTTAAGTAGAAATTGTGAGTGTGTAAGTAAGTTTAAGTAGAAGAAACCTTTGAACGTTGATTTAGTTGTTGATGGACAAATTAAAAACCATCATTTATAGGTTATGTGAATATTGCTTGGTTAGGATATAGGCAATGAATCAATGGATTGGTTCCATTTGATTTGGCGTATAAAATACGAGTTACGAAGTTATGGCAAATTTTACGAAATTAGACGTTAAACGTTGAAATCGTATAATTCCGGATTAGTAGTCAAAAATTGCCATTTAGTTCAAAAACCTTATTTTTTGATGGCATAGCGTAGTATAATGTATTCAAGATTCGTGGACATAAGAACAGTCGAATTCTGACTTATAACGAAGAAAATGAGCTATGAACGCTCAATAATGTTTAACCAACGCGTTATTAGGACGTTAATAGTAAATTCATCGTTAACAGATTTAAAAACTACTTTTGTCCGGATGAAATCGAAGTACATGTTACGTGTAAGAAAACGGGTTTTGAACGAGCCAATTTTGACTTAAAATGACTAAGTTATGAGTCTGAGAAGAATAGTAGAGGAAATTAGAAAAAAAAATTTAGAGGCTCAGGGGAGGCGCCGCAGCGCCAACCCAAGCACCTATCGCAGCGTCGCATAGGAACTTTAGCTACTGGAGAGTGGCGCCGCAGTGGCACTAATTCAAAGAGATCTCGCACCGCAACTCCGAGACCAGACCTTAGCCACTATTATTAGTCAGCGCCAGCAGCCAATAGTGTATTGATGTCAGAAATGCGTAGCCATGTAGTGAGATTTTCTTAGACAAGTTGATTTCTAATCCCTATTGATTGTAAACCAATAGTGGAGTATGTATGTACTTAATATACATGGTAAGATCAATCTTAAATCACTTTTATAGTGATGACTTTAAGAATTGAAGTATGGTTTAATAGTAATTAAACGAAGAACGCGAGATATACGAAAGTAAAATGTATTCGAACATTGGTAATTAATAAATGATAATTAAGTCTTGGTTAGTAACGTAAGATGTTAACAAGCCGTAAGGAAGAATAGTAAGTCAAATTGACATTTTTTAATGAAATAAATTCACTTAAGACATAAAAGAGACAGAAGTTGGTAAAAATAATGTGATTAGATTGTTTGGTAGCTAATTATAGTGTGTTATGTGAATATATCATGTAGATACTGTAAAGACCAAGAATTATTGAATATTATATTCGAAGACGCTTGAAGGCATGTTTTCTTAACGCTTCTCTAACCTTCGTGTTAGCCAAGTTTTATGTGTTTCATGTTCTGAGATGAATGAATTGTTTTATGAAAGGGTCGATGCCAGTTTTAACTCAGCTAGACTATTCTTAAGAGTTAGATTGATTTATTTACAAGTCTTTCGATATAGAACTGTTAACGCTATCTTATGCCAAGTATTTGGTACGGATTCAAAGGTAATTTTGTATATGAACAAAAAAATATATTTTTCATCAATTATTCGATGGGCACGTGAGGTTGCCAAAACTTAAAACGTAAATACATTTAATGGATGAGTGTTCATCAACATAGAGTACTATAGGCTGATCACCTAGAAGTGCTCATAAGATATATCGGACGTACGGACTTAGTGCTGGGATGTCCTTTTTCATTAATGAAAACCAAAAAAGAATGTTCATGGTCTTTCGACTAATTCAGAATTCCTAAGATATTATATTGTCGGTTTGTTAATATTCTAACATTTGTGTTTTGATGATGACTTGATTATATGGACTAATTTGTTTATTGTGCAATTTCAGGAAGTTGATGAAAGGGTTATTGTCAAAGACTTTGAAGAATTGAGTCTTAAGAAAAAAATGTAAGGTCATTGTAAATACTTAATTTTTTAATTCAAGGCTCTAGGACATTTTATGTGTGCATTAAAATGAGATTAATATTTTGTGCATGCCTAAGAATTTATGCTAATTGTTATTACATGACTTATCTTAGTTGGTTGGTATTATGCATGCTTTGAATTCTTATTATCTGGTATAATTATTTTATTGTCATTATTTAAAAGAGTTTTGATTATATAAAATATTGATACATGTGCAAGTTGATGTGGGAAACTTAAAAGTTGTTTCAATTTTCAAGAGTCATGATTACTAAAGCCTCGGTACTTTCATGCATGCATATTCTGATTTATTGGCTTTATATAGACTTTGAAAGAGTTACTTTCCTACATTTATGCCATGATAAGTGGCGGCTGACTTTAGTAAGTCTAGAGTATTATGTATATGATTTAGTTTCATTATGGATTACTGTTGAAAGAGTCCAAAATATTTGGTACAACCGAAGTTAAATTAGATTTGTTTTGTTACTTTCCAACGGACTTAAAACTTAAAATGATACTTATCTACTTATATTCTATTGGGAACGTAAAAAAGTTTAATAACAGAACAAATATTTGCAACGAAAATATTTTATTTTACAACGATTGTTCTTTGGGCAATAAAACGAAGAATTGATTTCAATAGAAAACACAACACTTGAAACATTTATTGCACTCATATACTTGAAAAGCTATTTCATTATTTTCAGTGCAAAACTTCCAGCTACTGTGCAATTTATATTCAGAACATTCTAGCTGATTTTTGTCAGCATAATTTTTGGTGATATCTCTCTTTTACTATTTGATCATTGCATTCATTAGTTGAGCCTTGCATTGTTAAATTAATTATTTGTTTTGATCAGTAATCCTCTATAATTGTAATCTTATATTTTTTTAGACTAAGTGTTGTCTAAAGGATTTTAATCCAGGTGGATTAAGGTTTATTTACAAACAGGTTTAAGGAAGCATAGATGCTTAAGGGGTGCATTGGTGCACAAGGAGCAAGTGTGCTCAAGTGAATTATTGTAATTCAATTTGATAGAATTTGTATTGTAACAAGGGTCATTTACAGAAATAAAAGTGAGTCTCCAATACTAGTTGGTATTGGATGTGGACTAGGCTATTATTATAGAGGGTAATAGTTGAACCACGTAAGAAATCTTGGTGTTATTTTATTGCTTGCTTAACTTTAATATTTCTCAAGATAGTTAATTTCCTTAATAATTATTTAAACATTTTCTTCATCTTGATAAATTTTATTAAACACCAAGTATTGTATTTGACTTATAAACTCACCAAGTTATTTTCTTAAACAAAAATTCAATTCGGTAGACCACATTCATTTAGCAAGCTGCATTCTTTAATACAGTAGGCTTTATTCAATAGTTTGAATTCAAAGTTTAAAAATTGGTCATAGTTTGCTCACACACTTATTCACCCCCCCCCCCCCTCCCCTTCTAAGTGTGCCTTATCTGAATTTCATATATATACTTTGGAATTGTCTTTATGAAATGAGAAGTGCTAGTCAATGTTTCTTAGTACTTCATAACTACTTGTTCAGTTATTGAAGAAAATCATATAATTCTCGACGTGATATTTGTATTATCTTTTGCTATACTTGCTGAGCTAGTTATGCTCACTTCTTGCTTGAATTATATGATTGCAGCTAAGGCCGAAAGAACTAATGATCTCAATAGGGATAAAGGCAAAGATAAGATGGATAAGTAGATTATCCTGTAGTAGACTAGTATGTTTGTAAGAATCATAATATGATAAACAAAGAATGTAACGATTTAAGAACCTGGGGAAAGGAATGATTATTATTATTGTAATAAGAATGTAGTAATTATGTTCATTTTGATGTTGTTTCAATGGAATGAATGTATAGTGATGACTACTGTGTAGCACCATATCTGTGGGTTGAAAGTACCCAAATTTAGGGGCGTCACAGGTTGGTATCAAAGCATTAGGTTATAAAACTTAAGGGGGGGAAGAACCTTAGGCTAATAACCTTGTTAGAAAAGGAGAAGTCAAAAGGAATTAAACTCGAGTCGAATGAGTTAATTAAGTATTGAGGAAACTCAATATTGAAAGATGTAAAACTTGGAAATTAACCTTAAATAAACTAAATGTGATTGGTGCTTATATTATTGTGTATTATGTACTAATCAACATGTTATGTGTTATTGTAGATGTCCATCGATAGATCCATGTATAGGGATATACACGTGGTGAGCGAAGAGTCCGTGAATCGGGTAGAGCCTGTACCTATGCCCGTGGCTGGAGTACCATTAGTGATCTTAGAAGAGTCCGAGCCAGAGAAGGACTATTCGAAGGAGGATTATTTTGAGGAGGATATGGAAAACCTAGGATCGACACCATACCTTGATATGGTGGTCGATTGGGATGGGGGGATGGAGGTAGCATCATTCAATACGGTGGTACCTGAACTAGAGCCAACACCTTCAGATGCAATGAGGGCATTATATCTAGCGGTGCTTGACCAGAATGTACAACTGCGCACAGTTGTGAAGAACCAGAATAAAGAGATTATTGATCTCTATGATGCAAAGGAGTTTGCAGAAATAGATTTTGACTTCGAGCATGACGAGAAGGTGATTATGACGGATAAGGCGAGGGACTATAAGAATGAGGCCATAGAGCTTCGTAAGGAACTGGTTGAAAAGAACCAGAAGATAGCACGGATGTCCTACATCCATAACAGTGTTCATGAGGATTTCAAGCTAAAAATTTCTTGTTATTCTATTGAGTTAGGGCAGACTCGACATACTATTAGTCGGGATATTATTTCGATTCTAGCGAATCAGAAGCATGAGAATGCAGTGAGACAGTGTTAGTAGATTGGTAGATCTTTTTGTATATGTGTAGTGACGTAAAACCCTCTTTTGTATAATTAAAGGGTAGACTTTTTGTAAATCCCAATTTTTATAGAAATTAATCGTGGGATAGTAATGTAATAGCTTTTGGCTATGGAATCAAGTTGTAAATAGTTTTGAACTATGAAGAAGCATATTAATATAATGAAGTTTTTATTCAATGTGATTTGTTATGGTATGAGTTATTGTTGTTGAATAATAACTATGTAAGTAAATAGATAATAATGAAACTTTATTTATTTAACCAGAATAATGCCGCCAAGAAGAAGACAACGTAATCAAGAAGCTGAATCCCATGATGATAATTAAGGGGGTCATAATAACCCTATGCAAGAGTTTGTTAATTTATTAACGGCTGCATTTAACCAAACTGGGGGTAGAGCACCCGCAGTAGCTATGGTAGCCAGAACGCCTACCTTTAAGGAGTTCAAAAGCATAGGTCCACCGGAGTTCAAAGGAACTACGGACCCAATAGAAGCCCAGACATGGGTGAAAGAAATAGAAAAGGCGTTTGTTATTACAAACATAGTTGAGGCGCAAAAGACTTCTTTTGCGACCTATATGATGTAAGGGGAAGCCAACTTCTGGTGGGAGGCTCATCAGGGTGGGGTTAGAACTAATACGGTTACGTGGGAAAAGTTAAAGAAGGTATTCTTCGAGAACTATTTTCCTACTAGCATGCAGGGGAGAATGGAAATTAAGTTCCTTGAACTTAAACAAGGGGACATGATGGTTCCCCAATACGCTACCAAATTCAATGAATTGGAAAGGTTGGCTCAACACCAAATGGACACTGAGGAGAGCAAGGCTCATAGGTTTGAGTAGGGATTGAAACCTTGGCTCTATAGTAGGATTTTTGTTTTCCAGAGTGCCTGTTATAGGACCATTTTGGAAAAAGTGATCATTGTAGAGGGTGGTAGTGAGGCTTTGAACGAATACCACAAGGAGAGGAAGAATAAGGGAAATGGAGAAGGAGTACCTAAGGTGGAAAGAGCTAGTGGCAGTGGAAGTCTATCCAAGAGGAAGAATTTTAACTCCGGGAATACTGGAGTGAAACAAGGGGATCCTAAGCATAGGATGGAGGAATGCAAGACATGCGAGAAGACTCATCTAAGAGTCTGCCTGAAAGGGAAATTGGTTTGTTATAACTATGGGCAAGAGGGTCACATATCACCCAATTATCCTAATCCTAAGAAGAACCATGGTTGTTTTGTTTGTGGGTCGATGGACCACATGGCAAGAAATTGTCCAAAAAAGGGGTCAGAGGGTAGCAAGGGTACTAGTAGTGGTAAGTTAACCATTACTGGACCAACACCATTGTCGGGTAGACCCTCAGCCCATACATTTAATATGACTATCCAAGATGCGGTTGCATCAGTGGATGTAGTAGCAGGTATCATTCCAGTCAATGAAATAAATGCTTATGTGTTATTTGACTCGGGTGCTACTTATTTTTTTTATAGCATGTGAATTTACTAAGCGATTAGGTTTACTCCCTGAAATAATAGAAATACCTTTAGACGTTAAGGTAGCAAACGAAGAGATAATTCTCGTTGAACTTATTCATAGGAATTGTTGTGTAAATATTAGAGGTAACAAATTATCGGTAGATTTAGTACCGATAAGTTTGAGAGAATTCGATGTAATTCTCGATATGGATTGGTTGATTAACCATAAGGCTATAATAGATTGTCATAGGAAAAGTGTGAACCTTTGGCTTTCTAAGAAAACCAAGGTAGTGTTCTACGGTAGTAAATCACCAAGACGCTATTGTTGTCTAACTATGACACAAGCTAGGAAAATATTGAGGAAGGGGTGTATAGGATATCTGTGCCATGTTGTGGATACCAAAGAGTGGGAGAATCATTGGAACAGATACCTATAGTTTAAGAGTTTGCGAATGTATTTTCGGATGAATTACCGGGTCTTCCGCCAGATAGGGAGGTCGAGTTTGTGATTGATCTATTACCGGGTACGGTACCAGTTTCTAGGGCACCATATAGGATGGCACCAGTAGAGATGAAGGAGTTAATGGTTCAATTACAAGAACTATTAGACAGAAAGTACATTCAACCAATTGTATCTCCATTGGGAGCACTTGTATTGTTTATAAATAAGAAGTATGGGTCGTTACGACTTTGTATCGACTATCGAGAGTTGAACAAGTTAATGATTAAGAATAACTACCCATTACCCAGGATCGATGATCTATTTGATCAGTTGAAAGGGGAAAAGTATTTTTCTAAGATAGATTTGTGTATGGGGTACAATCAGTTCAAAGTAAGGAAGGAGGATGTACCTAAGACGGTGTTTCGAAGTCGTTATGGTCATTACGAGTTTTTGGTTATGTCATATGGGTTGACCAATGCGCCAGCCGCATTCACGAATATGTTGAATAGAGTGTTCAAACAATATTTGGACAAGTTTGTTGTAGTGTTCATTGATGAGATTCTAGTTTATTCTAAGACGCTAGAAGATTATGATGAATGTTTAAGGATAGTGTTGGAAACACTACGGAAGGAGAAGTTATATGCAAAATTTACTAAGTGTGAATTTTGGCTTAAAAGAGTATAGTTCTTAGGACATGTTATTGATAAAGATGGCATTTTTGTGGATCAAGCGAAGGTAGAAGTAGTTAATAATTGGGAACAACCAAAAATGCCAACTGAGGTTTGGAGTTTTTTGGGGTTAGCGGGATACTATAGAAGGTTCATTCAGGACTTTTCTAAAATAGCTACTCCGTCGACGAATTTGACGAGGAAGTCCATAAAGTATGTGTGGACGGAGAAGTGTGAGAATAGTTTTCAGGAACTAAAAAGGAAGTTAACTGAAGCACCTATATTTTCTTTACCATATGATACGGGAAATGTTGTAGTTTATAGCGATGCTTCGCATAGAGGACTGGGTTGCGTGCTCATGCAACATGGCAAGGTCATTGCGTATGTGTCATGCCAGTTGAAGGATTATGAGAAGGTCTATCCTACTCATGACCCAGAATTGGCAGCTGTAGTTTTTGCCTTAAAAATATGGAGACATTATTTCTAAAGGGAGAAGTGTGAGATATACACGGACCATAAAAGTCTGAAATATATCTTCACATAGAAGGAGTTGAATATGAGACAGAGAAGGTGGTTAGAGGTAATAAAAGATTACGATTGTGATATCTTATATCACCCAGGAAAGGCAAATATAGTATCTGATGCGCTAACTAGGAAGGGTAGAGAGAAGTTGACAATATTAACGACTTAGAATGAGTTAGTAACGGAGATGGAAAGAATAGAGTTAGAAGTTAAACTACCGAATGAAGCGGTAGAGATGTTATACACAATGGAGACCCAACAAACCATAGTGGAACTGTTTAAAGAAGTACAATTAGGTAATGAAGAATGCGAGCAAGTGAAGAAGAGGATGGAAGATGAAGAGAAGACTAAGAGTATAACCTCGAGAAGGAGGGATTGCTTCGTTTTGAAGGAAGAATTTGGGTTCAAGAAAATTCTTAGTTAAAAGAAGAAATAATGAGTGAGGCCTATAGTTTGAGGTACTTGATACATCTAGGTAGTATTAAGATGTATCAAGACCTTCGACAGAACTTTTGGTGGCCAAACATGAAGAGAGAGATAGCTAGTAAGTGCTTAACTTGTCAGAAAGTTAAGTCTTAACACCAACGACCGAGTGGGTTATTGTAGTCACTAGAGATTCAAGAGTGGAAATCGGAGAATATCACAATGGATTTTGTGGTGGGACTTCCAACGACAAGGAAAGGATACGACGCTATTTGGGTAATAGTGGATCGGCTGACCAAATCGGCTCACTTTCTACCAATAGGAGTTAGGTATAACCTAGATCAATTAGCTAAATTTTATGTCAATGAAATTATTTTTAGACATGGAGTACATGTTTTGATTATGTCAGATCGTGATCCATGATTCACATCGAGTTTTTGGAGGAGTTTACAAGAGCAAATGGGAACGCAGCTGCAATTGAGTACAACGTATTATCCTCAGACGGATGGACAAAGTGAGCGAACAATCCAAACGCTAGAAGATATGTTAAGTTCTTGCGTTATGGATTTTAAGGGGAGTTGGGACGAACTTCTGCCTTTGGTGGAATTTGCGTACAACAATAGTTTTCAAGCTAGTATAGGCATACCGCCTTATGAAGCGTTATATGGGAAAAAGTGCAGAACTCCATTGTGCTGGGATGAAGTAGGGGAACGTCAGATGTTGGGACCTGAGATGGTATAATAGATGGCAGACATTGTAAAGCTAATACGTACTTGCTTGGTAGCGGCTCAAGATAGGCAAAAGAAATATGCAGATCCTCATCGTGAGAAGAGAGAATTTGAAGTAGGTTCGTATGTCTTTCTGAAGGTATCGCCTTGGAAAGGGAAGATACGTTTTGGAAAGAAAGGGAAGTTAAGTCCAAGGTTTATAGGACCTTTTGCAACTTTAAGAAGGGTAGGAGAGGTAGCTTATGAAGTAGCTTTACCTCTAGAGATAGAGCGTGTACACAATGTGTTTCATGTGTCAGTGTTGCGTCCCTATAAATCAGACTACAAACACGTAATATAGTACGAATCTATTCAGATAGAAAAGGAATTAATGTATAAAGAACTTCTAGTTCAGATTGTTGATAGGAAGGAACAAGTCTTGAGAAATAAGATAATACCTTCGGTGAAGGTGATTTGGAGGAACCACAATGCCGAAGAAGCAACGTGGGAACTCAAGAGTAAAATGAAGGAAATTTTTCCTCATTTGTTTATGTATTCAAGCAATGAGATTCTCGGGAAGTAATCCTTATAAGGTGGGGGGGGGATAATGTAACTTTGAGAATATTGGATTTTTATATGAATGAAATTTTTATTTGATTATGTGGATTAAATGAATTTAATTGATTATTTATGTGAGTAAGTTATTTGAAGGTCGTTCTATGACCTGGAATGATAGAATTCATTCATAATGGCAAACAAAGTTTTCGCTTGCGGACTTAAAACCTAATGGTTAGGGAAAGTGATTTCCAAGAAGGAAATGAAATGCTTATAATGATCAGGGTTATTATACGTTCGATATACGAGTATGATACTAGTTAGCATACGAGTATAGTATGAAGATTATTACACATATAATACGAATATCGTACGAATACTATACAAAGAGAATACGAGAGTTATACAAGTAGAATATGATTAGTTCTTAATGGACTTTGAGTTTATGGACTTTATAGAATCCAATTGTATTTGGATTATGTCAAGCCCAATGTTTTGTGAAATGAAGCCCAAGTTTGAGTATTGTTAAGGCCCAATGTTAGGTTAAATCAAGCCCGATCCAAGAAACTGAACCACGGCTCGAACCGATTGGTCATCGGATGGGTAAAACCCATGGGGAAACCTATAAGGGACCCATATGGCATGTGGGCCGGCCACTTCGTGGCCAAGTAAAGTGTTACTTGGTGGGTAAGTTATTGTGGAGGTGGTGAATAGTAAGGAGGTTACCAAAAGACCATTTTTCCCTCCATTTGAAGTGCCTATATAAGAAAGCTTTAGTTGGTCATTTAATGTTTTACAAACACTGACCAATATAATTTGAGAGAGAGAAGGAGCTAGAAACAAGTAATCAAGTGAGCTTGAAGCAAATTAGAAGAGTTTTTAGCAAGAACATGAAGAACGTAAAGGTAATAATTCGTAAAAACTTAGTTTTCGATTCGTTTAAATTCATTTTTCATAGAGAATCATAAATTGGTGGAGCATGTCTCTTCCGGAGGAATAAGGATGGCTAATAGTAAATTAAATATTTACAAGCCAAGTGAAATCAAAATTATACATCGCAATCATGTTTTAGAAATGAACTAGAAAGCATATGCATTGAATATTATAACAACCTTGCTTGAACAACAATAAGCTAAGGCTATAACCTTGCTCAATAAAGGAATTGAATTAATGAACATGCATAATTGATAACAAGTTGAGAATTAAAACTTGCTCATCATAAGAATGATAGAATTTAGAAATTTGTATAATAAGAAACAAGTTAAAGATAAAAAAAAAACCTCTCAAAATAAGAGTTAGGTTAAAGAGCTTGCGTGAACAATATCAAGTTATAAAAGTAAGGTTAGGGAACTCAACGTATCGATAAGGTTTACATCATACAAAATAATTAGGTTTCAAGAAACTTGGATAATAATAAACAAAATAAGATAATGAACTTGCTCTATATAAAGAATAAAGTTTAGGAACTTGCGTAATCATAAAGGTAGGGTTAGAAAACTTGCCTCATGCGTAGATTAAACAATCACTACTCACGTTCACCACAAGTCCTACACATACCATATATATTGACAATACTCATTAGTTACACTAATATTAACTTCATGGATTTAATTCCCACTTTTAGAATAGCTCACTAACTGAGTTAAAGTGTCTCTTAATACTACCAATTACACATCATAAGACCAAAGTCTCGAATTAGAATCATATTCTAACTTTTTAAACAACTTATCAACTTATCATGCTATGTCAACCAATGAACGTTGATATGTTGATATAACAATATACTATGTGTTCAACATGCTATACTACTCTCTATAATAGGTTAGGTTAACCTACAATAGACTGCACCTAACTAAAATCACATTGCCCCATTCTACTAACCCCCCCCCCCCCACCAGGGTGGGGGTTTTAAACTGTGAAAGAGCCCACTAGGGCGGGGCCCGCTGGGATGGGTATTTGAACTGTTAACACCTACCGGGGCGGGGGTACCTGACTTTGACTTCTGCAGTTCGCGATTTGCACGAAGAAGAAAGGCAATTTTTCTTTCAAGGAACATTCTAACAACCAATTTGCACACATATAAGTTACATAAACTTCACATAAACATAATTTAAGATTTCTAACATATTTTTTTAGCTATACAAACAACCTAAACATCAAAATTACAACCTTTAATTTCACTATTTCTATTATTTCTTCTTCTTTTAACACTCATAGCGAAATTCATCAATGTGGATTCGTTTTACAACCAAAACAACTAATTTAACCGATAATGTTTTCGTTTCTTCATCTATTTTTACAATCAACCAATAATTACTAGTTTATTACATGAATTTAACATCAATTTTAATTATAAAATAAGCTGTACACACACACACACACACACACACACATATATATATATATATATATATATATATATATATCATTGTGATTTAATTTCTTCACTACTAAACATAATTTCATGAAATTGATTACTCTAACGCATGAATGAAGGATATAGAATAGTTTATAATCACCTATTAAAACATAACAAACTCATATTTTTAACAATCATACTCAAAAATCAATTACAAAGAAATTTTCACAAAATAAAAACAAAACCTTAGAAAATAGGATTATACATTTTCTTTCTTGTTTAGGTTAACTAAAAGATGATTACAACTACTCCTTCTTGTTCTTGCAAAACTTCTTCTCACAATTTCTCTCTCAAACTCTCTCTTTTCTCTCTTATTTCTCTTCTTTTCCTCTATGTTCTTTCTTAGCTTTTCTAACTTAGCGTAGAACAAAATACACATTGATATACATATATAATATTAATGTATATAACTGATAATACATAACTCCCCTCTTTTAATATATGTCAGTTATATTTAATTTTTATTTATGATATATATATATATATATATATATATAAACCATAAGGCCTTTTTGGTTAAACAAGATTAAAATAAAGACTTAATCATTCCTTAAGTCTTTTTTTGACAAAACCGAATTAAAACTCTTTTAATTTATTTTAATAACTCCTTTATAATATAGTTTATTGTCACACTTTATTTAATTAAATTTCCATACTCAAATTTAATTAAATTAAAGCTAATAATAACTTGTCAAATCAATTCGCCACATAATCAATACAAGAAAATTATAATTTCCATTATAATTTTATTTAAAAAATTAATACATCACTTTAATTACTAAATTAAATTAAAACAAAATTATAGCAATTCATTTAATCCTTGTCAACTCTCTAATTTAATTATTAAATTAAATTAGAATATTATCTCATAATAATTAATTCATTACACTTTTATTTTAATTAATTTCAAAATAGCAAATTACCAATTATCAACTTAATTAACATAATACCTTAATTAAGTTAATTCCCACAACTCATAAATTATTTATTTAACAATAAACACATCAATTAAAATATTTATTTAATTCAATAAATATTTGAAATTACAAATAAAATTCTAGATTGTTACATCATTCCCTCCTTACAAAGATTTTGTCATAGAGTCACAACTCAAATAATTCATTCGTCACATTTTTACCTCCTTACAAGGATTTTGTCCCCAGAATCAAAGACACAGATTAAATAAATAACTCATAATAGTTCTTTATCATTTTGTCTTCGAGTTCCTACGTAGCTTCTTCATCATTGTGGTTCCTTCATATCACCTTCACGGAAGGTATCACTTTATTCCTAAGCACTTTTTCTTTCTTGTCAATTATCTGGATAGGAATCTGCTCATAAGACAAGTCCTTATCGAACTGTAACGGTTCATACTCGATCACATGCTTGTAATCAGGTTTATACGGTCTTAGCAACGATACATGAAGGACATTGAGAACATGTTCCAATTCTGGAGGTAGAGCTACCTCATAAGCTACTTCACCTACTTTTCTCAGCACCTCAAAGGGTCCAATAAATCTTGGGCTTAGCTTTCCTTTCTTACCAAATCAAATTTTCCCCTTCCAAAGAGAAACTTTTAGGAAAATGAAATTTTCTACTTCAAATTCGAGATCTTGCCTGTGTTGATCAACATATTTCTTCTGTCTATCTTGAGCCGCTACCAATTTTTCCCTGATGAGTTTGACAACCTCGGCAGTCTGCTGTACCAGTTTCGGTCCTAACAGTTGACGTTCACCAACTTCATCCCAGTATAGTAGAGTTTTGCACTTTCTACCATACAATGCTTCGTAAGGCGGCATGCCAATGCTTGCGTGGTAACTGTTGTTGTAGGAAAATTCTGCCAGTGGTAAATGATCATCCCAGTTTCCTTTGAAATCTATAATTATGCTCTGAGCATATCTTCCAACATCTGGATTGTTCATTCGCTTTGGCCGTCTGTTTGAGGATGGTACGCCGTAATCATTCCCAATTATGTTCCCATGCATTCTTGTAATCTCTTCCAGAAATTTGACGTGAATCTCGAAACTCTATTTGACACGATTGACACTAGAACTCCATGTCTCAAAACGATGTCTTTGGCGTACAACTTTGCCAACTGATCAAGATTGAATCTAATCTTTATTGGCAAAAAGTGTGTTGATTTCGTCAGTCTATCCACTATCACCTAAATCGCATCGCATCCTCTCTGAGTTGTTGGAAGACCTACCACAAAATCTATTTTGATATGCTCCCACTTCAATTCTGGTATTTCCAACTGTTGAAGTAATCCGCTTGGTCTCTGATGCTCGACCTTGACTATTTGACATGTCAAGCATTTCGCGACTATGTGACACGTCAAGCATTTCGTGACTCATTCTGCAACATCTCTTTTCATATTTGGCCACCAAAAATGTCGTCGTAAATCTTGATACATCTTCGTACTCCCCGGGTGAATTGAATATCTTGAGTTATGAGCTTCCGTCAAGATTTCGTCTTTAATATCCTGTACTGCTAGAACCCAATTTCTTCCCTCGGACCTTAGCAATCCCTCGGTATCAACCTTATACTTCACCTCACTACCCTCGACCACTCTTTTTTTGATTCTTCTGCATTCTTCATCTTGTAGTTGAGCTTTCTTTACCTTATCAACCAAAGTTGGACTAGCTTCCATCTTGATTATTTTTTCATCGGATTCTTTTAGAAGTTTTATTTCCAATTCTAGCCTTGCCATTGCTAAAATGAGCTCCTCCTATGCAGTTAAAAACATCAACTTCTCCTGACCCTTCCTACTCAAAGCATCGGCAACCACATTTTCTTTACCCCGGATGATAAAAGATCTCACAATCATAATCTTTTATCAGTTCTAACCCTCTCCTTTGATGCATATTTAGATCCTTCTATGTGAGAATATATTTCAGACTTTAATGGTTCGTGTATATCTCATATTTCTCCCATAGAGATAGTGTCTCCATATCTACAGAGAAAATACCACAACAACCAACTCTAAATAATTAGTTGGGTATCCTTTCTCACAGTCCTTCAGTTGCCTTGATTCATACACAATGACTTTGTCATTTTGCATAAGCACACAACCTAGTCCTGTATATGATGCATCACTATACACCACAAAGTTTCCTGTATTATCTGGTAATGACAAACCAGGTGCCATGCTAAGCTTCTTTTTCAAGTCCTGAGAACT
Organism: Panax quinquefolius; assembly: GCA_020205615.1. Lineage (NCBI taxonomy): Eukaryota > Viridiplantae > Streptophyta > Magnoliopsida > Apiales > Araliaceae > Panax > Panax quinquefolius. The sequence continues at coordinate 60,102,709 of CM035158.1, forward strand.
CTCTTCGCACTTTTCTGTCCAAATTTTTTTTATAGATTTCCTTGTCAAGCTCATTAACGGAGTGGCAATCTTGGAAAAATTCTGAATAAACCGTCTATATTAGCCTGCCAATCCCAAGTAACTTCTCACCTCTGATGGAGTCCTTGGTTGTTCCCAATTTATTACAACTTCGACCTTTGAGGACTCCACTGAAATCCTATCTTTGTCAATCACATGCTTAAGAAATTGTACACGTTCTAGCCAAAATTCACACTTAGAGAATTTCGCGTACAAGTTTTCCTTTCTTAATGTCTCTAACGTCAAACGTAAATGTTCCACGTGTTCTTCTTGAGATTTGGAGTACATCGGAATATCGTCAATGAATGCCACCACATTCGGCTGTCAGACCATGTTTTAGGGTTCATAGATCAGTTTTAAAAAAGTCATTTTCATACTTCTAAATGTTATGGATCTAAGATCTAACAACCCAGATCACTATGTGACACCCTCTAACATATATCTAACCAACAAACAACAACATTAACATCAGATCATAAGATTTTGAAGATTTAGGGTTTATACCACTTTGATGCTTTGATCTAGAATCTGATCTTGGCTTGCTAATACATGATCTTGGCTTAGTTTGTCACTCCCTCTCACTCTAAGTCCCAAAATTGAAGAAAGAGAAGGGACTTGGAGTAAATGAGAAGTGAAGTAAGTATTCTCTCTCGCTTTAATCTATATATAATTGATACATGTATCTAACCTAGCAAGTTGGCACAAAATTGGTTGAGATATCTGATGTTTTAGAGCACATGGTCAATATATTAGGTCACTAACTCATTATTTTGGTAAGATTTGTACACTACCTAAAAAAAGAATACAAAAAGGGTATTCTAGACATTTTGCTATCCATTTTAATGGCATACTTCTAATCTTAACCAACCCTAAGGTTTAACCATTTGATTTTCTAAGATATCTAACTTGGTTTAAAAATGAACATTTAAGTTACTAAAAATGTAAATTATGATTTCCTAATTAAATTAGGTTTCCTAATTACTTAAGACTTATAATTAGGATTAATATTTCCAAATTACCAAAAAAAAAAACTTTCTTAATTAGAAATTAGTGTTTCTAATTAATAACTAGGGTTCCTAATTTTGAAATTAGGGTTTTCTAACTAATTTGTTAGATTTTTCCCCCAATTAAGTAATTAATTACTCTTAAACCTTATACTTAGCATTTAAATTCCCAAATTAGGGTTTTAATGTTTCGAATTAGGGTTTCTGATTCCTAGAACTGAAATTAGGGTTTCCAGAATCAGTTTTTATGGTTTCTTAACAATCGTTAGGATTTTCTAACTGAACGTTGACGTTCTTAATATAATATTAGGGTTTGTATACTGGTATAATTTATCTGGTCAACCCATGACCCTTAACCACATTCTGTAAACATACATAACAAAACACACAGAACATATACACTTATACCCTTAATACAGCAAGTCTTCACCAAAAAAAAATTAATTCACAAAATTCCTTCCCAGAAATCTCAAATCCATTCACTTATTTTCTGTATAGGTTTATTATTTAACCTCTATTCAATCTTTTAAGATTTTAATAATTTTCTAAATTCTCGGGTTGTCACAGATACTAGAAAAAAATGTTGCTCTGCTGTAAGACCACAACTTTTATGAATAAAGATGAATTTTCTATAAATATCATTTTTGAATATTATGGAGTGATTTTAATATATGTAATGTTATAGTTGTGGGTAATATTTATAAATTTTGCAAAGTACGCAAGTTGTTATATTATATTCGATTGGTCAGAGAATATTAATTTTAACAAGGAATATTCGTACGATGACACAATCATTGGTGGACCCCACAACGTAATTATTGTCAGAATGAGAAAACGACAAAAATATCTTTTTATAAAAGTAATAGCGGAAGTTTTACCGTTAACTGTTGAACTACCCGGTAGTAAAAGTATAATGTCTGGCGTGGTTGATAGTAGTAGCTACACGGTATTGATTATTGATGCTTTGAATGAGAAGTCACTCGGTTTTGCTCGATAATTGTTACGATAATTCTTATTCAATATTTTATTTAATTGATTCAATAATTGCTACGTTGATATTTTATATTATTGTTGTTCAATAATAATTGTCCTTTTGATATTTCCCATTATCAAATCAATAATTCATATTATTTAAATAATATTATTAGATAGCATTATTAGCGATGTCTCAGAAAGTTACATCGAGGAGAGGTTTGGTCACCTAATCAAGCATCAAGATGGAGAAATCTTTATCGGAAAGCCCCCTCTTTCCTGAGAATTGCTTGGTTGTCATTATTGTGATTCTGTAATATTATTTGTGAATAATTAATTATTGATAAGGAAATATTTATTCGATGAGGATATAAATGATGGATTTATTTATTTTATGTGGTTATAAATGAAGGAATTAATATTGAGGTATTTTATCAGTATTTTATCGGATTAGAGATATTAAAAAATCAAATCGTTGTCCTTAAAGCTCTATTGCGTGAGTTTTAATTTTTATCCGACCGTTGGATCGTTGTGATTTTTGGATATGTTATACATATATAAGTTGAGTATATGTCCACAAATTTTGAACAGTTAAAAATTAACATATGATTTGTTATGAATTTTAAAAGGTGTTGAAAATCGTCCGTTTGTGGATTTTAGATATTTTCTGTCTGGAATTTGGAAAAACTTAAAGGTACAAAGTTGTTGAGAATTCGATTTCGTGTGGAATGGACATAAAATTCGTATTTTTCTGATAAAAGTGCTATTTATTACGAATTACTGAATTTTTAGAAAATAAAATGATTTTTATTAAAATTGGGTGGGACCCACTTTTGGTTGGTGTTGAATACATGTGCTGGAATTTTTTTTTCAAATATGATTGCTGGTCTTGGTTGGTTTTGGTAGGAGTAGAAAAATAATAATAATAATAATATTTTATTATTTTAGTCTCCAATGGCGTTCTAGCATTTTCCTATAAATAGGCGCTTAAGTTAGAATTGAAAATCACACCAGAATCAGAGAATTCTTCTTCTATAATATTGAGCGTATTTCCTTTGAGTTTTAGAAAGCTTTGAGCGTAGAAAACAGTGAAAGTTTTCTTCAAAGAATATCCCCATTATACCAGTTGGAATACTCTTCTTTTCAAGGTAAGGGATGTTATTTTTGTTCAATATTCTCTTAAAATAATATTTTCTTCCATACTCTGTAGTATGTAAGTAATATTATTTTGTTTCAGATTTTGAATTCTATACTCGTTTTGTTAAAATTTTGGCTTCTATACTCAATGAAATTAGTAGAATATCCTTGATATTTGCGCTTCATCCAGTATCTTTTCATGGAAATATTATTATGAGCATTCTTGATAAATTTTAACTTTTTCATGCCGAGTACTATTCATTTGTGGTTACTATTCAAAGAAGTACTATTCACGGGATATTATTCACTCGAGTACTATATTTACCCGAGTACTTATTCATGATAAAAATTGATTCGTTTTGGTCAAATTATTTTTGGTACAATATTATTCTTGAATTTTACTCCACAAAGCGATATCATGTTGACAATTTGGGCGTTATTGATTTACGGATAAATTAAATTATAAATCTTTAAAATTTATCCTTGAACTTGTTTTATTGAATTCTTATATCATTGTCTTCATCCTCGTATTTATATTACATTGAAAGTCATATTGTGGCTGTAGTGCATAGATGGACTTGGTATGATTATTATGACCGGGATTATTCGGTATAATCATGGTAGTAATGTTACAAATGATGTGGTAAAAGTCCTCATTGGCCCGTAGTGCATTGATGGACAGTTGTTGGCATGATCATGACCATTGATGAATACACGAATATCCTTGGCCCGTAGTGCATGGATAATTTTTGGTCGTGATACTAAAGAATATCCTTGGCCGTAGTGCAGGGGTGATTCGATGATGTGGATTATTTATTAAGCTGAGTCTCAGCGATAAAAGTGATGAAAAACATTTTAAATTATAGAAGATAGTAGATTCTATGCTCTACTTGACTCTTCTAATGGATTGCTTGTTTTGCTGCAGTTAAACTTGATGTTTGTTATATTTTACCAGTTTAACACTGTTGAATGCTAACGATAAATTATTCTGCATTATCTTAGTCATAATATTTCTTACTGGGCTAGTTGAGCTCACCCTTTTGCTTTCATTATCCTCTTTAGGAAATGAGAACGTAGCCGGGACTAGTCGGGGAATAGAGTGATGGTCCAGATGATAGCATTAGTAGTCCTCACTACTCTATGAAATAGTGTGATAATAAATGTATTGAGGACTCCATTTGAGTTGAATAATGTCTAGAAGACAATATTCGTAGTAAACCTCTCAGTTTATGTTTTGTCGTATTTTACACGACAGTTGTATTATTAAGTTGTATTTAAATTTTGTACCATGTATTTGGCGACTCAAGATGGGTGATGTATACCTATTTTGGGGGCGTCACAGTTGGTATCAAAGCTTAGGGATATGATCCCTGGCTGAGATGTGAGACAAGAACTAGGAGGGGAGAGACGGAGAATTCCTTCGCTAGTATGACCTACCTAAGTTTATTTGGTATTTAATTGGTCGGTCAGAGTATAGGGATAATATGTGACATGTCAATTAACCCTTATTTTGTGGCAGTATTTGAAAATGACATCCAAGAATATTGAGAATAGCAATGGAGTACAGGAGACCGTTGAGTCATCACAGATGAATACCCAGGATAATGTGCAACAGGAAGACAATAATCTATAGGTAAACAACAATGATCAAATGATGAATGATAGAATGTTTAGAGGCTTTATGCAATTCATGCAACATCGAGTGAGAGCGACTCTATCCAAAATGCGGTGAAAAAACTTGGCAACTCTCGGACGATCCACCGCTAAATGATTCGAGGAGTTGGGACCATCAGGAGTTTTTTTGGAGAGCCAAAACCACTTAAAGGCGGAGGCGTGGATAAAAGCGATCAATAAGATATTTGATGTCTTGGGATGCTCAGAGAAAAAAGGTTCCTTTGCCACCTTCATATTGTTGCGAGGAGAGGCGATTCTTGGTGGGAATCATAAAAGCGTACTCGACTGCCATCTTTGAAGATGTCTTGGGAGAAGTTCAAGAAGCATTCAACGACAAGTACTTTTCCGAAAGTATTCGTCACATGAAAGAGGTAGAGTTCATTAAAGCTGGAGCAAAAACAACATGGCCAGTGTCGCGATGCGAAGCCAAGTTTTTTGAGTTGTCGGGTTTGCATCCCATTTAGTTGATAATGAGGAGAGAATGATGCGAATGTTTCTAAGAGGTTTGAAAACTCGAGATACGTCGATACCTTATCTCTCATAAAGCTGTGTTTGTATTCGGATGTTGTGAATAGGGCTCGATTATTGGAGCGCGATAATGAGTCAACCTGACCAAAGAGAGCAATGAAAAAAAATGATAATACTAGTGGTAGCGATCATCGAAGCGGTGACAACAAGCGTGGAGGAATCAACATGCGAAAATGGTAACCACTTTGGTGGTAATCATGGCGAAGACAATAAAGTGGAAATTTAAAGAAGAGGAGATTCAACAATGATGGAAAGAGCGTCAACACCATCACTTTTGTTGTTATGGAAGGAGAACGACCACCTATCATATGCTTCAAATCACGGAGGGAGGGACACATCGGTCTAAAGCTGCGATGATGCGGTCCAAAGCGTGTTATAATTGTGGAAGAGAAGGTCACCTAGCCCGATTTTTATCGTGCAGAAGAGAAGTCCTTTTGGGATAGAGGCACCAAAGGTCGTCTAGAAAATTCAAAATCCCGGTAGTTTGAGGAGGCGTTTTTGTGACCTCCCAGAAAGAAAGGAACCTGAACGAGGTCATCACAGGTAAGCTTATCATAAACTCTAGCGAATTCTATACCTTATTTGATACCGGTTCTACCCATTCTTTTATTTCTCCTACTTATGCTCAACATTTAATTTTGACTCCGGAGAAATTAGACTTTGACTTATCTATTGAAACTCCGTTGGGAGAAACCTTCATTACATCCACTATTTATAAGTCTTGTTTGGTTCAAATTGGTACCCTCACATTACCTGTCGATCTTATTTCATTGAAAATACTTGCATTTGACGTAATTCTAGGGATTGATTGGTTAACTACTCATCATGCAAAAATTGATTATTTTTTCGTAAGGTTGTTAGCTTTCATATTCTAACCAACCTATTATGCGAATTTAAGCAACCAAACCATTAAAATCAATCTTTGTCATCTCGAAGCCATAAAGCTATTCATTTATTGAAAAAGCGGATGTCAAGCTTTCTTAGCTCATATCGCAGATTTAAACAAAAATCGTCAGTTTTGAATGATATTTCTATTGTTAATAAATTTCTGACGTATTCCACGAAGAACTTCTGGCCTACCCCAGGCGTGAAATTAAATTTTGTATCGACCTTGAACGGTACAAAACCATTTTCAAAGTCCCATATCGAATGGCTCTATTGAACTTGAGGAGTTAAAGACCCAATTGCGAGGAATTGTTAGAAATTGGTTTCATTCATCCTAATACGTCTCCTTGGGGTGCTCTGTTCTATTCGTGAAGAAGAAAGATGGGAGTATGCGACTTTGTATTGATTATCGGGAGTTGAACCATGTCACCATCAAAAATAGGTACCCATTGCCACGTATTGATGACTGTTTGACCCGGTTGCAAGGCGCCAAATTCTTTTCAAAGATCGATCTTCTTTCGGATATCATCGATTAAAGATTAGAGCAGATGACATTCAAAAGGCGACTTTCGAGAACTCGATGCGGGCATTATGAATTCCTAGTCATGTCTTTTGGATTGACTAATGCTCTGCTTGCCTTCATGGATATGATGAACCAAAGTATTCAAGGAATATTTGGATCACTTTGTGGTCGTCTTTATTGATGACATCCTCATATATTCTAAAAGAAGTGAAGATCATGAGCAACACTTGAGGCTGATACTCCAAAAGCTTAGTGAAAACAAGCTTTATGCCAAGTTGAAGAAATGCGAGTTACGGCTTGAGGAAGTAGCATTCCTTGGGCACGTAGTATCAAGTCATGGAATATCATTGACCGTAAAGATTGAAGCTATTCAAAAGTGGGAGCAACCTAAATCGAGAATAGAAGTCGTAGCTTTCTCGGCTTATTTGGTTATTATCGGAGATTAAGTAGAAGGGTTTTCTCGAATCGCTACTCCATTAACTTTCGGTGACTCAAAAAAGATACAAAAATTTGGTTGGGCGTGGAAATGTGAGAATAGTTTTAAGAACTCGAGAGGAGACTCATTTGACACTGTTACGACAATACCATCGGCTCGGAAGGATTTGTCATCTGGTGATGCTTGCAAAAAGGTTAGGATGTGTTCTCATGCAACATGGGAAAGTCATAGCCTATGCCTCTCGGCAACTCAAAGAATATGAGAGGAATTATCCTACTCATGATCTAGAGTTAGCAGCTGTTGTCTTTGCACTTAAAATTTGGAGGCATTACTTGTATGGGGAGAAAGTGGAGATCTTTACGGATCATAAAAGCCTCAAATATTTCTTCACCAAAAGGAACTCAACATGCAACGACGTTGGCTTGAGCTATTGAAAGATTATGATCATACCATTCAATACCATCTGGTAAAAGCGAGCGTAGTGGTGGCGCATTGAGTAGAAGATCATATGCGAATGCGAGTGCGATATTATCAATGTAAAGGCCCATTTTGTATGACTTACAAAGGATGGAGATAGAGTTAAAGACTCGAGGGACCCATGTGATGATGGTGAATATCTGAGTAGAAAATGACTTTAATCGATAAAGTTAAAATTTGCTCAAGCTACGGACACTGGAGGTGATGCGTATGAGGAAGAAAGTGCAAGAAGGTGTTATCTTGGGAAGAAAGAATCGATGAAGAAGGAATACTTCGAGTCAACTCCAGACTTTGTGTTCCTAATAACCCTGATTTAAAGTATAAAATCATAATGGAGGTGCACAACACACCATTTGCAATCCATCATGGGAGTACCGAAATGTATCATGATCTTTGACACACATTTTGGTGGAGCAATATGAAGAGAGAGATAGCGGAGTTTATCTCAAGGTGTTTAACTTGTCAACGAGTCAAAGCGGGGCATCAAGTACCAAAAGGTCCATTGCAACCACTTGAAATTCCAGAATGGAAGTGGGAGCACATTACCATGGATTTCATTCTTTGGTCTTCCCAAGGTTTCTCAAGGCGTAGATCTGATTTGGGTCATTGTTGATAGATTGACCAAAGTCGCTCATTTCTTACCTATCTGAGAAACTTATACACTTGAGCGTCTTGCTCGTATGTACATAAAGCGAGATTGTAAGATTGCATGGTATGCCGGTATCCATAGTTTTACGATCGAGACCCAAGATTCACTTCAAGATTTTGGAGTTAGTTTGCAAAAATACTATATGGGCATGGATTCTGATTTAGTTGACTTATCATCCTCAAAAACGGACGGGCGATCGGAGAGGACTATTCAAACTCTTGAAGATCTATTAAGACTCTGTGTCCTTGACTTCAAGGAAGTTGGGACAAGTTCTTACCATTGGTGGAGTTTTCCTACAACAACAGCGGTTATCAAACAAGTATTGGCATGGCTCCATTCGAGGCGTTGTATGGAAGAAAGTGTCGTTTCTCGAGTATCTTTGGGATGAGGTGGGTGAAGCAACATTGTTGGGACCCGGAGTTAGTGCGTATGACTACGGAAAAGATTCAAACGATCCAACAACGTATAAAAACCTCACAAGATCGACAAAAGAGTTATCTTGATCTTCATTGAAAAGGCGTGGAATTGATATTGGAGATCATGTGTTGTTACGTGTTGCTCCATGGAAAGGAGTTACGAGATTTGGAAAGAGAGAAAGCTCAATCCTCGATTCATTGGCCCATTTTAATCCTCGAGCGAGTAGGAAGCGTGGCTATAGACTAGCGCTTTTACGCCAAGTATGTCTCGTGTTTATAATATTTTTCACATATCTATGTTACGTAAATATGTGAAAGACTCAAACCACATTATTGAGTTAGAACCATACGAAATAGCGGAAGATTTAACGTATGAAGAGGTTCCTGTTAAATCTTGGATAAGAAGGAGCATATTTTACGCTCCAAGGTTATACCTCAAGTCAAAGTTTTGTGGAGAAACCGTGATATTGATGAAATAACCCGGGAGTTAGAATCTGAAATGAAATCAAGGTATCCTTACCTCTTCGACATACCAGGTATGTACCCTAATTTTGAGGGCAAAATTTCATAAGAATGGGAGGTTGTAAGACCCCAACTTTTTTGAATAAAGATGAATTTTCTATAAATATCATTTTTGAATATCATGGATTGAATTTAATATATTTAATGTTATAGTTGTGGGTAATATTTATAAATTTTGCAAAGTACGCAAGTTGTTATATTATATTCGATTGGTCAGAGAATATTCATTTTAACAAGGAATATTCATACGATGGCACAATCATTGGTGGACCCCACAACATAATTATTGTCGGAATGAGAAAACGACAAAAATATCTTTTTATAAAAATAATAGCGGAAGTTTTACCGTTAACTGTTGAACTACCAGGTAGTAAAAGTATAGTAATACGCGTGGTTGCATTGTAGCACACGGTATTGATTATTGATGCTTACGTGAGAAGTCACTCAGTTTTGCTAAATAATTGTTACAATAATTACTATTCAATATTTTGTTTTATTGATTCAATAATTTCTACGTTGATATTTTATATTATTGTTGTTTCAATAATTGTCACTGCACAGTATTTCTCATTATGAAATCAATAATTCATATTATTTAAATAATATTATTAGATAACATTATTGGCAATGTCTAAAAAGTTCTGTCAATGAGAGGTTAGGTCACCTAATTGTTGCACCGATAAGGAGAAATTCTTATCGAAAGCCCCTCTTTCACGGGAATTGCTGCAGTTGTCATTATTATGATTACGTAATATTATTTGTGAATAATTAATTATTGATAAGGAAATATTTATTCGATGAGGATATAAATGATGGATTTATTTATTTTTTATGTGGTTATAAATGAAGGAATTAATATTGAGGTATTTTATCGGTATTTTGTCGGATTAGAGGTATTAAAAAATCAAATCGGTGTTCTTAAAGCTCTATTGCGTGAGTTATAATTTTATATCCAAATAGTTGGATCGTTGTGATTTTTGGATATGTTATACATATATAAGTTGAGTATATGTCCACAAATTTTGAACCGTTAAAAATTAACATATGATTTGTTATGAATTTTAAAAGGTGTTGAAAATCGTCCGTTTGTGGATTTTGGATATTTTACATTTGAAATTTGGAAAAACTTAAAGGTACAAAGTTGTTGAGAATTGATTTAGTGTATGGAAATGGACATAAAATTCGTATTTTTCTGATAAAAGGGCTATTTATTATGAATTACTGAATTTTTGGAAAATAAAATGATTTTTATTAAAATTGGGTGGGACCCACTTTTGGTTGGTGTTGAATACATGTGCTGGAAATTTTTTTTCAAATATGATGGTTGGTCTTGGTTGGTTTTCGTAGGATTAGGAAAATAATAATAATAATATTTTATTATTTTAGTCTCAATGGCGTTTAGCATTTTCTATAAATAAGCGCTTAAGTTAGAATTGAAAATCACACGAATCGAGAGAATTCTTCTTCTATAATATTGAGTGTATTTCTTTAGAGTTTTAGAAAAGCTTGAGCGTAGAAAGCAAGTGAAAGTTTTCTTCAAGAATATCCCCATTATACCGGTTGGAATACTCTTCTTTTTTAAGGTAAGGGATGTTATTTTTTGTTGATATTCTCTTAAAATAATATTTTCTTCCATACTCTGTAATATGTAAGTAATATTATTTCGTTTCAGATTTTGAATTCTATACTCGTTTTGTTAAAATTTTGGCTTCTATACTCAATGAAATTAGTAGAATATCCTTGATATTTGCGCTTCATCCAGTATCTTTTCATGGAAATATTATTATGAGCATTCTTGATAAATTTTAACTTTTTCATGCCAGAGTACTATTCACGGGGTTACTATTCTTAAAGTACTATTCACGGGATACTATTCACTCGAGTATTATTCACCCAGGGTACTATTCATGATAAAAATTGATTCATTTTCGGTCTAAATTATTTTTGGTACAATATTATTCTTGAATTTTATTCCACAAAATAGTATCATGTTGACAATTTGGACGTTATTGATTTCTAGATAAATTAAATTATAAATCTTTAAAAATTTATCCTTAAACTTGATTTATTGAATTCTTATATCATTATCATCATCCTCATATTTATATTCAGTTGAAAGTCATCTGTGGCCTGTAGTGCATAGATGGACTTGGTATGATTATTACCAGGGATTATTCGGTATAATCATGTCCGTAATGTTACAAATGATGTGGTAAAAGTCCTCATTGGCCCGTAGTGCATTGATGGACAGTTGTTGGCATGATCATGACCATTGATGAATACACGAATATCCTTGGCCCGTAGTGCATGGATAATTTGTGGTCGTGATACTAAAGAATATCCTTGGCTATAGTGTAGGGGAAATTCGATGATGTGGATTATTTATTAAGTTGAGTCTCAGCGATAAAAGTGATGAAAAACCTTTTAAATTATAGAAGATAGTTGATTTTATGCTCTACTTGACTCTTCTAATGGATTGCTTGTTTTGCTGCAGTTAAACTTGATGTTTGTTATATTTTACCAGTTTAACCTTTTGTTGAATGCTAACGATAAATTATTCTGCATTATCTTAGTCATAATATTTCTTACTGGGCTAGTTGAGCTCACCCTTTTGCTTTCATTGTCCTCTTTAGGAAATGAGAACGTAGCCGGGACTAGTCGGGGAACGAAGTGATAGTCCAGATGATAGCATTAGTAGTCCTCACTATTCTATGAAATAGTGTGATAATAAATGTATTGAGGACTCCATTTGAGTTGATTAATGTCTAGAAGACAATATTCGTAGTAAACCTCTCAGTTTATGTTTTGTCGTATTTTACACGACAGTTGTATTATTAAGTTGTATTTAAATTTTTTACCATGTATTTGGCGACTCAGATGGGTGATGTATACCTATTTTGGGGGCGTCACAGTTGGTATCAAAGCTTAGGGATATGATCCCTGGCTGAGATGTGAGACAAGAACTAGGAGGGGAGAGACGGAGAATTCCTTCGCTAGTATGACCTACCTAAGTTTATTTGGTATTTAATTGGTCGGTCAGAGTATAGGGATAATATGTGACATGTCAATTAACCCTTATTTTGTGACAGTATTTGAAAATGACATCCGAGAAATATTGAGAATAGCAATGGAGCACAGAAGACCGTTGAGTCACAACAGATGAATACCCAGGATAATGTGTAACAGGAAGACAATAATCTACAGGTAAACAACAATGATCAAATGATGAACGATAGAATGTTTAGAGGCTTTATGCAATTCATGCAACATCAGGCGAGAGCGGTTCCTGTCCAAAATGTAGGTGAAAACACTGGCAACTCTCGGACGGTCACCGCTAAACAGTTCAAGGAGTTGGGACCACCGTAGTTTTTTGGAGAGCCAAACCCACTTAAGGCGGAGACGTGGATAAAGCAGATCAATAAGATATTTGATGTCTTGGGATGCTCCGAGGAGAAAAAGGTTCCCTTTGCCACCTTCATGTTATGAGGAGAGGGTGATTCTTGGTGGGAATCAGTAAAAGCGTAGTCAACCTGCCATACTGAAGATGTCTTGGGAGAAGTTCCAAGAACTGTTCAACGACAAGTACTTTCCTGAAAGTATTCGTCACATAAAAGAGGTAGAGTTCAACAACATGACCGTGTCGCAGTACGAAGCCAAGTTTTCCGAGTTGTTCCGGTTTGCATCCCATTTAGTTGATAATGAGGAGAGAATGACGCAAATGTTTCTAAGAGATTTGAAACTCGAGATACGTCAATACCTTATCTCTTATAAACTGTGTTTGTATTCAGATGTTGTGAATAGGTCTCAGATATTGGAGCGCGATAATGAGTCAACCCAACCAAGAGAGAGCAACCGACAAAATGATAATACCAGTGGTAGCAGTCATCGAAGCGGTGACAACAAGCGTGGAGGGAATCAACAGGCCAGAAATGGTAACCACTTTGGTGGTAATCATGGCCAAGACAATAAGAGTGGAAATTTCAAGAAGAGGAGATTCAACAATGATGGAAAGACGTCAGCACCATCACCCGTTGTTATGGAAGGAGAACGACCACCTATCATATGCTTCAAACGCGGAGGGGAGGGACACATCAGTCTAAACTGCGCAATGCAGTCTAAAGCGTGTTATAATTGTGGAAGAGAAGGTCACCTAGCCCGATTTTGTCGTGCACCGAAGACAAGTCCTGTTGGGATGGAGGCACCAAAGGTCGTCCCAGAAAATTCAAAGTCGGTAGTTCAAGGGAGAGTGTTTTTCGTGACCTCCCAGAAAGAAAGGAACCTGAACGAGGTCATCACGGGTAAGCTTATCATAAACTCTAGAGAATTCTATACCTTATTTGATACTGGTTCTACCCATTCTTTTATTTCTCCTACTTGTGCTCAACGTTTAAATTTGACTCCGAAAAAATTAGACTTTGACTTATCTTTTGAAACTCCGTTGGGAGAAACCTTCATTACATCCACTATTTATAAGTCTTGTTTGGTTCAAATCGGTACCCTCACATTACCTGTCGATCTTATTTCATTGAAAATACTTGCATTTGACGTAATTCTAGGGATTGATTGGTTAACTACTCATCATGCAAAAATTAATTGTTTTCGTAAGGTTGTTAGCTTTCGTATTCCTAACCAACCTACTATGCGAATTTAAGCAACCAAACCATTAAAATCAATCACTGTCATCTCAAGCCATAAATCTATTCGTTTATTGAAAAACGGATGTCAAGCTTTCTTAGCTCATGTCACGGATTTAAACAAAAATACGTCAGTTCTGAATGATATTTCTATTGTTAATAAATTTCCTGACGTATTCTCGGAAGAACTTCTTGGCCTACCCCCAGAGCGTGAAATTAAATTTTGTATCAACCTTGAACTCGGTCCAAAACTCATTTCCAAAGTCCCATATCGAATGGCTCCTATTGAACTTCAGGAGTTAAAGACCCAATTGCAGGAATTATTAGAAATTGGTTTCATTCATCCTAGTACGTCTCCTTAGGGTGCTCCTGTTCTATTCATGAAGAAGAAAGATGGGAGTATGCGACTTTGTATTGATTATCGGGAGTTGAATCATGTCACCATCAAAAATAGGTACCCATTGCCACGTATTGATGACCTGTTTGACCAGTTGCAAGGCGTCAAATTCTTTTCAAAGATCGATATTCTTTTCAAATATCATCAGTTAAAGATTAGAACCGATGACATTCCAAAGACGACTTTCAGAACTCAGTACGGGCATTATGAATTCCTAGTCATGTCTTTTGGATTGACTAATGCTCCTGCTGCCTTCATGGATATGATGAACCGAGTATTCAAGGAATATTTGGATCACTTTGTGATCGTCTTTATTGATGACATCCTCATATATTCTAAAAGCCGTGAAGATCATGAGCAACATTTGAGGTTGATACTCCAAAAGCTTCATGAAAATAAACTTTATGCCAAGTTGAAGAAATGCGAGTTCTGGCTTGAGGAAGTAGCATTCCTTGGGCACGTAGTATCAAGTTATGGAATATCTGTTGACCCGGCAAAGATTGAAGCTATTCAAAGCTGGGAGCAACCTAAATCGATGAATAGAAATCGTAGCTTTCTCGGCTTAGCTGGTTATTATTGGAAATTCGTAGAAGGGTTTTCTCGAATCGCTACTCCATTAACTCAGCTGACTCAAAAAGATACAAAATTTGGTTGGAGCGTGGAATTTGGGAATAGTTTTTAAGAACTCAAGAGGAGACTCATTTCAGCACCTGTTCTGACAATACCATCTGGCTCGGAAGGATTTGTCATCTACAGTGATGCTTCAGGCAAAGAATTAGGATGTGTTCTCATGCAACATGGGAAAGTCATAGCCTATGCCTCTCGGCAACTCAAAGAATATGAGAGGAATTATCCTACTCATGATCTAGAGTTGGCAGCTGTTGTCTTCGCACTTAAAATTTGGAGGCATTACTTGTATGGGGAGAAAGTGGAGATCTTTACAGATCATAAAAGCCTCAAATATTTCTTCACCCAAAAGGAACTCAACATGCGGCAACAACATTGGCTTGAACTGTTGAAAGATTATGATCATACCATTCAATACCATCCTGGTAAAGCGAACGTAGTAACTGACGCATTGAGTAGAAGATCATATACGGGTACAAGTGCGATATTGTCAACGTAAAGGCCCATTTTGTATGACTTGCAAAGGATGGAGATAGAGTTAAAGACTCCAGGGACCCATGTGATGATGGCGATTATACAAGTAGAACTGACTTTAATCAATAAAGTTAAAGCTGCTCAAGCTACAGACCTGTAGCTGATGCGTATGAGGAAGAAAGTGCAAGAAGGTGCTATACTGGAAGCAAGAATCGATGAAGAAGGAATACTTCGAGTCAACTCCAGACTTTGTGTTCCTAATGACCCTAATTTAAAGTATAAAATCATGATGGAGGTGCACAACACACTATTTGCAATCCATCATGGGAGTACCGAAATGTATCATGATCTTTAACACACATTTTGGTGGAGCAATATGAAGAGAGAGATAGCGGAGTTTATCTCAAGGTGTTTAACTTGTCAACGAGTCAAGGCAGGGCATCAAGTACCAAAAGGTCCATTGCAACCACTTGAAATTCCAGGATAGAAGTAGGAGCACATTACCATGGATTTCGTTACTGGTCTTCCTAAGGTTTCTCAAGGCATAGATGCAATTTGGGTCATTGTTGATAGATTGACCAAGTCTGCTCATTTCTTACCTATACAAGAAACTTATACACTTGAACGTCTTGCTCGTATGTACATAAACGATTTTGTAAGATTGCATGGTATACCAGTATCCATAGTTTCTGATCGAGACCGAAGATTCACTTCATGATTTTGGGTTAGTTTGCAAAATACTATGGGCATGGATTTACGATTTAGTTCGGCTTTTCATCCTCAAACGGACGAGCAGTCAGAGAGGACTATTCAAACTCTTGAAGATCTATTAAGACTCTGTATCCTTGACTTCAAGGGAAGTTGGGACAAGTTCTTTCCCTTGGTGGAGTTTTCCTACAACAACAGTTATCAAGCAAGTATTGGCATGGCTCCATTCGAGGCGTTGTATTGAAGAAAGTGTCGTTCTCCAGTATGCTGGGATGAGGTGGGTGAAGCAACATTGTTGGGACCAGAGTCGGTATGTATGACTACGGAAAAGATTCAAATGATCCGACAACGTATAAAAACCTCACAAGATCGACAAAAGAGTTCTGCTGATCTTCATTGAAAAGACGTGGAATTCAATATTGGAGATCATGTGTTGTTACGTGTTGCTCCATGGAAAGGAGTTACGAGATTTGGAAAGAGAGGAAAGCTCAATCCTCGATTCATTGGCCCATTTTAATCTCTCGAGCAGTAGGAAGCGTGGCTATAGACTCGCTTTACGCCAAGTATGTCTCGTGTTCATAATGTTTTTCACATATCTATGTTACGTAAATATGTGAAAGACTCAAACCACATTATTGAGTTAGAACCGGACAAAATAGCGGAAGATTTAACGTATGAAGAGGTTCCTGTTAAATCTTGGATAAGAAGGAGCATATTTTACGCTCCAAGGTTATACCTCAAGTCAAAGTTTTGTGGAGAAACTATAATATTGAGGAAATGACCTGGGAGTTAGAATCTGAAATGAAATCAAGGTATCCTTACCTCTTCGACATACCAGGTATGTACCCTAATTTCGAGGGCAAAATTTCATAAGAATGGGAGGTTGTAAGACCCCAACTTTTTTGAATAAAGATGAATTTTCTATAAATATTATTTATGAATATTATGGAGTGAATTTAATATAATTTTATAGTTGTGGGTAATATTTATAAATTTTGCAAAGTACGCAAGTTGTTATATTATATTTGATTGGTCAGGGAATATTCGTTTTAACAGGGAATATTCGTACGATGGCACAATCATTGGTGGACTCCACAACGTTATTATTGTCGGAATGAGAAAATGACAGAAATTTCTTTTTATAAAAATAACGATGGAAGTTTTACCGTTAACTGTTGAACTACCCGGTAGTAAAAGTATAGTAATACGCGTGGTTGCATAGTAGCACACGGTATTGATTATTGATGCTTACGTGAGAAGTCACTCAGTTTTGCTCAATAATTGTTACAGTAATTACTGTTCAATATTTTATTTTATTGATTCAATAATTGATGCGTTGATATTTTATATTATTGTTGTTTCAATAATTGGCACTGCACAGTATTTCCCATTATCAAATCAATAATTCATATTATTTAAATAATATTATTAGATAGCATTATTGGCAATGTCTAGAAAGTTCTGTCAAGGAGAGGTTAGGTTACCTAATTGCGCACCAGTAAGGAGAAATTCTTATCGGAAAGCCCCCTCTTTCCTGGGAATTGCCTAGTTGTCATTATTGTGATTCTGTAATATTATTTGTGAATAATTAATTATTGATAAGGAAATATTTATTCGATGAGGATATAAATGATGGATTTATTTATTTTATGTGGTTATAAATGAAGGAATTAATATTGAGGTATTTTATCAGTATTTTGTCGGATTAGAGGTATTAAAAAAATCAAATCGGTGTTCTTAAAGCTCTATTGCGTGAGTTATAATTTTTATCCGACCGTTGGATCGTTGTGATTTTTGGATATGTTATACATATATAAGTTGAGTATATGTCCACAAATTTTGAACCGTTAAAAATTAACATATGATTTGTTATGAATTTTAAAAGGTGTTGAAAATCGTCCGTTTGTGGATTTTGGATATTTTCTGTCTGAAATTTGGAAAAACTTAAAGGTACAAAGTTGTTGAGAATTCGATTTCGTGTGAAATGGACATAAAATTCGTATTTTTCTGATAAAAGGGCTATTTATTATGAATTACTGAAGTTTCAAAAAATAAAATAATTTTTATTAAAATTGGGTGGGACCTACTTTTGGTTGGTGTTGAATACATGTGCTGGAAATTTTTTTTCAAATATGATGGTTAGTCTTTGTTGGTTTTGGTAGGCGAAGGAAAATAATAATAATAATATTTTATTATTTTAGTCTCCTATTGCGTTCTAGCATTTTCCTATAAATACGCGCTTAAGTTAGAATTGAAAATCACACCAGCATCAGAGAATTCTTCTTTTAAAATATTGAGCGTATTTCTTTAGAATTTTAGAAAGCTTTGAGCGTAGAAAACAGTGAAAGTTTTCTTCAAGAATATTCTCCCTATACCAGTTGGAATACTCTTCTTTTCAAGGTAAGGGATGCTATTTTTGTTCAATATTCGCTTGAAATAATATTTTCTTTCATTCTCTGTAGTATGTAAGTATTATAATTTCACTTCAGATTTCGAATTCTATACTCGTTTTGTTAAAATTTTGGCTTCTATACTCCATAAAATTTGTAGAATATCATTGATATTTGTGCTTCATCCAGTATCTTTTCATGGAAATATTATTCTGAGCATTCTTGATAAGTTTTAACTTTTTCATGCTAGAGTACTATTCACGGGGTTACTATTCCTGAAGTACTATTCACGGGGTACTATTCACTTGAGTACTATTCACCCGAGGTACTATTCATGATAAAAATTAATTCTTTTTCAGTCCAAATTATTTTTGGTACAATATTATTCTTGAATTTTACTCCACAAAGCAGTATCATGTTAACAATTTGGACGTTATTGATTTCTGGATAAATTAAATTATAAATCTTTAAAAATTTATCTTTGAACTTGTTTTATTGAATTTTTATATCATTGTCATCATCCTCATGTTTATATTCTGTTGAAAGTCATCTCTGGCCTGTAGTGCATAGATGGACATGGTATGATTATGACTAAGAATTATTCGGTATAATCATGACCGTAATGTTACAAATGATGTGGTAAAAGTCCTCATTGGCCCGTAGTGCATTGTTGGACAATTGTTGGCATGATCGTGACCATTGATGAATACACGAATATCCTTGGCCCGTAGTGCATGGATAATTTGTGGTCGTGATACTAAAGAATATCCTTGGCCGTAGTGCAGGGGTGATTCGATGATGTAGATTATTTATTAAGCTGAGTCTCAGCGATAAAAGTGATGAAAAACCTTTTAAATCATAGAAGATAGTATATTTTATGCTCTACTTGACTCTTCTAATGGATTGCTTGTTCCGTTGTAGTTAAACTTGATGTTTGTTATATTTTATCAGTTTAACACTGTTGAAGGCTAACGATAAATTATTCTGCATTATCTTAGTCATAATATTTCTTACTGGGATAGTTGAGCTCACCCTTTTGCTTTCATTGTCCTCTTCAGGAAATGAGAATGTAGCCTGGACTAGTCGGGGAACGGAGTGACGGTCTAAATGATAGCATTAGTAGTCCTCACTATTCTATGAAATAGTGTGATAATAAATGTATTGAGGACTCCATTTGAGTTGAATACTGCTTAGAAGACAATATTCGTATTAAAACTTTCAGTTTATGTTTTGTCGTATTTTACACGATAGTTGTATTATTAAGTTGTATTTAAATTTTGTACCATGTATTTGGCGACTAAAAATGGGTGATGTATACCTATTTTGGGGGCATCACATCTGCTCTGTCTCCCTCAATTTTCTAGGCATCCAGAAGTACTAGTTTTCCTAATTGCTGCAATGGGAGACTAAATCTACCCAGTTAAAGTCTTTAATTAGTTTGAAGTTACTCGGATAAGTTACATACTGCAACCAAAGAACTAAAGTATATTTCATATATGCGATGCCAATTCCTTAAATTTGTATATTAATGAAAAACCTCACAGGAGACCCTTAAGACGACTAAAAACAGGATCCAAAAGCTGCTTGACATACTAATTTTCAAATTTTTGTTTTAACTTAAAATTATTTTTTGTTCTAATCTAATACACTCAAACTTTTTAATTAACATCATATGTAGTATATAAATCCATCCCAAGCCTTGAATTCGTCTAATATTGGGTTTTTAATCAAAACAGTTTATTGGGAATTTTATGAAACACTATATGTGCACTGTGTTGTGAGACCTTCATGTCATAACCATTTATTTGAGCTATCAACCCATTTTACCCTACTTATAACACCACAGAACAACTAATCCCCTTTTACTAATTCTAAATCCCAAACACAAAAACACATCTAATTATAACATTTTATTATCAAATTTCTAATAAAAAAATTAAAATATTGAACTTACCTTTAAAGCTCAGTTTTATCGAATTGCTAGCTTCTATGATTAGCTTATTAGGCTTCCTTTAACTGCTGCTATTCAGTTATACTCCCAATTCAGCCCTACATCTTTTCTTCTTTTGTTTTAAAGCTCAGTTTTCACCAAAATTAGCGAAGTTCTAGTAAGCTTTTAGGTGTTACAGACTTAATAGATAAAGAAGACTAGTTCGGCTAGCAAAGGAAGGTTGAGAGAAAGAAAACTTGAAACCACACCTCACTGAGGCACTCTTTGGAGTAAGCCTTTCAGTACAAATGGAAGCAATTTCAATTCCAAAAGCAACGTTGCAGATTGTCTTGGTTGTAGAAATAATATTAAACTGGATTTCAACATTTATTTCCCATTGGAAATAAATGTTGAAACCCAGTTTAATATTATGTCTTCCATATATTTTTGTTAGAGCTATATGCAGCACTAAAAAGTATAATTTGTGATGAAAAATCATATTAAAGGACTAAAGGATAATTTTTAAAATCATAGGGATACATCTGTAATTGAAAAGAATTGAAATTTAACCTCAGAAGTTAGAAATTCTTCACTTTGACTCCTATTTTTTCCGAAGGGTTTCATTGGCAACCCTATACTAAAATATTTTTAGGGAAATTTCAGTGGGGTTTATAGACTTGTATCCACCGCTGCTCATGGTTTTCAATTTATACATGTATAGAAACAAAAAGTGTGGATTGGAGGTTGCAGTTAGTAAGACTTCATTACTTTGCTTTATCTACCTTGAATGAGCTGTTTCCAAGCATCTCTACATGATCTATTTTTTCATTAATTTTTCTTTGATAGGTGCAATATTTTTCGTTTTCTTTTTTTGGAAGACCATGTAAACTAATTTATGTCTCCATTTCCATGTTTGCTGCTTATTATCACATTTATAGTTACATTTGCTCTTTTAGGCTTTTAGCCTCTTGACTTCTGTGGTTTGGTATACTTTCTTATGTTGTTCATTTTGTCACTTAGTGTAGTGTTTGCTGCTTATTTTCACCTTTATAGCTGCATGATTGTTCATAATAGTAGATTATCAACTATTTGTAGATTCAAAAGCCGATGGGATCAACACTAATGAATGTTGCTTAGTCAAACTTGGTTAAGAAGTATAAATGTGATTTGCCCTTGCGGTTCAAAAATGTGATGCAAACGAAAATTTTGCTTCTCATTACTCATTAAAGGTCCAATACTTCATTCACTCAAGTGTTTATTGTTTTCTGCTAATAAGGAATTCATTTGTGTTCAAACAAAGAAACTGGATTAATTCATTTGGGATAATAGGATCAGTTTAGAAGATAACAATCACAAACTTGCATTGATAATGACCAAGAAGGTAAAGTAGCATACATTGATCATATTATCTGAAAAATGATTGCACAAATGAATAATCGTATATAATATAATGTGTTTCTATATATATATATATATATATATATATATATATATATATATATAACGTTTTCAAGTTTGTATTTTTACTTCTTAGTCGAGAACATGTCATTACTAGTGTCATGATTCAATCATAAAATAATAAACAAAATTATCTTATTATTTGTACTTGTGGACGCTGCAAAATAGGTATACAACACCCATTCGAAGTCGCCAAATACATGATGATACGAAAGCAAACTACAACTTGATAATACAATTGTCGTTGCAAAATACGACAACACATATTGTGAGTTTAAATACAAATATATGTTTACAGACAATATCCACACTCAAATAAAGTCCTCATTACAATTATTGACACACTATTTTATAAAATAGTGAGGATCGCTAAACAAGCGCTCTAGAACCATCATTCCACATCCCGACTACTTCCGCTATGTTTTCGCTTCACGAAGAAAAGAAAATAGAAAAGGAAAAGGGTGAGCTCAACTTTTGAAGTAAAGAATATTATGACTAAGATAATATACAACAAATTATCATTAGTCCTCAACAGGAAAAAATCGATAGAATATAATGGCAACAACAAGTTTTAGATCAACATCGCTGCAATGGAAAAGCAATCCATTAGAAGAGTCAAGTAGAGAATGAGTTCTACTATCTTCTAATATTTAAAAGTCCATCATCAATATTTTATCCATGTAGCAACAATCAATATAAATCTTTATTCAAATATTCTTCTTTGCACTAAAGGCCAAAGATATTCATTTGTATCACCAGTTGGTCATGTTCATCTCAACACCTGTTCATCTTTGCACTACGGGCCAATGATATTCATCAGTTAATCATTCATCTTTGCACTATAGGCCAAAGATATTTAGTAATATCATCATTTAAGACTAAGGATGATGAAAAATATTTTAAAGAAAACGAATCCAATGAGACAGAAGGACAAATATTAGGGATTTGTATTACAGTTTATCCAAGATCAATAATACTTCATAATAACCACTTGTGAAGTAGAATTCAAAAATAAAGATCAAAACATGGATACAATCAAAGATAGTAAGCATAAAAGACATCTGGGACGAAAAGAGAAAATTTAATTTTTCGGTGAATATAGTCGTATTCGTGAATAGTGCCGTAAACGTGAATAGTGTCGTATACGTGAATAGTAACCCCAACACAAAAAGGTAGAAATTCCACAAGAAAAATCATACCTCGTGAACAATACTCGTGAATAGTACCGTATTCATGAATAGTGTCGTATACGTGAATAGTGTCGTATACGTGAATAGTAACCCCGACACAAAAATATAGAAATTTCACAATAAAATTCATATCAATATTTCGTTATAATGATATCGAAGAAAATAATATCATTTACGAAGAAAATAACATCCCTTACCTCAAAATAACCGTACTTTTGACTGAATTTCGGATATAGTGCTGACAGAAACTTGCATTGAATAACAACTCTCAAAGTATCAAAATACTCACAAAAATACGCTCGATAATCTAGAGAGAAAGAAAATTTGTTTTGCGTGTGATTTTCAATTCTAACCTAAGCGTCTATTTATAGGAAAATGCTAGAACGCCATATGAGACTAAAATAATAAAATATTATTATTCTTTTCTTCTTCCACGCACCAACCAATTTTGAATCAAACATGCCATCTTAGACAAAAAAAAAATAGCAGCCCATGTGTATTCAACACCAACCAAAAGTGGGTCCCACCCAATTTTTAAAAAAATAATTTTATTTTTCGAAACTTCAGTAATTCATAGAAAATAGCCCGTATATCAGAAAAATACGAATTTTATGTCCATTCCACACGAAATCGAATTCTCTACAACTTTGTAGCTTTAAGGTTTTCCAAATTCCAAACAAAAAATATCCAAAATCAACAAATGGATGATTTTTAATACCTCTATTCCGACAAAATACTGATAAAATACCTCAGCATTAATTCCTTCATTTGTAACCACATAAATAAATAAATCCCTCATTTATATCCACATCAAATAAATATTTTCTTGTCATTTAAATTAATAATTAATTATTCACCAATAATATTACAGAATCACAATTATGACAACCAGGTCGTTCCCAGGAAAGAAGGGGCTTTCCGATAATGATTTCTCCTTACTGGCGCACAATTAGGTGACCAAACCTTTCCTTAACAGAATTTTCTAGACATTGCCAATAATGCTTAATAATATTATTCAAATAATGTGAATTATTGATCTGATAATGGAAAATACTGTGTCGTGACAATTATTGAAACAACAATAATATAAAATATCAACGCAACAATTATTGAACCAATAAAATAAAATATTGAGCAGTAATTAATGTAACAATTATTGAGTAGTGCCTTCTGCTACGTAAGAATCGATAATTGAAAAAATACATGCAATCTGGTGTCTTCTTCTTTTAACTGGCGTATTCATTGTATTTTAACCACCAGGTATTCCAACAGTGTTAGTGGTAACAATTACGTCGTTATTTATAAAAACTCAAACTTGTCATTTTCTTCATCCGATAGTTATTCGTTATGTGGCCCACAAATGGCTGCGCCGTCGTACGAATATTCCCCGATAACAAGAATATTCCACGACCAAACAAATATTCCCCGACAACAATGATTATTTTATAATCACTTACTTATTTTGCAAAATTTGCACATTTCACCCATAACCAGAGCATTATATCAAATTAATTCCTTATTATTTCAAAATAATAAATAGAGAAAATTTAATTTTATTTATAATAAGTTGGGGTCTTACAGTACTGAGCTTTTTTTATATTCTCATATATGTATAATTGATTAACAATTTGAAGAGGAAATTGAATTTTTTTAGAAAGCTTTATTTTATCTTCATATAATTAATATAAGCTTTTAAGAAGGAAAAAAAATTCATGTGATTGCTAGCTGGTTATTGTTTGATTGAGTGGTATTACTATCTTTTTCCTGCAAAGTGATAGTATGATGTTTATGAGAGTTTTAATTTTTTTGAAGAAGTGAGGAATATGTAAATTAAGATACGAAGTTGTAATTACCAATTAAATGAATGTTATGCTTGAATTATCTTGTTGTTGGTCTCAATTAAGACACAGAGTTGTAAATTAAGATTTTCGTTCTTATTTTTATTGTCGGTCTCACTTGTTTTGACCAATTATTTTTTTTCTTAAATTTCATGTGCATTCAAATTGTAAGACCCCGAAATTTTTTAAATAAAAAGGAATTTCCTTTACTTATTATTTTGAAATAGTAAGGGTTGATTTGATTAATGTGGATAGTTAAGGGTTAAATACGCAAATATTTCAAAATAAGCAAGTGGTTATAAAATATTCATTCATTTTCGGGGAATATTCGTTTGGTCGTGGAATATTCGCAAATCTGTTTAGAATATTCGTATTTACAACTAGCAGACCATGTGGGCCCCATAACGGAAAGCGATTGGATGAAGAAAATGACAAATATAAGTTGGTTAAAAATAACGTCGAAGTTGTTAAGATTAAGATTGAATACGGTGGTTAAAATACGAGAATACGGCGTGGTTCGCATAAAGAGATACACCAGATTGCACAAAGATTGTTGAATTATTGATCCTTACGAAGAAGGCACTACTCAATAATTTTCACATGAGTTATCGCTCAATATTTTATTTTATTGATTCAATAATCGTGCGTTGATATTTTATATTATTCATTGCTCAATAATTGTCACGCACATTATCTCCATTATCGGATCAATAATTCATATTATTTAAATAATATTATTAGATAGCATTATTGGCAATGTCTAGAAAGTTCTCGTCAAGGAGAGGTTTGGTCACCTAATTGCAAGCGCCAAGAAGGAGAAATCCTTATCTAAAGCCCCTCTTTCTGGGAACTACTGGTTGTCATAATTGTGATTCGTAATATTATTTGTGAATAATTAATTATTGATTCATATGATAAAGAAATATTTATTTTATGTGGATATAAATGATGGATTTATTTATGTGGTTATAAATGAAGAAATTATTGTTGAGGTGTTTTATCAAGATTTTACCGATTGGAGGTATTAAAATTAAATCGAGGGGTTTTGAGATATATTAGGGGATTATAATTTTAATCCAACAGATTGGATTGTGGTAATTTTTGGGTATGTTATACATACATAAGTTGAGTATATGTCCACAAATTTTGAACCGTTAAAATTCACGAATGATTTGTTATGAATTTTAAGAGGTGTCGATTCGGAAATTAGGTTTATAATTGATTTTGGTGGAAAATTCTAGAATTGAGTGGGCCCCACTTGTGGTTGGTGAAGAAATGTGCTGAATTTTATTTCAAATGTGGTGGGTGGCAATAGTAGAGTAAAGCCATCGGTAGCAGTCAAGTGCTTTACGGGCTAACATTTTCCTATAAATAGAGGGCTAAGTTAGAATTGAAAATCACACCGTAAACAAAGTTTTCTCTTTCTCTCTATATTATTGAGCGTATTTTGTGAGTATTTAGATACTTTGAGAGTTTGTTGTGCTCAAGACAAGTTTCATTCAAAGATCACTTGAACCTTTCCTTCCGGCATCGATTCTTTGAGGTAAGGGATATTATTTTTTTTCGTAATGATATTATTTCTTCAATATCATTTATTTGAAATATTGATCCGATGTTTTTATCAAATTTGGAACTTTTTCATATCTGGGTTACTATTCATGAGTTACTATTCACGAGTTACTATTCATGAGTTACTATTCACGAGTTACTATTCACGAGTACTATTCATGAAGCGTGAAGATGTTTTTGTGGAATTTCTATCTTTTGGTGTCGGATTTACTATTCATGTATACGGTGATTATTCACGTATCTTGGCACTATTCACGATGATAAGCACTATTCACGATATCGGCACTATTCACCAAAAATAAAATTTCTTCTTTTGTCCAAAACATCTATTTTGGATACTAGCTTTGATTGTATCCATGTTTTGATCATTCTTAAATTTTACACCACCGTGATTATTTTTGGGGTATTGTTGGACATGGATAAAACAAAGTACCTAATCCTTAATCCTTAATCCTTGTCATTTTGTTTCTTTGGATTCGTTCTTTAAAAATATTTTTCATCATCCTCGGTCTTAAATGATGATATTATTGAATATCTTTGGCTTTGTGTAGTAAAAGATGAATGATTCTCAAGAATATCTTTTATTCAGAGTGCAAAGATGAGCAGTGTTGAGATGAACATGACCGACCGATTAATATCTTTGGCTCTGTAGTGCAAAGATGAGCAGTGTTTAAATGAACATGACTAATCTGATGAATATCTTTGGCTCAGTAGTAGCAAAGATGAATATTTAATTCAGTATGTATATTGGTTGTTGTTACGAGGATAAAAGATGAGACGATGAACTTTTAAATTCATACATAGAAGATAGTAGTTTGCATTCTCTACTTAACTCTTCTAATGAATTATTATTTCAGCTATGCGAATATTGATTGAAAATTTATTGTCTATTGTATTCTATTAAATTTTTTCCTGTTGAAGACTAACGATAATTTGTTGTATATTATCTTAGTCATAATATTCTTTTCTTGAGCTAGTTGAGCTCACCCTTTTCCTTTTGTTCCATTCTTCTCGTGGAGGCGAGAATATAGCGAGTATTTAGCCTGGGTATGGAATGAAGGTTTTAGAAAGGATTGTTTAGTAGTCCTCACCATTTTTGTAAAATAATGTATCAATAAATGTGATGAGGATTTATGTGAGTATAAATATTGTCTAGAAGATAATATTTGTATTTAAACTCACGCTTTTCTTGTTGTAATAATAAAGTTGTAGTTGTTTTTGCATACCATGTATTGACAACTCGAGAATGGGTGATGTATACCTATTTTGGGGCGCCACGGTTGGTATCGAGCTTAGGATATGATCTCTGGCGGAGATCGGGGAATAGAACTAGGAGGGAGAGACGAGTAAATCCTTCGCTAGTGTGTCCTACCTAAGCTTATTTGTTAGTTGGTCAAGATATAGGGATATTATGTGATATATTGATTTCCTTAATTAACCCTTGTTTTATGGCAAGATTTGAGAATGTCAATCGAGAATATTAATAAATGGAGTAAATGAGACCGTGGAGATGCTGTGATTTACCAACGAGGAGAACGTGCAACAGTGGCAATGTTCCTCCTGTGAACAACACCACCGAAAGCAGATGATGAACGAGGGATGTTTAGAAGCTTTTGCAGTTCATGCAAAAATCGCATAGGGAGACTCGTGTTCAAAATACAGGAGGAAATGATAGCAAATTCACGGGTTGTCACAATACCAAGCGGTTCAAAGAGTTGGGACCACGAATTTTAAGGAAAGCCGATCGATCATCACGGCGGAAACATGGGTCAAACAAATTACCAAGATATTCGATGTCTTGGGATGCACGGAGGAACAGAAGGTTCCATTCGCCACCTTTATGTTCCGTGGCGAGGCGGACTCATCGGTGGGAGTCTGTGAAGCGCACCATCCAAACCGCGACTCAAAGATGTCTTGGGAGACGTTTGAGAGACTATTTAATGACAAATACTTTCCGAAAGTGTTCGTCATATGAAGGAAGTGGAGTTCATCGATTAGAGCAAAACAACATGACGGTGTCTCGAAGACGAGGCAAAGTTTGCAGAGTTATCCGTGTTTGCACCTCATTTGGTGGAGAATGAGGAACGATGACGCGGATGTTTCTTAGAGGTTTGAAACCCTAAGATACGCCAAGATCTCATTTCTCATAAACTTTCTCTTTATTCGGATGTTGTAATGCAGGCTCAATTATTAGAAGCGAGATAACGAGTACGGTCAACCGAGGACCATAACCGAGGATCGTATCGGAGATAGCGATCAATGTAATAATAATAACTGCGAGAAAAAAGCAGATTTGAATGTAAATGGTAACCACTCCGGTGGTAATCATGGTCATGAAAATGTAAGAAGCGAGTCGGGAGGAGATTTTAAAAAGAGGAGATTTAACAACGACTATGTGAAGACGGCAGTCTTGGCGAAGAATCGGTTCTAAGGAGGAGAACGACCACCGGTCATATGCTACAAATGCGAAAAGAGGGACATATCATCCAAAGCGCCCCACAATTCAAGGTATGCTATAGTTGTGGAAATGAAGGACATATCGCTCGAGATTAGACGGTAGCGAAACCTAGTTCAATGAGGACGGTGACTCAAAAGATCGTCCCTTAAAAGTCAAAGTCAACGATTCCGGAAGAGCGTTTGTCAGGATCGGTCATAATGCGAGGAACCCAAACGAGGTGATCACGGGTAAGCTATTTATAAATTCTTGCAA
This sequence comes from Panax quinquefolius, assembly GCA_020205615.1. Taxonomy (NCBI): domain Eukaryota; kingdom Viridiplantae; phylum Streptophyta; class Magnoliopsida; order Apiales; family Araliaceae; genus Panax; species Panax quinquefolius. The sequence goes on from CM035158.1 coordinate 60,131,914, forward strand.
AGTTTATACCTTACTTGATGATACCGGTGCTACCCATTCATTTATCTCTCTGCATGTGCTCAACGTTTAAACTTGACTCAGGAGAAATTAGACTTTGACCTATCTCTGTGGAAACTCCGTTAGAGAAACTTTCATCACATCCATCGCTTATAAATCTTGTTTGATTCAAGTTGGCACCATCACCTTACCGTTGACCTTATCTCTTTAAAGATACTTGCTTTTGATGTGATTTTAGGGATTGATTGGTTAACTACTCATCATGCCAAAATTGATTGTTTTCGTAAGGTTGTTAGTTTTCATATTCCTAACCAACCCGTTTGTTATGCAATTCAAGCAACTAAACCATTAAAATCAATCACTATCATATCTAATCATAAAGCTATTCGTTTATTGAAAAGCGGATGTCAAGCTTTCTTAGCCCATGTTATGGATTTGAATAAAGACACGTCAAATTTGAATAATATTCCTGTTGTTATTGACTTTCCGACGTATTTCGAAGAACTTCCTGGCCTACCCCCCGAGCGTGAAGTTGAATTCTTTATTGATCTTGAACCGGTACAAAGCCCATTTCTAAAACCCCATATCGAATGGCTCCTATTGAACTTCAGGAGTTAAAGGTCCAACCACAGAATTGTTGGACATCGGTTTCATTCGCCCTAGTACATCTCCTTGGGGTGCTCTGTTTTATTTGTAAAAAAGAAAGACGGGAGTATGCGATTTTTTGTGACTACTATCGGAATTGAACCATGTCACCATCAAGAATAGGTATCCTCTACCTCGTATTGATGACTTGTTTGACCGATTACAAGAAGGCACAATTCTTTTCAAAAATCGATCTTCGCTCGGATATCATCGGTGAAAATTAGGCGAGGATATTCCAAAGATCGCCTTGAGAACTCGGTATGGGCATTATGAATTCTTAGTCATGTCTTTCGGACTAACTAATGCTCCTGCTGGCTTTCATGGATATGATGAACCGAGTATTCAAGGAATATTTGGATCGATTCGTTGTTGTCTTTATTGATGACATCCTTATATATTCCAAAAGTCGTGAAGATCATGAGCACCATTTGAAGTTGGTACTCCAAAGGCTTCGTGAAAACCAACTATATGCCAAATTGAAGAAATGCGAGTTCGGCTTGAGGAAGTAGCCTTTCTTGGGCATGTGGTGTCAAAACATGAAGTATCTGCTGATCCGTGAAGATTGAAGCAATACAAAGTTGGAAGGAGCAACGAAGTCGGTGGATCAAGTCACGTAGTTTTTGGGCTTATTTGGTTATTATCGGAGATTCGTGGAAGGGTTTTTTCTAATCGCTACTCCATTAACTCAAATTAACTCGAAAGGATACTGAAATTCGTTTAGGCGAAGAATACGAGAAAAGTTTCCAAGAGCTTAAGAGGAGACTTATTTTTAAGACTGTTTCTAACAATACCATCCGGTTCGGATGGATTTGTTATCTACTGCCGATGCTTCGTGCAAAGGGTTAGGATGTGTTCTCATGCAACGTGGGAAAGTCATAGCCTATGCCTCGCGACAACTTAAAGAGTATGAGAGGAATTATCCTACTCATGATCTAGAGTTAGCGGAAGCAATCTTTCAGCGCTAAAGATATGGAGGCACTATCTATATGGGGAGAAAGTGGAGATATATTCAGACCATAAAAGCCTTAAATATTTCTTCACTCAAAAGAACTCAACATGCGGCAAATGACGTTGGCTCGAGCTATTGAAAGACTACGACCACACTATTCAATACCATCCCCGGTAAAGTTTAACGTGGTAGCCGACGCATTGAGTTGAGAAGATCATATGCGAACGAAAAGTGCGATGATGTCAAGTATAATGACAGAGCCAACTTTAATAGAAAAAAGTTAAGGTTGCTCAAGCCACCGCAGGCGGAAATGATGCGTATGAAGAAGAAAGTACAAGAAGGAGCTATTAGGGCGAGAATTGATGAAGAAGGAATACTTGAGTCCACTCTAGACTTTGTGTTCCTAACGACTCGATTTGAAGTACAAGATTATGATGGAGGCACACAATACACCATTTGCAATCCATCCCGGAAGTACTAAAATGTATCGTGATCTTCGACATACATTTTGGTGGAATAATATGAAGAGAGAGATTGCAAAGTTTATCTCGATGTGTTTAACTTGCTAACGTGTAAAGGCGGAGCATCTAGTACCTAAGGGTCCGTTGCAGAACCACTTGAGATTAGGAATGGAAGTGGGAACACATTACCATGGATTTCGATTACGGGTCTTCCTACGGTTTCTCAAGGCATCAATGCTATTTGGGTTATTGTTGATAGATTAACCAAGTCGCTTCATTTTTCTTGCCGATCACGGAGACTTATTCACTTGAAGCGTCTTGCTAGTATATACGTAAATGAGATTGTGAGGTTGCATGGCATGCCTGTATCCATAGTTTCGGATCGTGACCCAAGATTCACTTCAAGATTTTGGGTTAGCTTGCAAAAAGCTATGGGCACGGATTTGCGATTTAGTTGACATACCATCCCCAAACCAGACGGACAATCGAGAGAGGACTATTCAAACTCTTGAAGATTTATTAAGACTCGTGTCCTAGACTTCAAGGGTAGTTGGGATAAGTATTTACCATTGGTGGAATTCTCCTACAACAACAGTTATCAGGCAAGTATAGGTGTAGCTCCATTTGAAGCATTATATGGACGAAAATGTCGTTCTCCAATATGTTGGGATGAGGTGGGTGAAGCAACATTGTTGGGACCCGAGTTAGTACATATGACTCAAAGAAAAGATCCAAATAATTCGATAACGATAATAAACGGCTCAAGATCGACAAAAGAGTTATGCGGATCTTCATCGAAAGGACGTGGAATTTAATGTAGGGGATCATGTATTGTTGCGAGTTGCTCCATGGAAGGGAGTTACAAGATTTGGGAAGAGAGGAAAGCTCAATCCACGATTTATTGGTCCATTTCAAATTCTTGACCGAGTAGGAAATGTAGCCTATAGACTTGCGTTACCGAAAGTATGTCTCGTGTTCATAATGTGTTTCACATATCGTACTTTCGTAAATATGTGAAAGACCCGAACCACGTTATTGAAGTTAGAACCGGACGAGATAGCCAAGACTTAACGTATGAGGAGGTACTGTCAAGATCTTGGATAGGAAGGAGCATGTCCTACGCCAAGAAAGGTCATACCACAAGTTAAAGTTTTGTGGAGGAATCATGCTATAGAGGAAATGACACAGGAATTGGAAAGCGGAAATGAAAGCGAGGTATCCTCACCTTTTCAAACACACACAGTACGTCGTCAATTTCGAGGACGAAATTTCATAAGGAGGGGAGGTTGTAAGACCTCAAATTTTTAAATAAAAGGAATTTCCTTTACTTATTATTTTGAAATAGTAAGGGTTGATTTGATTAATGTGGATAGTTAAGGGTTAAATACGCAAATATTTCAAAATAAGCAAGTGGTTATAAAATATTCATTTTTGTTTGGGAATATTCGTTTGGTCGTGGAATATTCGTGATCGTCGGGGAATATTAAATGCGACTAGCAGACCATGTGTGGGCCCCATAACGGAAAGCGATTGGATGAAGAAAACGACAAATATAAGTTGGTTAAAAATAACTTGGTAGTAGTTGTTACTGCAATTAAGACTGTTGGAATACCCGGTGGTAAAAAATACGAATGTCTGGCGTGGTTGCACAAAGAAGCTTTACGGTATTGCACAAGATTGTTGAATTATTGATCCTTACGTGAAGAAGGCTTTACTCAATAATTTTCACGATGAATTCTTATTCAATATTTTATTTTATTGATTCAATAATTCTTTGCGTTGATATTTTATATTATTCTTTGTTCAATAATTGTCACCGCACATTATCTCCATTATCGGATCAATAATTCATATTATTTAAATAATATTATTAGATAGCATTATTGGCAATGTCTAGAAAGTTACATCAAGGAGAGGTTTGGTCACCTAATTGCGGCGCCAATGAAGGAGAAATCCTTATCTAAAGCCCCTCTTTCGGGAACTACCTGGTTGTCATAATTGTGATTACGTAATATTATTTGTGAATAATTAATTATTGATTCATATGATAAAGAAATATTTATTTTATGTGGATATAAATGATGGATTTATTTATGTGGTTATAAATGAAGAAATTATTGTTGAGGTGTTTTATCAAGATTTTACAGATTGGAGGTATTAAAAATTAAATCGGGGTTTTGAGATATATCATGGGGATTATAATTTTTAATCCAACTAGTTGGATTGTGGTAATTTTTGGGTATGTTATACATACATAAGTTGAGTATATGTCCACAAATTTTGAACCGTTAAAAATTCACGAATGATTTGTTATGAATTTTAAGAGGTGTCTCGATTTGAAATTAGGTTTATAATTGATTTTGGTGGAAAATTCTAGAATTGAGTGGGCCCCACTTGTGGTTGGTGAAGAAATGTGCTGAATTTTATTTCAAATGTGGTGGTGCAATAGTAGCGAGTGTAAAGCCATCGGTGTGAAGTCAAGTGCGCTTGGCCGGGCTAACATTTTCCTATAAATAGAGGGCTAAGTTAGAATTGAAAATCACACCGAAACAAAGTTTTCTCTCTTTCTCTCTATATTATTGAGCGTATTTTGTGAGTATTTAGATACTTTGAGAGTTCTTTATTCAAAGACAAGTTTCATTCAAAGATCACTTCCTTGACCTTTCCTAGAAATCTTCGATTCTTTGAGGTAAGGGATATTATTTTTTTTCGTAATGATATTATTTCTTCAATATCATTATCTTTGAAATATTGATCCGATGTTTTATCAAATTTGGAACTTTTCATGTATGGAGTTACTATTCATGAGTTACTATTCACGAGTTACTATTCATGAGTTACTATTCACGAATACTATTCAGTACTATTCATGAAGCGTGAAGATGTTTTTGTGGAATTTCTATCTTTTGGTGTCGGATTTATTATTCATGATACGGTAGATTATTCACGATACTCAAGACTATTCACGATACTCTGACTATTCACCAAAAATAAAATTTCTTCTTTTGTCCAAAACATCTATTTTGGATACTAGCTTTGATTGTATCCATGTTTTGATCATTCTTGAATTTTACACCTTTGTGATTATTTTTTGGGGTATTGTTGGACATGGATAAAACAAAGTACGAATCCTTAATCCTTAATCCTTGTCATTTTGTTTCCTTTGGATTCGTTCTTTAAAATATTTTTCATCATCCTCGGTCTTAAATGATGATATTATTGAATATCTTTGGCTCAGTAGTGCAAAGATGAATGATTTGAAGAATATCTTTGGCTCAGAGTGCAAAAGATGAGCAGTGTTGAGATGAACATGACCGACCGATTAATATCTTTGGCACAGAGTGCAAAAGATGAGCAGTGTTTAAATGAACATGACTAATCGATGAATATCTTTGGCACTGTAAGTGCAAAGATGAATATTTAATTCCGGATGTATATATTGGTTATTACGAGGATAAAAGATGAGCGATGAACTTTTAAATTCATACATGTAAGATAGTAGTTTGCATTCTCTACTTAACTCTTCTAATGAATTATTATTTCATTGCGAATATTGATTGAAAATTTATTGTCTATTGTATTCTATTAAATTTTTCCTGTTGAAGACTAACGATAATTTGTTGTATATTATCTTAGTCATAATATTCTTTCTTGAGCTAGTTGAGCTCACCCTTTTCCTTTTGTTCCATTCTTTCTCGGGGAGGCGAGAATATAGCGAGTACGAGTCGGGGTATGGAATGAAGGTTTTAGAAAGGATTGTTTAGTAGTCCTCACCATTTTGTAAAATAATGTATCAATAAATGTGATGAGGATTTATGTGAGTATAAATATTGTCTAGAAGATAATATTTGTATTTAAACTCACAGTTTTACTGTTGTAATAATAAAGTTGTAGTTGTTTCTGTACCATGTATTGACAACTCAGAATGGGTGATGTATACCTATTTTGGGGGCGTCACACAAATGGTAAGACAAAATAATTACAACAATGATGGTATTGTTAAGGAGTTTGGCATTCAAGTGAGGGCTGAGTTCACTTCTATCAATGCACGAGTTCTTGATCCTCCAAAGGTAAATCATCTTTACTCTGACTTCTGTGTTTGAACATAACATTTTACCTTCCAAATTATTATGCCTCCATTCTCGAATTTGGTTGACCCAACTTATGTATCATTTCTATAGGTCAATTTTCTAGTAGTGCGCGGTTATAGATTTGGATATTCTGAATTTAAAGGTTGTGATCTTTTTTTCCAGTAATAAAGTAGTTTATGCTGGACAACTAACCATATTGAACAAAGTAGAGATTTATTTCTTCACTAAATACCTTATTACAATTGACTTACGAATGCAGAGTCATTTCAGTTTTTGTTTAGGTTTATTTTTTTATTCTATTTATTTTCCACAAGCATAAGAATATTATGTGGTAGTTCATTATTTTTTAGAATATATCTATTTTCCTCATCTTTTAGGTTTATATGCATTCAAATAATTTTTCTGTCCATGGCTGCACTTCAGATATATATGTAGCCTTGGAAATAAGAAAGTTTAACTTTTTGATATACAGGGAGCAGGTGCTACTGAACCTACAACTGAAGACAATGTACAAGTTTAAGTGGCTTCATGTAATCAAATGTTTTCTACATATAACTGAACTATTGTATTGTAATAATGAACATAAAAGTTATTAGTTTATTAGTTTGGTATATTAATAATCATCATATTTTAAGGATGAATTATCCAACTATTATATTGTAATGTTGTAATGTGAATGATTTTAAATGATGTATATAATATTTTTTATGTTTTATTTTATATTGTTGCTATAAACAAAAGAAAAGGCAACATTTATATTGTTGCAAATCATAACAACTTTTGTTGCATAGAAAAAGCAAAAGACAACGTATAGTGTCATTGCCAATTGACAACTTTTGTTGTTCTCAAAAAACAATCAATTTCGAATAGTATCGTTGCTAATTAATCATAATTATCCATAACAAAATCAATGGCAACAGAAAAATTCGTTGCAAATTAATATATAACCGGTTTATTTTGTACATTTAGCAACAAACATCGTTACCAAAAAGTACACAATTAGCAACAAAAATCAATTAAGGCAATAATTTCTATATTGTTTAGTAACGACAAACTTCGTTGGAAAATGTGTATTGTAAAGCCCCCAAATCCGGGTATTTGAAACCTGAACTCGGTGCTTCACAATACCATTTCTATGAGCGAAATAATACTAATAATAATAACAATAATATAAATATTAAAGTTTATTTACATAATTATCAGAGTCTAGCTCCCAAGTACGTAACCCTTAATACATTCATTACATAACATGATAGATAATATATATCATTGTCTTAATAGTATCAAATGATTACATAAAATACCATAAATCTTATTCTGTTTGCTTTCCATTTCCTTTGTTTATGACGCCCCAAAATAGGTCCATTCCATCCAACCCATTTCGAGTCGCCAAATACATGGTACGTAAATAACTACAACTTTATTAATACATTTTTCGTGCAAAATACATAAATATATATATACTGTGAGTTTAAAATACAATTATTGTCTTCTAGACAATATACATACCCAAATAAATCCTCATCATAATTATTTATACATTATTTTATAAAAATGGTGAGGACTACTAAACAACTCTCTCTATAACCATCATTCCATACCCGACTAAGATACTCGCTACATTCTCGCCTCCCTAAGAAGAAAAATGGAACAAAAGGAAAAGGGTGAGCTCAACTAGCCCAAAGAAGAATATTATGACTAAGATAATATACAACAAATTATCGTTAGTCTTCAACAGGAAAAATCTAATAGAATACAATAGACAACCAGCTTTTAAAATCAATCTCGCAATGAAACAACAATTCATTAGAAGAGTTAATTAGAGAATGCAAACTACTATCTTCTATATATGAATTTAAAAGTTCATCGTCGATATTTTATCCCCGTAACATCAATCAATATATATCCGAATCAAATATTCATCTTTGCACTACAAGCCAAAGATATTCATCGATTGGTCATGTTCATCTAAACACTGCTCATCTTTGCACTACGGGCCAAAGATATTAATCATTGGTCATGTTCATCTCAACACTGCTCATCTTTGCACTACTACGCCAAAGATATTCATCAAGAAATCATTCATCTTTGCACTATGTGCCAAAGATATTCAAGAATATCATCATTTAGGACCGAGGATGATGAAAAATATTTTAAAGGAAACGAATCCAAAGGAAACAAAAGAACAAATATTAAGGATTCGTATTTTAAACAATCCAAGTTCAAAAATACTTCATAAGTAATCGAGTGGAGTAAAATTCAAGAATGATCAAAACATGGATACAATCAAAGCTAGTATCCATAGTAGATATTTTGGACAAAAAGAAGAAATTTCATTTTTGAATGAATAGTGCCGTCAGATTCGTGAATAAAGGTCAGATACGTGAAAAAGTGCCGACACGTGAATAGTAAATTCGACACCAAAAGATAGAAATTTCCCAAAAACATCATCACGCTTCATGAATAAGAACTCGTGAATAGTAATCGTGAATAAGAATAGTAATAAGAACTCGTGAATAGTAACTCATGAATAGTAACCGACATGAAAAAAGTTCCAAATTTGATAAAATTTCCAACCAATATTTCAAAGATAATGATATTGAAGAAATAATATCATTTTTCGAATAAAATAACATCCCTTACCTCGAAAAGACAAGATTTTTAGTCAAACACCTGGATATAAAGCTATGACTTGAACTTGCATCCGTATAGCAATACTCAAAGTATACTCAAAATACTCACAAGAATATACCGATAATATAGAGAGAGAAAACTTTAATTTCGATGTGATTTTCAATTCTAACCTAAGACCCTATTTATAGAAAATGCTTAGAACATAAAAAAGTAGAAAATTTAATATAATAATATATTATTAATAATAAATTTTCCTACGCCTCTTTGGAAATCAGCTCCTAACATTTCCCACATGTTAACCTTCTAGAAAAGTAATAAAAAAACGTTTTTCCTATTTTAAATATTTTAAACTTCCAAAAATCAATTATTTTTGAGCTTCTAACTTCAATAATTCATAATAAATAGCCCTTTTATCAAAAATTGAATCTCTTGAGTTTTTTTATAGGAAATTCAATTTTCTACAACTTTACGTAAGAAAGTTTTTCCAAATTCCAAAATGTAAATTGACCGAAATCCATAAACGGACGATTTTACAAGCTATAATCAAATTTTGGTCAATAATTGTGTCCACCAACACACAAAATATGTGTTAAACATTTAATGCCACAAAAATACTCTTCCTCCTCATATACTCATATATCCCACATTCATTATAAAAATATCACCGTTAATATATTATTAAAATAATATATTTAAATGAATTATTTTATCAGAAAAAGATAAAATATTAATTTTCAACAATTGTCACATTAAAATTTTCTCCATCTATATCCACATAAAATCAATATTTTTTCTCATCATATAAATCAATAATTAATTATTCACAAATAATATTATGTAATCACAAGATCGGGCAACCGTGCCGCTCCTCAGAAAGAGGGGCTTTCAATAAGGATCTCTCCTCATCGGGCGCCGCAATTAGTGTGACCAAACCTCCTTAGATGTAACTTTCTAGACATCGCCAATAATGTTATCCAATAATATTATTCAGATAATATGAATTATTGTTCGATAATAAAAAATATTGTGTAATGACAATTTATCAAACAACAAAGAATATAAAATATCAATGCAAAGAATTATTGAATCAATAAAATAAAATATCGAATAAAGAATTATCGTAATAATTATCGAGTAGTAGCCTTTTCACTTAAGAATCAATAATTGGTGCAATACCGCGTGCTATCGCTCAACAACGCCAGATTAGTGTGTTTTAACCACCGGTATTCCAACAAGATAATCAGAATAACTACGCCAAGTTATTTATAAACAACTTATATTTGTCATTTTCTTCATCCAATCGCTTTCAGTATATGGGGCCCATAAAAGATCGCGCCGTCGCATTTAATATTCCCCGACAAAGATTTAATATTCCATTTACCAAACGAATATTCCCCGACAATAATGAATATTTTATAACCACTTGCTTATTCAAATATTCATGATTTTACCCATAACTATCCACATTAATCAAATCAACCCTTACTATTTCAAAATAATAAATAGAGGAAAATAAATTTCATTTATTAATAATTTGGGGTCTTACAACCTCCCTCCTTATGAAATTTCATCCTCGAAATCGACGACGACGACGGTGTTTCAAAAGATGAGAATACCTCGCTTTCATTTCCGCTTCCAACTCCCAAGTCATTTCCTCAATAAGCATGGTTTCTCCACAAAACTTTAACTTGTGGTATAACCCCAGACATAGGACATGTTCTTTCCTATCCAAGATCTTGACAGTACCTCCTCGTGACGTTAAGTCTTCTCGCTATCTCGTCCGGTTCTAACTCAACGACGTGGTTCGGTCGTCCACATATTTACGTAACATCGACACGTGAAAAACGTTATGAACACGCCGCCATACTTGGCAGTAAAACGAGTCTATAGGCCACGCTCCTATTCGATCGAGAATTTCAAATGGATTAATAAATCAAGGTTTGAGCTTTCCTCACCTCACCGATTCTCGCTTTTGAAATAACAACTTTCAGATCCTCTTCTTCAAATTCATCACTCCGTGTGCAGTAGCTTGAATAAGCTTTTAACTTTATCGATTAAAGTCGATTATACTCATATATCATCACGTGGGTACCTAGAGTTTTCATCTCCATCTCTATTATTTGTAAATTATACGAAATGAGTCTTTGATAATATCGCATCAGATCAGATACGATCTTCTACTCAACACGCCACTACCACGCTCGCTTTTTCCAGATGGCATGGTCGTAACATGTATTGAAATGAGTCTCCTCTCGAAGTTCTTCAAGCTCTTCCCACATTCCTCGCTCCATTCGAATTTTGTATCTCTACGAGTCACCGTGATTAATGGAATAGCGATTCGAGAATATCCTTCAACGAATCTCCGATAATAACCAACTAAGCCTAGAAAGCTACGATTTCGATTACCGACTTAGGTTGTTCTCAATTGTGACTCATATCCCAACCTCGATAAGACGTTACAATGACACCTATCGCTTTACTATCGCATCTAATATGGTGTCCCCTACGGAGAGTCCGCTTTTGCATTCCACAAAGGAAGTCACCAGATAAAGGCTCGTGTACCAAATTTATAGTTGAATTTTTAACTCAAGTTCAATAGAGCCATTCGATATGAGATTTTAGAAATGAGTTTTGACCGGGTTCAAAGTCGATACAAAATTTAATATCAGCTTTGGGAGTAAGCCAAGAAATTCTTCAGAAATACGTCAGAAAAATCAATAACAACAGAATATTATTCAAATCGACGTGTCTTTATTCAAATCCATAACATGGACTAAGAAAACTTGACATCCGTAATAAACGAATGACTTCATGGCTTGATATGAAAATGTTTGACTACAATGGTTTGATTGCTTGAATTCAATAACAAAGTTGCTTTAGAATATGAAAACTAACAACCCATTTAAAGTAATCAATTTCGCATGATGAGTAGTTAACCTTAAAATCACATCAAAAGCAAATATCTCTATAGAAATAAGGTTAACAGTAATGTGATAGTGCCAACCCGAATCAAGCAAGATTTCTAAACAACGGATGTAATGAAAGTTTCTCCTAATCTGAGTCTCCATAAATAGGTCAAAGTCTAATTTCTCCGTAGTCAAGTTCAAACGTTGAGCGCAAGCAAGAGAGATAAAAGAATGGGTAGAACCCAGATCTAGTAAGGTATAAACTTCGCAAGAATTTATAATTAACTAACCCGTGCTAACTTCGCTCGTTCTCTCGATTTTGACTTGGCCACGACAAACGCCTTCCAGAACCGCTGACTTTGACTTTTTCGGGACATCCTTTCGAGTCACCATTCCCGCTGACTCGGGTTTCGATATCGCATAATCTCGAGCGATATGTCCTTTTTTCCACAATTATAGCATACCTAAACCTGCTAGGGCTTTTCAATGATATGTCCCTCTTTCCCGTGATTTGTAACATACGACCGGTGGTCTTTTCTCCTCCTGGAACCGAGCCATCATTGGTACCGACGTCTTCACATGGTCGTTGTTAAATCTCTTCTTTTTAAAATCTCTCTCCGACTCGCTTCTTCTATTTTCATGGCCACGATTACCACCCGAGTGGTTACCGCCTTTGTCAGATTCTTCTTTTCTCCGCCGGTTATCGTTATTCGATGATCGCTATCTTCTAGATGATCCTCGGTTATGGTCCCTCGGTTGAACGTACTTGTTATCTCGCTTCTAACAATCGAGACTTGTTGACAACATCCAATAGAGAGAAAATTTATGAGAAATGAGATATCGACGTACGCCGGGTTTCAAACCTCTCGTAAACATCCATCCATCATACGCTCCTCATTCTCCACCAAATGAGGTGCAACTCGATAACTCCGCGAACTTCGCCGATCGGGACACCGCCGCCATGTTATTCGCTTCCAGCCTAATAAACTCCACTTCCTTCATACGAATTAATACTTTCGTGGAAGTACTTGTCATTGAACTATTTTCAAACATCTCCCACGACATGCCGAAGTGAAATTGGATGGGTACGCTTCACGATTCCCACCAAGAATCGCCTCATTATGGAACATAAAAGTAGCGAATGGAACTTTCGTTCCTCCGCATCCCAAGACATCGAATATCTTGGTAATTTGTTTGACCCACGCCTCCGCCTTTAATCGGATCCGCTTTCCTGTAATTCGTGGTCCCAACTCTTTGAACTACTTGGATGTGACCACCCGTGAATTGCTATCATCATTTCTCCTCAGATTTTGAACACGAGTCTCCTCATCCGATTTTGCATGAATCGCAAAAAGCTTCTAAACATCCCCTCGCTCATCATCCGCTTTCGGTGGTGTTGTTCACAGGAGGTACATTGCCACCACTTATGCAGACGCTCTCCTCGTTGGTAAAACACAGCATCTCCACGATCTCATTTACTCCATCGTTAATATTCTCAACGACATTCTCAAATCACCGCCATAAAACAAGGGTTAATTAAGGAAATCAATATATCACATAATATCCCTATATACTAACCAACTAACAAATAAGCTTAGGTAGGACACACTAGCTAAGGATTTACTCTGCCTCCTCCTAGTTCTATTCCCCGATCTCCGCCAGAGATCATATCCCTAAGCTCGATACCAACCGTGACGCCCCAAAATAGGTCCATTCCATCCAACCCATTTCGAGTCGCCAAATACATGGTACGTAAATAACTACAACTTTATTAATACATTTGTCGTGGCAAAATACGATAACATATATACTGTGAGTTTAAATACAATTATTATCTTCTAGACAATATACATACCCAAATAAATCCTCATCATAATTATTTATACATTATTTTATAAAAATGGTGAGGACTACTAAACAACTCTCTCTATAACCATCATTCCATACCCCGACTCGTACTCGCTACATTCTCGCCTCCCGAGAAGAAAAAATGGAACAAAAAGGAAAAAGGTGAGCTCAACTAGCCCAAAGAAGAATATTATGACTAAGATAATATACAACAAATTATCGTTAGTCTCCAACAGGAAAAATCTAATAGAATACAATAGACAAACCAGTTTTAAATCAATCTTCGCAATGAAACAACAATTCATTAGAAGAGTTAAGTAGAGAATGCAAACTACTATCTTCTATATATGAATTTAAAAGTTCATCGTCGATATTTTATCCTCGTAACATCAATCAATATATATCCGAATCAAATATTCATCTTTGCACACAGCCAAAGTGCGAATGTTCATCTCTGCTCATCATTACTACGCCAAAGGTCATGTTCATCTCAACACTGCTCATCTTGCACTACGGCCAAAGATATTCATCAAGAAATCATTCATCTTTGCACTCATGTGCCAAAGATATTCAAGAATATCATCATTTAGGACCGAGAGGATGATGAAAAATATTTTAAAGGAAACGAATCCAAAGTGAAACAAAAGAACAATATTAAGGATTCAGATTTTAAACAATCCAAGTTCAAAAATACTTCATAAGTAATCGTAATGGAGTAAAATTCAAGAATGATCAAAACATGGATACAATCAAAGCTAGTATCCATAGTAGATATTTTGACAAAAAAGAAGAAATTTCATTTTTTATGAATGAATAGTGTCGATTGAATGAATAGTCGTCGAACGTGAATAGTGTCAGATACGTGAATAATAACTTACACCAAAAGATAGAAATTTGAATAAAAAATCACGCTCACACCAAAAGATAGAAATTTAATAAAAAAAACATCATCACGCTTTGTGAATAGTAACTCGTGAATAGTAACTCGTGAATAGTAACTCATGAATAGTAACTCCGACATGAAAAAGTTCCAAATTTGATAAAATTTCCAACCAATATTTCAAAGATAATGATATTGAAGAAATAATATCATTTTCGAATAAAATAACATCCCTTACCTCGAAAAGACAAGATTTAGTTGAAACACCGGATATAGGCTATGACTTGAACTTGCACCGTATAGCAATATACTCAAAGTATACTCAAAATACTCACAAGAATACGCTCGATAATATAGAGAGAGAAAACTTTAATTTCTGATGTGATTTTCAATTCTAACCTAAGCACCCTATTTATAGGAAATTGCTTAGAACACCAAAGTAGAAAATTTAATATAATATATTATTAATAATAAATTTTCCTATGCCTCTTTGGAAATCAGCTCCTAACATTTCCCACATGCCAACCTTCTAGAAAAAGTAATGAAAAAACGTTTTTCCTATTTTAAATATTTTAAACTTCCAAAAATCAATTATTTCGGAGCTTTGGAACTTCAATAATTCATAATAAATAGCCCTTTTATCAAAAAAATTTGAATCTCTTGAGTTTTTATAGGAAATTCAATTTCTACAACTTTACAGTAAGAAAGTTTTTCCAAATTCCAAATGTAAATTGACCAAATCCATAAACAGACGATTTTACAAGCTATAATCAAATTTCTAATCAATAATTGTGTCCACCAACACACAAAATATGTGTTAAACATTTAATGCCACAAAAATACTCTTCCTCCTCATATACTCATATATCCCACATTCATTATAAAAATATCACCGTTAATATATTATTAAAATAATATATTTAAATGAATTATTTTATCGTAAAAAGATAAAATATTAATTTTCAACAATTGTCACATTAAAAATTTTCTCCATCTATATCCACATAAAATCAATATTTTCCTCATCATATAAATCAATAATTAATTATTCACAAATAATATTACAGTAATCACAAGATCGGCAAACTGTGCCGCTTCTCAGAAAGAGAGGGCTTTCCAATAAGGATCTCTCCTCATCTTGCGCCATGCAATTAGGTGACCAAACCTCTCCTTAGATGTAACTTTCTAGACATCGCCAATAATGTTATCCAATAATATTATTCATAATATGAATTATTGTCTCGATAATAAAAAAATATGTGTAATGACAATTATCAAGTAATATAAAATATCAATGCAAAGAATTATTGAATCAATAAAATAAAATACTAAACAAGAATTATCGTAACAATTATCGAGTAGTGCCTTCACGTAAGAATCAATAATTGGTGCAATACCGCAGCACATCGCTCAACAACGCGTATTAGTGTGTTTTAACCACCGGGTATTCCAACAAGATAGATAATGTGAATAACTACGCTCCGTTATTTATAAACAACTTATATTTGTCGTTTTCTTCATCCAATCGCTTTCGTTTATGGGGCCCATAAAGATCGCTACTGGCCGCATTTAATATTCTCGACAAAAGCATTTAATATTCCACGACCAAACTAATATTCCCTAATAATAATGAATATTTTATAACCACTTGCTTATTCAAATATTTGCATATTTTACCCATAACTATCCACATTAATCAAATCAACCCTTACTATTTCAAAATAATAAATAGAGGAAAATAAATTTCATTTATTAATAATTTGGGGTCTTACATGTCCATTGCATAAAGGAAATGCAAAGGTAAGATACTTATGCAGTCTGCTGCTTACACAATCATGACTTAGTTTTTTATTTTGTATAACAACCTATCAAGTAATAAGATCATTTCTTGATTAGAATAATATATCGTAGTACATACTTGATTGCTATTTGCGATAAACACATAACCTAATCACATTATCACATATTCAACGATCGTTGAATCACAAACAAACATTAATACGATCAAAATATCAAAGTCCAGATCAATTTTTTGAAACATGCCGATTATGCAGACGACTTTATTGGGTAATTATCGAGTCTAAGACTCTATCCGTAGTTCCATAAATGTAAATATCAGTTATATTATTTTTTAAATGACTTGTAATAATTTTTAAACATTTATTATAATTTATCATGAATTTTTAAACAAGGAATCATTATTAAATGATTTAAATATTAAACTCATTAACATTTAATTAATATTAAACTATTAATGAAACCATTACCAAAATATTAAAGTTATTTATAATAACTCAAAATATTTTTAAAGTATTAATATTACCTTTAAATAATTTTTAAAACATTTAAAATCCTTTTTAAATAATTACCATTAATATTAAAATATTAATTTATTATTTACCAAAATATTAAAAGTCATTAAGTATAACTTAAAATTTTTTAATTTATTTATATCCTTTTAAATGATTTTTAAATTAATAAAACTATTTTTAAACTACTTATTTAATATAATTGCAACAATCCGAATTTCAAATTGTAATATTAAATTGTATTGAATTATATAAATATTTATTAGATGTGTTTATTGTTGAAATTAAGGAAATAAAAATTTTATTGATGTGGTTATTATTATTAAATATTTATGAATTAAATTTATTAGATAATATTCTAAATTAAATTAATTTATAATTTAGAGAGTTGTAATATAACATGATGAGGATGTTATATTGTTGTTTTAATTTAATAATTTAAATTGGTGTGTTAATTATTAAATAAAATTATAATGAAGTTATAATTTTGTGATAATTGTTAAGTGGAATATTTATTTAAAATATAGTAGGTGTAATTAATTTATTTGATTTAATGTTGGATATGGAAATCCAAATAAATAATGTGATTATAAATTATAAACTAAATGGTCTATTAAAATAAAATTAAAGTAGTTTAATTTAGTTTTGACCAAACAAGGCTTAAATATATTAAGTCTTTATTTTAAAGACTTTTTGCCAAACAAAGCCTTATGACTTTTGGATTTTTAATAATTGCATTATAAATAAATTAAATAAAATAAATTAAATAATAAATAAAATATAATTATAACATATACGTTTATTAGTTGTAATTGATATATTTAGTATAGGGGTTATGACCATATTGATTTTTATGTTTTACGCATACTGGCTTGGGTTTTGCTAAGCATAAGATTATAGAGAGAGTTGGGAGAATTGAGAGGAAACCTAAGGATTACCAAGCAACTTCAGTGTTTAACAAGAATTAGCAAGTCGATTGAAGGTATTTTCTTTAACCTTAATATTATGTATGTGTATATAGTTATATATGGGTTTTTACGGCATAAAATTTTATGCTTTGTGAATTTAATTTGTTGAATTATGGATATATAACTGGTATTTGTGAGTATATGTATTTATGATGATTAGATTTTATGTTTAAGCATGCTAATTTCGTTCAAAGGGTAGGAAAGATAATTAACAGTGTATATTTTCATATGGCTTGTGTAAAGTAAAATTTTAGTGGCCAATTTATATGTTAAACTGTAAATTGAGTTTTAATTATGCTAGTTCATTAAGAAATGAAGATAATGTAATTTGAATGAAGTGATTTGGCCAAGTTTAGAGATTACAGTGATGATTTTTGTAAAAGATGTCAAAAATGGAGTTTTCATATGAAAATATGGAATTTGAGAAATTAAACTAGTTTAAGTTGTTGTTAAATTGTTCTAAGTGGTTGAATATGTGAGGAAACATGTTTGTAATAGTTTTATATCATTTGTTTGTGTTAATTTCACTGTTTGTTGGGTGAAATTCGTGTTAGTTGGGCTACGATTAAACTCATTGTTCATGTCGTTTTCTGCGTGCAATACGTGCACCAGCAGTAGGCTGCTGCCGATGCCAAGGAAAAAAATGGCGAATTACTTAGGTCCAGCTTTTTTGTATGGCGCAATTTGCCATACACTGATCTGAGGCAGTGGCTTCTGCTACTACTACAGACCTGGGATACCACTATAACTTGGTCTAAGATTATGTTAATGTGTCAAACATGTAATAACATGATTAAAACATAATCATGTTATGTGGTTAGTAGTTTCAAAGTTTTAAATGATTAGTAAGTTATGAACGCGATATGTTAGAACTTAGTGTATATAATGATTAGTAATTAAGTGTGGTGAAGGTTAACACTTGGAATTTCTTATATTTATATGGCAGCATAAGACTTGTACTAAATTAACAAGTTTAGCTATAAATGGAAGTGGATGTAACATGTCTAATAGATATTGTGATTGCACTAAAATGTATAGGTGGACGTGAATTATAATATTATAGCTTACGCAAGAGGTAAGTTCCCTAACATTTGCTACTTTATTATTTAGCAAGGTTACTTTTCATTGTTATGTTATACTTATGCAAATTCTCTATCTCTAATCTCTTGTTTAACGATTTATTTTCATGCAAGTTCTTTAACCCTCATTTATTGTTGAGCAAGTTAGTTATTCTTTGTTTCTTTATTACAATCAAGATTACCTTGGTTATTCAAAGTCTGTAATTTTATTGTAAGAAGTGTGTTTATTCAGCTACTAATAACTGTTGTTTGATCTCCGTTCTTCAATATCATTGTACTATCTTACATTATTGTACCGAACTCTAAATTACCCTTGATGTCAACCCAAACCAAACTTCCTTTGGTTTGTTTAGGTACTCACACACCTTTGAAAGCATGTTGTCGATGATAACATTTGTTCAATTTAGAAATTATTAATACTTTAACTCTTATTAATTCATCGATATACCTTGTTCATGAAGATATTGTAATCAAACCCTTGAATAGTTATTGGTTCCTATCTGATTCAACCAGTACTTGGTTGATGAGCGTTCTAAAAATCTAGACTTCCTTTGAAGTTAATTCCCAACCAAACTTCCTTTGGTTCGGAACCTGATAATCTAAGCTGAGACGAACAACCATATATCAGGGGATTATTTTAAAGCTACGCAATAGCGTTAAAATGTTTGTGCAATACATAATACAAAGGGCTGATCACCTGGAGTAAGGGGTGATGGTCCATATAGTCGTTTAGACTGTTAAAGGTTACGGTAGAAACCTCTGTGAACCTAGGACATAGATGATGATTATAGTCTTTTAAACTGTTAAAGGTTAAAGTAGAAATACTTGAAAACCTAGAGTATAGTTCGTGGTCTTGAGACCCTCAGTGTATTCTTTGATGTTGAAATCTATTGTTGACTTAATGTTCATTATTCTTTTGAACTCATAGCTATTGAATTAAAGTCTATTGTTCTGGTAAGAATACTTTACCATTGAAAGCATAGTGAATTGTTATTCATAAAATGTTATTGTATATTCTTCTTGTGAGCAATTGTTTGCTCACTCTTGTACAAAACCATGCAGATGAAGTTAAGAAGTTTGAAGAGCTTTCTTAGAGCAAGGGCAAGGATAAAATGCTCGATTAGACGACATTTAATTTACCTTTTTGTTTATGAAGCTTATGTAATGGATTTAGTTATGATCATGTTTTAATTTTTCGATGATGATTGTAATAAAGGTTAGATGACCTGAGATTTAATTTAGATTATGTAACCCTTTAATGGGAGATTGATTGTTTAAACTTTTGAGTTTAAATTATATCCTTTGTTTATGGGTAGTTAGTTATGATTTAATTGGACAGTGAACACCAAATCTGTGGGATTGAGGTGCCCGGATTTGGGGGTGTCACAATAATTATTAAATAAGTTTAATATCATTAATAATAAATTAATAATCATTAATATTAAATTATTAATGAAATTATCCTTTAAATATTAAAAGTTATATTTTATAACTTAAAATATCTTTAAACACTTTATTTTCATTTAAAATGATTTTTATAATAATAAAATCATTTTTAAACCAAATTATGTAATATAATCATTAAATAACTTTAATATCATTAATAATAATTAATTAATGAAATTTACCTTTAAATATTGAAAGTTATATTTTATAACTTCAAATATTTTTAAATACCTTATTATTATTTAAAATGATTTTTAATATAATAAAATCATTATTTATTTATTTATTTAATTCATTTATTAAATAACTTAATTATAATTAATATTAATTTATGAATGAAATTCCTCACAAAATATTAAAAGTTATTAAAAATAACTTAAAATATGTTCTTATACCATAATATAATTTTAAATGATTTTTCAAGTATTAAAATCATTTTTAAATAATTTATTTAATATAATAATTAAATAAATTAAATACCTTTAATATTTCAAAATATTAATTATTTATGAAATATATCAAAAATTATTAAAAACTAATTTTCAGACTTTAAAATAATTTTTAGTAATTTAATTTGTAGATTTAATAATTAAAAACTAATTTTCTATAATTATTTAATAAAAATATAATTTTCAGAAATTAAGTGTCGCTAAAGACTGCCTATAGTGACAGAACCATCGCTATAGGTGTTCTCCATGTTCTTCATCAAACCCAGAAAATCAAGTTAGTGATCGAGTGGGCATGTTTGACCAAGTGTAGATCTTAGACCTTAATGATTCTAAGCATGTTGTTAGTCAAATCTTGTAGTGCTAGTGTAAGACTACAAGATCCAACAACAAAAATGACCAAACAACATCACAGTAATTAGATATAATCATGCAAAGTGGTACATCGGAGTGCTCTTCATTTCAGGTTTGCCCGAGAAATGAAGAAACGATTCAGCCGCCCTACTGGGCTTCCACAACTTGTTGTTCGCGTAATATTTAAGTGATCTAAGGGTTCTAGGTTGTAGAAAACATGTAAATGAACAACTCTATTACATCAAACCATCATAACAACAACATAATAGCCAGATCATAACCGGTCAACCCATGTCAGAAATAAGGTTCAAACGTTTTTTGGGTTACCCAGAAAACAGTCCTCGTGATCATTTTGTCTACTTTGACCGGCCACTGTGTTTAACATACTTGATTATTAGGAGATTTTAAGGCATAAATATGTAGTACATATACCAAGATACAACTTAGATACAACAACAAACACAAATCAACAACATCTTGCAAGATCAAAGGCGTCAAAGGTCTTGTGCGACCGTTCTGGGAAAGATCTGGGTTACCCAAATTTTGTCCAGTCATGGTCGGTCAAAGACCTTTGACTAATAATATCTTGCAATATGTTCAAGCTATGACATTGATTCAACTTCCAGAGTACAGATCTCATGACATACTACAAGATTAAACACTTAAAACACCAAATCAATAAACACACTGAGATCTAGAAGGTCTGACATTTATTGTCAGACATCAAAAGCAAAAATTTCCATATTTTATAAAATGCTAGATCTGAGCCTATAGATGTTATGGATCTAACATCTATCAACCCAGATCATCATTATATACTAGTAACAACGTTAACAACAACAAAAAATTAACATCTAACACATCATTAAAGGTCAAATTTTCAAGTTAAGGTTTATACCTTTACTTTGATCAATCTTGATCTTAGGGTTCTGATTTGATATATATGTTAGTGGGGCTGGTTTTGGGGACTGATATGCCTTATAATTTCGTAGGTTTTGAAGGAGAGAGAATTGGTTAAGGGTTTGTGCAAAAATGAACTAACAAGTGTCATTTTCTCTCTCTCAATCTTATTTATAGATTGATATAATGCACATGGCTGAGATCTAGAGCTGATATGCTGGAGATTTTAAGTCCAAAGAGTGGTTACATTTGCTCACCAACTCCCATCTTGGCAAGATTCACAAGTAAGCTTAATAAAAATTGTGCATAAGTGCTTCTTGGTCATTTTGTTCACAAAATTACTGGCAAACTTGTAACTTAGAAAACCCTTAGTGTTTGACCCTTAGGGTTTAACCCTAAAGTTTAGCATATAGACTTTGTAGGATTTCTAATTTAGGGTTTAAAATATAAAATTTTAGTTTCTAAACTCGTAATTAGGGTTTCCTTAATTAGATTAGGTTTCTAATTACCTTATACAGGAACATTAGGGTTTAATTATAAAAATAATTATAGTTAACCTTGCTAATCTAGCAATTATGGTTTACAATTAGTAATTAGGTTTTAAAATTACTAATTAGGGTTTATGATTTTGATAATTAGAGTTACCAAATTACAGTTAGGGTTTCTAATTTCAGAAATTAGGGTTTTAATTTACAATTATGGTTTTCCATAATAATAAGGCTTTACCTAAAATATAAATCGTATAACCTATAACACAGTGTCTTAACAGATTTTTTAAAGTCTCATTTGACTTCAGAATTAGGGCTTAACAGTAATACTAGGGTTTATAAAATATTGCTAGGGTTTAGTCATAATACACCATAATTGATCAACCATTATCAATACGTACGTACAATACATATTTATAGCACTAAAAAATCAAAATATAATTAATATTATTCTCATTCCTTGATCAAAATCCAAAATTAGGGTTTGGATTCCATATCTGATTTATCTTTCATATTTAACCTTATTAATTAAGGTAAAATAATTAACTTAATAATCTTTACTAAAATTCATATAATAAAATAATTATTATAATTATTCTAAAAATCATTTCATATATTATTTAAATAATATATAGTTATATTTTCATGGAAAATATTTAATAAAAATATTTCTACTATAAAATTAATTATTATTAAAATATAATTTATAATAATCAATAATTCTAAAATAAAATTATTTGTAAATATTCATATAATAAATATATTTTTATTTATCACATATACATATACATTACCTAAAGCACATATTTCCATCTTTATATATAAAAATAATTATATCATAAAATTTACGATTTATTTATATAAAAAATCTTGGGTTATTACATGTATCAAATGCAACGAATTTTATCTTCGTTGGCAAATAAAAAGATTCTTTTTGTTGCCAAATAGGTGTATTTTGCAACGAAAATTGTTTTTTATTAACAATTTCTTAATAAATTTGCTACAAAATATTTTGTTGCTAAATGATTTATTATTTTACACGAAAACAAAAATTCGTTACGAAATATATTACTTTCTGCAACAACAAAAAAAATTGTTGCTAGACAATTAGCAACACTCATTGCGCAAAATCACCATTTTTTTGTAGTGTATGTATGAACATTAACAAGCTGATATAACATTCTACTATGTGTTCAACATGCTATACTACTCTCTATAATAGGTTAGGTTAACCTACAATAGACTGCACCTAACCAAAATTAGATTGCCTCATTCTGCTACCCCCCGCTGGGGAGGGGTATTTGAACTGCTAACACACGCTGGGGTGGGGGTACTTGACTTCGAATTCTGCAGTTCGTGATTTGCACGAAGCAAAAAGCCAATTTGGCTTTCAAGTAACATTCTAACAACCAATTTCCACACATATAAGTTACATAAACTTCACATAAACACAATTTATGATTTCTAACATATTTTTTAGCTATACAATCAACCTAAACATCAAAATTACAACCTTTAATTTCACTATTTCTATTATTTCTTCTTCTTTTGACATTCATAGCGAAATTCATCATTGTGAATTCGTTTTACAACTAAAACAACTAATTTAACCCACAATATTTTCATTTCTTCATGTATTTTCACAATCAACCAACAATTACTAGTTTATTACATGATTTGAACATCAATTTTAAATCTAAAATAAGCCATATCACACACACACACACACACATAAACATAATTTCTTGAAATTGATTACTCTAACGCATGAATGAATGATATAGAACAGTTTATAATCATCTATTAACACATAACAAACTCATATTTTCAACAATCACACTCAAAAATTAATTACAGAAAACTTTTCACAAAATAAAAACAAAACCGTAGAAGATAGGATTATACATTTGCTTTCTTGTTTAGGTTAACTAGAAGATTATTAAAACTACTCCTTCTTGTTCTTGCAGGACTTTTTCTCACAATTTCTCTCTCAAACTCTCTCTTTTCTCACTTCTTTCTCTTCTTTTCCTCTCTATTCTTTCTTAGCTTTTCTAACTTAGCGTAGAACAAAATACATTGATAGACATATATAATATTAACGTATATAAACTGATAATACATAACTCCCCTCTTTTAATATATATCGGTTATATTTTATTATTTTTATTATATATATATTTTTAGTTTTTTTAAAAAAATCATAAGGCCTTGTTTGGCAAAAAAAAGATTAAAATAAAGACTTAAGTATTCCTTAAGCCTTGTTTGGCAAAAACCGAATTAAAACACTTTTAATTTATTTTAATAACTCCTTTATAATATAGTTTATTGTCACACTTTATTCAATTAAATTTCTATATTCAAAAATAATTAAATTAAAGCTAATAATAAATTATCAAATCAATTCGCCACATAATCCGATAAAACAAAATTATAATTTCTATTATAATTTTATTTAATAAATTAATACATCAATTTAATTACTAAATTAAATTAAAATAACATTATAGCAATTCATTTAATCCTTATCAACTCTCTAATTTAATTATTAAATTATATTAGAATATTATCTCATAATAATTAATCAATCACTCTTTTCTTTTAATTAACTTCAAATTACCAATTATCAACTTAATTAACATAATACCTTAATTAAGTTAAGTCTCACAACTCATAAATTATTTATTTAACAACAAACACATCAATTAAAATATTTATTTAATTCAATAAATATTTAAAATTAGAAATAAAATTCTGGATTATTACATATCCCCCATAAACTGTGTGGCACGGGTCTGAGCTCCAATGGTGTGTGGGAACCACTGTAAAACCCAAAAACCCTAGTAAAACTAGAATATGTAAATTCAATTATATTAATAAAATCTCTCCGTTCTGAAAGTTTTATGTGTTAATGTATACTCGGTTTAACAAATTAGGTCAAATAAACTTTCGTCCGAATGACGTGCTTGACACCTCGTGCTTAAAAATTTTCTTCTGAAAACGGGCTTTTCGGTATATTTGTTTTGACAATTTACTTTGTCGTGCATACACTGAAATAATGCTTTGTCGTGCTTATTAGGATTTGTGGGAAACCTAAGTTAGAAACCCTAGATTACAAACCCTAACATTAATTAGCAAACACTAACCTTAATTTATAAATCCTAACCCTAATTAGCTAGACTAAACCCTAATTAGGTTATCCTAACACCTAATCATGATGACTAAACTTCAATTAGGTACTAATAAACATCATTAAGTAACCATAATCATAAAAAATAAAACCTTAATCAATATTAGTGAGAATTAGGGTAAAATTAAGCTACTAATTTGGTCAACTAGCTCACAACTAGGTTGGGAGTCATCCACACAAGTTTCAAGACATCACATGACATGCTTCCAAACTCACAAGCACCACCATAGTCACAGATCAGATCTTTTAAGAGGCGAGTAGGTGGAAAAATGACCAAAAAGCCAAGTTGGAAAATTCTATAAAAGGAAACCCTTGCTCAGTGCAAACCCACAAAAATTATAATCCTATACACTCATATAACCTCCCAATACAAGCCCTGGTGATAGTAACAACAGATTCAATAGCTAAAAATCAAAAATTAAGCAAGAAAGGTGCAAACCCTAATATATAGTTAGATTTTTGATGTTATTTTTAATTTTTTGTTTAGATGTTTAGATTTATGTAATAACATGTGAAAAAGTATGCTAAGTTGATAAAACATGATTTCATAATGTCTAGATGCATTAAATTAGTATTTTAAGCAATCTGGAATTTTGGAAAAACAGGTCTGACAGTCAAATGTCAGAGCCTGTATATCCGTGTATGTTAATAGTTAGGTCTGTTAAGTGTATGTTATTTATAGTATGACATGAGGTCTTTAATCTGGAAAAGGAATCAGGTTCATTAGAACTATATATTGCAAGATATAGGTGGTCAAAAGTGGTTGACCGATCACGAAGTTCTGTTTTCTGGGTTACCTAGAAAACTCAAGAACAGGTTGAACCAGCTACTTTGACCAACCTTTTAATCGCTTTCTGTTTGTTGTTATAATGACTTTTTATAATGAATTAATACCTTGACATACATACTAAATATTTATGACACTCAATTTCTTAAACAATTCATAAGATTACTGGAATTAATGGTCAAAATTCGGTGACCGAGCATGACCATGTTTTCAGGGTTACCTAGAAAATTGATGAACATGAAGAACAACCTTTGGATGTACTTTGACCAACATAGATCGAGAACTTAGGATCATACTTTGTCCAAATAAGTGTTATATATATGAACTTTGACATATAGACTACCTATTACAACAAACAAAACACAAATCTATCACACGGATTGAAAGATATAGAAGCTACAAAATTATTGACCGATCATGACCACTGTTCTGGGTTACCCAGAAACTCAAGAACAGCTCTTACAGTGACTTTGAGCCTCTATAACTTCTTTTTATATGTAGGTTAAAGCATGAAATTGGTCTGATGTTGTACTATTGTATGAGTACTATAACATCCATACTTGACCAAATCCAGAATCATCAACAGTAACAAAATGGATCAAGGTCAAAGTAGTCCCTAGACCATGACCAACTACTTCCCATGAACTCAAGAACACTTATAGCTACACTTCTTGTCAATATAGGGCTTTAGCGACAAACAGAAAATGTTTTCTAATAAATTAATTAATAAAAATTAGAAATAATTAATAAATAAATATAAATAATTATAAAAATAGTTTTAAAAATTATTTTAAGTTATAATATTTAACTTTTAATATTTTTACATAAATTTAATAAATATTTTAATTTATTTGGATATTATTAATAATTAAGTTAATAATAATGTAATTAGAATAATTACTTATAAATAATAATTAATTATTGAAAAATAATATGAATGATATAAAAATCATAATAAATGATTATAAATTATTTAAAAATAGTAAAAAAAGTTTTTATAATAATCTAAGTAAAGGGAAATAGAGTACCGGAATAAAAATAAAATTTTCAACTATGGTTCGTCGGAACATTTCGCAAGGAACTGTCCTAAACCCAAGAATCAGGGAGGAAAAGGAAATAGAGTACCGACAAATAACAATAATCAGTCAACAATAGTTGCAGTTGGAGCTCAGAATTGACCAAACGCGAGAACATTTAACATGTCGGTGAGGGATGTTGTTGCTTCACAGGACATGGTGACAAGTATCATCCCTATCAACACTTTAAATGCATATGTGTTATTCGATTCTGGTGCTACTTGTTCCTTTGTGTCTAATAGTTTTTCTAAAAGCCTAAATATACCATGTGAGAATTTAGACAAACCGTTCTGTGTAGAAATTGAAAACAATGAAAGATATCGGTTAAGACCATATATAGAGACTGAAGTGTGTAGATAAAGGGACACAATTTTCTGGTAGATCTTATTCAAATTCAGTTGGGAGAATTTGATGTAATCTTAGGAATGAATTGGTTAGTTAACAATAACGTGATGATCGATTGTCATAAAAAATGTATAAACATTTTGACTACGTCGAAGTCAAAGGTAGTGTTCAACGGAGGTTGTTCACCTAATAAATCTCGATGTCTGACCATAACTCAGGTAGAAAGGTTACTTAGAAAAGGTTGTTTAGGCTATTTGGCCTATATAGTTGATACTCGACAGGAAGGAGTAAAACTAAATCAAATACCTATAATTAAGGATTTTCCCGATGTAGAATGGCACCTGTAGAACTAAAAGAGTTACTAGTACAAATACATGAACTCTTAGATAAAAAGTACATACAACCTAGTGTTTCAACTTGGGGAGCACCAATATTGTTTTTAAAGAAGAACGATGGAACCATGATGTTATGTATAGACTATAGAGACTTAAATAAATTAACCATTAAGAATAAATATCCTTTACCAAGAATTTATGATTTGTTTGACCAATAAAAGGGGGCCGAACACTTTTCAAAAATTGACCTTAGAACAGGTTATCATCAATTAAAAGTAAGAAAGGAAGATGTGCCGAAAATAGCGTTTAGGACACGCTATGGATATTATGAGTTTCTTATAATGTCTTTTGGGTTGACAAATGAACCGGCAACATTTATAGACTTGATGAATCGAGTGTTTAAACAATGCTTAGACAAATTTGTTGTAGTGTTTATCGACGATATTCTGGTATACTTGAAAGCACGGGAAGAGCATGTTGAACACTTGAGAGTCGTTTTCGAGATATTACGAAAGTAATAACTTTATGCAAAGTTTTCCAGGTGTGAATTCTGCTTAAAGAGAGTTCAATTTTTGGGTCATGTAATTGACAAAAAAAGAATATCAGTAGATCCAACTAAGATCAAAATGGTTGTGAATTGGAAACAACCAACAACTCCAACAGAAGTAAGAAGTTTTCTCGGTTTAGCGGGTTATTATCGACGGTTTATAAAAGATTTTTCAAAAATAGTAACTGTTGGTCGTTTTACCGATCAATATATGCATACAAGTATACACGGTCAACAAGTAATAAAGAGTAAGTAAAGTATCGTTCCCACGGAGAATTAACTAATAAAGTTCACTAAGCACTAGCCCATAACCATTTCAGTCTTATTTAAACGAATGATAATATTTATAAATTTAACTATGAAAGTAAATAAATCTAATTATCCCTAGAATGAGACTAGATAATGAAGACTTGAGATTGCAATTTTACCTATTGAATCATTTAAATCGACACACTTCATGTTAAGCTAAATTAATTATACCTGATTGTTAATCGAGAACACGAAAGTGAAATATAGTCATCTCTCGATGTACCATACCCATATCACATATAATTCACAATTGATAGAATACACATGAATACCCACATTACCTAAACCACTTTATGTCTATGTGATTTACAAATAAATATAGTTTAAGCCTAAGTTCTCAATTGACTACGAGTGGTGCTTCGGTATACGTCTATCCTAAGCATGAATCATACATTCCATCACCATGTAGAACATACAAACACAAGCTATCAAGATCATATCTAAACCCATGCTTCGTTTTTCAAGTTCATATGTATTATCACAATAATTAATGGCCAATCAACTAAGCAAATAAGCATGAATCTTAATAGACAGTCTCATAACAATTAATAAGACTAACAATGAAGTATGTCAAAATAAACTAGGCAATAGATTCCATTGCAATCCCAAAATAGAGTTTAACTCATAGTTGAATTAGAATCCATGATCCACAATTGAATATACATTGAAAGATACAAATAGAAGTAAAGAGAGTTTGGGATTAAGAATAGCAAATCTGAGTTTCTTCTCTTGTTTCACTTCTGAACTTTCAAGGATCCTCAATTGCTTCAATCCCCAAATCTTAGCTCTTCTAGGGTTCTAATCTACTCTAATCTAATAAGAAAATTAAAGAAAAGAAAAGAACATATGTAATGTAAAATGATCCCCCAAGTGTGGAATCTCCTCTATATGCTGATAATACGTCTAATATATATGCCCTAATTGAACTCCCCTTTAAGTTAAGCTTTAATCGCACTATCTAGTGAAAAAGTCATCTCTAGTCAACTTTCGAAGTGGCGCGACCGCGCTGGAATTGGCCTGAAGTTGGGCGTGCCCGTGTTCAAGTATTAAATTGCATTTTTTTGCTCCAGGGAATGGCGCGGCCGCGCCTAAAATACACTAGAAATCCGCGCGCCCGCGCCGTATGTTTTCTATTGCAGTGTCCTCTGGTAAAACGACCATAACTTTTGATCCGGGAGGAGTTACGGGGCCCGAAACCTATCAAATCGAAGCTCTCGATGAGCTCTACAACTTTTATGTTTTGAGAATTCAGAAATGATGGACGGATGAAGGCTGAAAGTGGGTTGGAAGTGACAGCTATGCAAATGCCCACCCAAAATAGTGACATTCAACATTCGATGGTACAAAGGTCATAACTCTTGCATCCGAACTCCAATTAAAATGATTCAAGTTGTTCCAGAAAGCTAAGAAGAAGCTCTACAACATAATCCAAGTTCCAAGCCAAGAACATGAAAGCCCAAATGATCCCCGGATTGCTTTTCCTTGCGTTTTCATACCAATAATCGCTCACATCATTCCCAAGCTTAAGATCTACAAAATGAACACAAAATGTATGAAAAGTAACTAAGAAACATGAGTATAAGCAACTAATTCAAGTAACAGATACCGAATAAATAGGTATAAAACCTACTTATGAGTAACCCCATTAACCAATTTAACTCGAAAGACAATGAAATACGTCTGGACAGATAAATGTGAAGAGAGCTTCCAAGAGTTGAAGAAGCGATTGAGCACGGCTCTAATGTTATCCTTACCAGATGATATAGGAGGCCTTGTAGTTTTTAGTGATGCGCCACATAGAGGTTTAGGTTGTGTGTTGATCCAATATGGGAAAGTGATTGCTTATGCATCACGAAAACTCAAAGATTATGAGAAGAGGTATCCTACTCATGACCTAGAGTTAGCCGCGGTAGTTTTTGCTTTAAAAATTTGGAGGCATTACTTGTACGGGGAAAAGTGCGAGATATATACAGATCACAAAAGTCTGAAATATATTTTCACACAAAAGGAGTTAAACTTAAGATAGAAGAGATGGTTAGAGCTGATAAAGGATTTTGATTGTGAAATCTTATATCATCCTAGTAAAGTCAATGTTGTAGCTGATGCGTTAAGCATGAAGAATCAAGAAAAATTGAATGCAATAACCACCAATGATAGGCTAATAAAAGATTTTGAAAATTTAGAAATTGAGGTGGGATATCCAACTACCTCTACCCAAAAGTTTTTCATTCTAGAGGGATTTTCGTCTCTACTTGATAAAATTAAAGAGATGCAGGAAAAGGATGATGAATGTCAAAAGTGTAAGTCTAATATAACTCATATTAAGAATAAAAAATTCAGAATAGACAAAGATGTAATAATAAGATATGAAGATATAATTTGGGTTCCGTTAAATTAAGCCTTAAAAGATGAAATCTTAAACGAAGATCATAATTCTAAATTTACCATACATCCAGGCAGTACTAAAATGTACAAAGACTTAAGTCAAAACTTTTGGTGGTCGAATATGAAAAGAGAAATAGCTGAATAGGTAAGCAAATGTCTCACGTGTCAAAGGGTTAAGGCTGA
This sequence comes from Panax quinquefolius, assembly GCA_020205615.1. Classification (NCBI taxonomy): domain Eukaryota; kingdom Viridiplantae; phylum Streptophyta; class Magnoliopsida; order Apiales; family Araliaceae; genus Panax; species Panax quinquefolius. Next base: position 60,163,469 of record CM035158.1, read on the forward strand.
ACATCAAAAGCCAAGTGGTTTACTTCAACCCTTACCAATTCTTGAGTGGAAGTGGGAACATATAACCATGGACTTTGTGGTAGGCCTTCCAGCTACCAGCAGGGCCACAATACCATTTGGGTAATAGTTGACCGTCTAACCAAATCAGCTCACTTCCTACCTATTAAAGTTACTCATAAGTTAGACCAACTTGTCAAGCTATACATTAATGAAATCATCTCTAGGCATGGAGTACCTATTTCTATAGTGTCAGATCGAGATTCATGTTTTAGTGTGAATAATAATAATGATGATGAAGTTTTGTTTTATTAGTATTATTAATGTAATAAAACAGAAAAACTTTTTATATAAAACAGAATACTTTTATAAAGTTATTCATTTTATTAGGCTAATAGTAAAATCTTTTTATATAAAACAAAATACTTTTATAAAGTTATCTGTTTTATTAGACAATAATTAGATTATATTATATTTTATTATGCATAGTGTTTTGCATAGTGTACTGCGTAGTGTTTGCATAGTAAAATCTTTTTAAAAGTTATTCATTTTATTAGATTATAAATAGAATATAGTATATTTTATTGTAAACCAAACTGGACCGTCTAGTTTAAAAGCAAATCGATCCGGACTGGTTCATGGATTGGTTACTATTCAGTCCATTCTTCTATAAATAGAAGCTCATTCCTTCATTATTTCTTACAAATTTACTGAAACTCTAGAGAGAGAAATTGTAGAGAGAATTATTCTTCTATAATCTTGAGCGTATTTATTTAGCGTTTAAGAAACCTTTGAGCGTAGTGCAAGTTTCTTCAAGTATATCCCGCCTCCTACCTTTGTGAGTACTATTCTTTATAAGGTAAGGGGTATTTTTTTTCATATTCATAAAGAGAACTTACATTATTCCAGGTCTTTATTATTCATTGGAATAACTTTTGATCGTGGCTACCCTATACTTGGTGAAATTCTTACATTATTCCATTAATTATTATTACATTTGAATAACCTATCTATGCCAAATACCGCATACATGGTGAAATTCTCGTTGTTATTCTATTCTTTATTATTACATTTGGAATATCCACATGCATGCTTTTTTTACAGGATCTAGTTTCGTCTTTATTATTACATTTTGGAATATCACATGCATGCGTTTTCTGTAGAACTCGGGTTTCGTCTTTATTATTACATTGGAATATCACATGTCATGCATTTCTGGTGGGACCGGTTCCGTTATTTATTATTACGTTGGAATAACCTCTCTATACAAAGTACCGCATGCATGGTGATTTTGTTGTTATTCCATTCTTTATTATTACATTGGAATATACTATTGGTCGTATTACCTGAATTTGGTTCAGTTATTTATTATTCGGTTGGAATAACATCATCGCAATCTACCGCATGCATGGTGATTTCTTTTGTTATTCCATTCTTTATTATACTCAGTTGGTTAAAGTTTTGACTTCTATACTCCATGAAATTGGTGGAATATCCTTGATATTTGCGCTTCATCCAGTATCTTTTCGTGGAAATATTCTTCTGAGAATTCTTAAATTTCACTCTACAAAGAAGTATCATATTTACAATTTGGGCGTTATTAGTTCCTGAATAAATTAATTCTTGAACTTGTTTTATTGAATTCTTATATCATTGTCATCATCCTCATATTTATATTTTTTTGAAAGTCACGTGGCACCAGTGCAGTAGATGGACTTGGTATGATTATGACCATGGATTATTTGATTGTAATCATGACCGTAATGTTACAAATGATGTGGTAAAAGTCCTCATTGGCCGTAGTGCATTGATGGACAGTTGTTGGCATGATCATGACCATTGATGAATACACGAATATCCTTGGCCCGTAGTGCATGGATAATATGTGGTTATGATACTTATGAATATCCTTGGACGTCGTGCATGGATGATGTGGATTATTTATTAAGCTGAGCCCCAACGATAAAAGTGATGAAAAACCTTTTAAATCATAAAAGATAGTAGATTTTATTCTCTACTTGACTCTTTTAATGGATTGCATGTTCCGTTGCAGTTAAACTTGATGTCTATTGTATTTTATCAGTTTAACACTGTTGAAGACTAATGATAATTTATTCTGCATTATCTTAGTCATAATATTTTCTTCTTTGGGCTAGTTGAGCTCACCCTTTCTTTCACTTTGTTCTCTTCGGAAATGAGAGCGTGGCTTTGGACTAGTCGGGGAGCGGGTGACGGTCCAGATGATAGTATTAGTAGTCCTCACTATTCTGTTAAATAGTGTGACAATAAATATAATGAGGACTTATTCTGAGAGTGGATATTGTCTAAAAGACAATATTTGTATTAAAACTCACAGCTTTCTTGTTGTATATTAAAGATTGTATTTGTATTATGTACCATGTATTTGGCGACTCAGAATAGGTGATGTATACCTATTTTGGGGGCGTCACAGTGGCGCTATTCTCCAAAATCTATTTTTTCAGTTAACGAATTGTGCAATTTTTTCCCAAAAATATAAATATATAGCAATAATTATGCCTAAAAAATTTGTTCTAAACACATATCAATATACATTTCGAATCTGAACAATTAATAATTCGCATAAAGGTTTGGCTCTGATGCCACTGTTAGGTTTGTAAGATTCATGAACACAATCAAATTGCATCAAAAGTAAAGTGAAAGCATGGAAAATAGAGTTTTAAAATTTTACAAACCATATACCTGGATCATCCTTTATGCACAATTATTAATTAAACAAAAATATGAAGAACAAGAATTATACCCTTGAATATCTGAGCTTCCTCAGGTACAAGTTCACCTCCAATCCTTTTTGCGTTCAACTTGAATCCACCAGGTTTGGTTCCTTCCTTTGATTAATGTTAGCCACCCAAGTGTTTGGCCTCTAGAGTTGATCCACCAAGGAAAAAGAAATATTCTAGAAGATGGGTATTTGGAAAACCTCTCATAGAAAAGGGTTGTGATGCCCCCAAAATAAGTCCACACAACCCATTCTGAGTTGCCAAATACATGGTATAAAAAATAACTACAACTTCTTTAATACAATTATCGTGCAAAATACGGCAACACATGTGCTGTAAGTTTTAGTACAAATATTATCTTTTAGACAATATCCAAACTCAAATAAAGTCCTCATTATAATTATTGATACACTATTTTACAAATAGTGGGGACTTCTAAAGCAACTGTCTTGAACCATCACTCCACACCCCGACTAGTTCCCGCTATATTCTCGCCTCATGAGAAGAAAAATGGAACAAAAAGGAAAAGAATGAGCTGAACTAGCCCAGTAAAGAATATTATGACTAAGATAATGAAAAATAAATTATCGTTAGCCTTCAATAAATCAGATAAAATATAATGGACACCAAATTTAGATCAATATTCGTAGTAGAAATAACAATTCATTAGATGAGTTAAGTAGAGAATGAAGTCTACTATCTTATATGATTTAAAAGTCTATCATCAATATTTTATCCCTTTGACATCAATCAGTATACATCTTGAACCAAATATTCATCTTTGCACTACGGGCCAAATATATTCATTTGTATCACTAGTTGGTCATGTTCATCTCAACACCTGTCCATTTTTGCACTACGGGCCAAGGATATTCATCAAGTAATCATTCATTTTTGCACTACAGGCCAAAGATATTCATTAAATTATCATTTATCTTTACACTACAGGCCAAAGATATTCAGTTATATCACCATTTAGGACTGAGGATGATAATAATATTCTAAAGAAAATGAATCTAGTGAGACAAAGATTAGGGATTCGTACTTTAGTTTATCCAAGTTTAAAAATACTCCATAATAAACAATTATGGAGCAAAATTCAAGAATGAAGATCAAAACATGGATACAATCAAAGATAGTAACCATAATAGACAACTTGGAGAAAGAAAATAAAATTTAATTTTTCTATGAATAGTGTCGTATACATGAATAGTGTCGTATACGTGAATAGTGTCATATACATGAATAGTGTCGTATACACGAAAATTTAAAAATTTCACAATAAAATTCATATCAATACTTCGGTATAATGATATTAAAAGAAATAATATCATTTATGAAAAAAAATAGCATCCCTTACCTCAAAAGAATAGTACTTCTGACTGAAATATTGGATATAATACTGAAGGAAACTTGCACTGAATAGTAACACTCAAAGTATTTAAATACTCATAAAAATACACTCGATATTATAGAGAGAAACTTCTGATTCTGGTGTGATTTTCAATTCTAACCTAAGCATCCTATTTATAGGAAAATGATTAGAACGCCAAAGTAGAAAATTTAATAAAATATTATATTTATAAAAAAAATTCTGCACACCTCCTTGACCATTTCATCAGCCCACACAAGTGGGCTCACCTCACAGAAAATGTTTTTTATTAAGAAAATATTTATAACCCTAAAAATCAATTTAGACCTAATATTCCAGAACTTTAATAATTCATAATAAATAGCCCTTTTATCAGAAAAATACGAATTTTATGTCCATTCCATAGGAAATTTAATGATCTACAACTTTGTAAAAGAAGGTTTTTCAAATTTTAAACGAAAAATGACCGAAATTCACATACGGATGATCTTGCAGGCTATAATTAAATTTCATTCAAAAATGGGGCCCACCAACATATTTAACATGTTTTTTTGTAACACAAATACTCTGGACTCAATTTGCTTTCTTCCTCCTCATTTATTCATATATCATGCATTCATTGTAAAAATATCACCGTTATTATATTATTATATTATTACATCATACAATTATAATGTAATATTACAATAATATATTTGAATGAATTATTTTATCAAAGAAGATAAAATATCAACTCTTAATAATTATCTCTTTAAAAATTTCTCTATTAAATAAATATTTTCTTATCATTTTTATTAATAATTAATTATTCATAAATAATATTACAGAATCACAATAATGACAACCATGTCGTTCTCATGAACAAGGGGGCTTTTCGATAAGGATTTCTCCTTACTAGCGCAATTAGGTGATCAAACCCCTTTCCTAGACAGAACTTCCTTAGACATTGCCAATAATGCTATCTAATAATATTATTCAAATAATATGAATTATTAATCTGATAATGGGAAATACTGCGCAGTGATGATTATTGAATCAATAATATAAAATATCAACGTAGCAGTTATTGAATTAATAAAATAAAATATTGAATAGTAATTACTGTAACAATTATTGAGTAGTGACTTCTTACGTAAGAATCAATAATTAAAATTATTGTGCAATACCATGTGCTACTATGCAATACAGCGTATTACTGTATTTTAACCACCGAGTATTCCAACAATTTTAACGGTAAAAACTATGCCGTTATTTATAAAAAAGCTCATACATGTCGTTTTCTTTATCCGACAGTTTTTCGTTACGGGGCCCAAAAATTATTGCGCCATCGTATGAATATTCCCCGACAGCAAGAATATTCCACGACCAGACGAATATTCTCCGACAACAATGAGTATTTTATAACCACTTTCTTATTTAAAATATTTGCGTATTTTACCCATAACTAACCACATTAATCAAATCAACCCCTTACTATTTCAAAATAGAGGAAATTCAATTTTATAAAAAGTTGGGGTCTTACAACCTCCCCTCCTTATGAAATTTTGTCCTCAAAATTAACGTACGTACCTGATGTTTTGAAAAAGGTTAGCATACCTCACTTTCATTTCCGATTCCAACTCCCAGGTCATTTTCTCAATAACATGGTTCCTCCACAAAACTTTAACTTATGGTATAACCTTTGTGCGTAGGACATGCTTGTTCCTATCCAAGATCTTGACAGGTACCTCCTCGTACATTGAATCTTCGGCTATCTCGTCTGGTTCCAACTCAATAATGTGGTTTGGGTCTTTCACATATTTACGAAGCACATATATGTGAAAAACATTATGAACACGGGACATATTTGGAGGTAATGCGAGTCTATAGGCCACATTTCCTACCCGGTCAAGAATCTCAAATGGACCAACAAATCATGGATTGAGCTTTCCTCTCTTCCCGAATCTTGTAACTCCCTTCCCTGGAGCAACACGTAACAATACATGATCCCTTATATTAAATTTCACGTCCTTTTGATGAAGATCTGCATAACTCTTTTGTCGATTATGTGTCGTTTGTATACATTGTCAGATTATTTGGATCTTTTCTATAATCATACGTACCAACTCTGGTCCCAACAATGTTGCTTCACCCACCTCATTCCAACATACTGAAGAGTGACACTTTTGTCCATACAATGCTTCAAATGGAGCCACACCTATACTTGCCTAATAACTGTTATTGTAGGAGAATTCCACCAATGGTAAGTACTTATCCCAACTCCTTTTGAAGTTTAGAACACAAAGTCTCAATAGATCTTTAAGAGTTTGAATGTTCCTTTTTGATTGCTCGTCCGTTTGAGGATGGTATGCGAAGGCCAGATAAATAGAATCCGTGCCCATAGCTTCTTTGGTGAAGCTAACCCAAAATCGTGAAGTGAATTTTGGGTCTCAATCAGAAACTATGGATACTGGCATACTATGAAATCTCACACTATCATTTATGTACATACGACCAAGACGTTCAAGTGAATAAGTTTCTCGTATAGGCAAGAAATGAGCAGACTTGGTTAATCTATCTACAATGACCCAAATTGCAACTATTCCTTGAGAAACCTTGGGAAGACCAGTAACGAAATCCATGTTAATGTGCTCCCACTTCCATTCTGGAATCTCAAGTGGTTGAAATGGACCCTTTGGCACTTGATGCTCTGCCTTAATACGTTGACAAGTTAAACATCTTGAGATAAACTATATGACCCCAACTTTCATAAATAAAGATTAATTTTTTTCTCAAAACATATTTTTGAATATTATGGTGTGGATTTGATGTAATGTTATAGTTGTGGTTGGTATTTATAAATTTTTCAAAGTAAGCAAGTTGTTATAAAATATTCGATTGGTCGGGGAATATTCGTTTTAATAGAAAATATTCGTACGACGGCATAATCATTGGTGGACCCACAACAAAATTATTGTTGGAGTTAGAAAATGATAGAAATATATTTTTATAAAAAATAATGGGGAAAGTTTTACCGTTAACTATTGAATTACCCGATAATAAAAGTACAGTAATACGCATGGTTGCATAGTAGCACACGATATTGATTATTGAAGCTTACGTGAGAAGTCACTCAGTTTTATTCAATTATTGCTACAGTAATTGTTGCATAATATCTCACGTTATTTGATTCAATTATTGTTATAATATTTTATATTATTAAATCAATAATTGAGATGACAAGTTATTCATATTATTATTTGCATAATTAACAATGTCTAAAAAGTTCTGTCGAGGAAAGGGGTTTGGTCACCTAAATGCGCGCCAATAGGGAGAAATCCTTATCAGAAAGCCTCTCTTTTCTGGGAACGATATGGTTGTTAATATTGCGAGTTATAATATTGATTAAAAAATATTGTTAAAAATATTGAGGAGATTTTTATGATGTATATGTTGTAAATTTTCCTTATTATATGGACCTCCACTGTGATAACCCAAAATTTTTTAAAATCTTGCATGATTAGAATAAAGGTTAAAGAATAAAACCTAGATAAGAATTTGAGGATTTATTTAAAATTTTCAATTAAAACCTATATGGTTTGCTATTCGAATGAGAATAGAGAAAATATGGGTTACAAAATTCCAAAACCCTAAAAATGAATTAATATGTACTTGAAGGAATATCAAGACTAAGGTATTACAATATCTGTAAATTCGATGTGAACTGAATAGTCTAAGAAATGTTATATAAGTATATATGGAAATTTTCTTAAGGAGATAAGATTTCACATGAAGAGATGCTATGAGGTTAAATGAAGATGAGTATATGTATAGAAATATATATACTTAGTAAGGTGCTATATATATTTTAGTAAGAGGAATGATGAATTACGTTAATGATATAAGGATCAAGATAAAACTATGTTATTAATTAACATAGCTTGAACGTTGGCCTTGACTGGCAAATAAGAATTTTAATAAATATAAAGTCGTTAGTTAATACGATTAGCAATAAGAAGGGAGTAATTTAAAACTCAAAATTTGAGTTAGAGATAGAATTTTGAAACATGGACTGCTCGGTTGCGTCCGGAACATCAAGTTTAGTCAGAATGGACAGTAAACACAAAATGTGTAAAGGTTGACTTTTGGTGAAAGTTAACAGTTGACTTTTTATGGAGAAAAGTCAAAATTATTGTGAGAAGTGAAATATTTTATGATTATGTGAATTGTGTATATGATTAAATAAATATACATTATATAATGTGAATACATTTATTTTCTATATAAAAGTGAATTAAAAATTAGGTTATGTAACCTATATATATATATATATATATATATATATATATATATTAGGAGTGATAGTTAAATAACCTAAGAGGTTATATTATGGGAGAATATTAGTATATAAATATATATACTAACATTAAGAGATTTATTTTATATATCTCAAATTATTAATGTTATAAACAAAGTTTAATTGGGTTTTGGAATTAGACATATATGAGTAAGGATTTTTTTAGAAAGGTGTATTGGAACCCTAATTAAATGATAAGGGTATAATAGAATAGAATTAAAAGTATCGAACCATAATAATATCATAACCCAATAATTTATTTAGAGTTAAAGTGAAATAAAATTTAATGGACTAAGGAAGTTATATTATTTAAAGAAGCCCAATTATATTTTTAGTGTGGGACTTGTAAATAAAATTAATCCAAGGGTAATTAGTTTATTAAATTAGCCCAAGAGGTCATGTATAAGATAAATATAGTAATGTCCCAATTAAATTAATGGGGAAGCTAAGTTCAATTTTGTAAGCAAGCATGATAATAAAAGTGCAAGCCCATTAAACATTTAATTGCAAGTCGAATTATTAAGGAACATGTGAGAGGATAATAATAATAAAAAAATTATATTAATTTAAGAGATATTTTTATTATCTCAAGTTATTAATTTTATAACTAAATTGAAACAAGTTTAATTGGGTTATAAAATTTAATGTACAAGAGTGATGATTTAAATTCTAAATATTTAGAATTGATACCTTAATTAAATATTTATGGTGTGATAAAATGATAATGATTGGACTATGTAAATATTACATAGCCCAGAGGATTAATTGAAAGCCCAAAAGATTAAATAAGTAACCCAATTAATGAGGACATTTTGGGCATCTAATAAAGCAATTAAAATATTATTTATAATATGTGGCAATAAGAAGGCCAAATGGCCGGTTAAAAAAAAGAGAGGGGCAACAATAATTAGAGAGAAGAGGATAAGAAGAGATAAGAGATAAGAAGGAAAGAGAAAAGGGGAAAGAGAAAAGAAGAAAGAGAAAGAAAGAAAAGAAAGAGACGGGAAAAGAAGAGAAACCGAGAGAGAGAGAGAGAGAAAAGAGGAGATGGGCGGCAGCCCCCTTGAGTGAGAAAGAGGAGAGGGAAAAGATTCTCCATGGAAGAACTAGCAAAGGTATAAAACTAATTTCTTTTTCTTCCTAAGCTTTATTCTCTTTCTTTTTATAATTTGATGAAAGGGAGTTTTTGATTTGGAAGTTCAAACCCCTATAATCTATATGTTTTTCATGGATTCAAGTATGGATTTACCCATATTGGGTGTTTATTTGGTTGGGAATCAAAAGAAAAGAAAATTAATTTTTCTAGTTTTGAAAACCCTAACTTTTAGGTGCTTTGATTGTTTACCGCTTTTGATCTATGCATTCTTATCTCGATTCGTCGAAGAGAGGTGCTAGATATAAGTGTTGATTGGTAAACTCAAGTGGTAGAACTCAAAATTCATGTTTCTAAAAGTTGTGGTGTTTATTTTCGTGAAAACTGTCCCATTTTCTTAAAACTGTTTTGGACTAGTCAGAAGCGGGGGCATTTTCATCCTCTTTTTATGTTTTAAAAATTCTGAAAATATTTGGAATGATAATATTAGAAGATATAAAGGTTGTGTAAAATTTTGAAAATATTTGGCCATACGGTTTCAGAGATATAGATTTTACGGTGAAGGGCTACTTTTATGAAGTCACCCAAATAACTCTCTGTGTATAATCCAAAAAGTACAAAATATTTACTGGAAGTATATGTTTATAACAAGAACATACTGTAAAAATTTTAGAATTTTTTGGAGTTAATCTTGAGTTATGAAAAATCTGAGAATATTTGACTATTATGGACTATTTAAATATAGTAAATGGATTTTAAAAATTCCGAGAAAAATATATGTTCAATATGGAACTATATTCTGTCAAATCTCAGAAAAAAAATATTTTTGGGACTGATTTAGTATTTTTCATCTAAATGATGATAAATGGATTTAATTAAATATATGATGTCCAAAAATATGAAAAATATGATTTATGACTTGAGACCCTTGAGCATGGCTTGTGCAGAATTTTGACGAAGTTTTGGGTCGGGTGTGAAGTGTTGTGATGTTTATGGTATTTTAGAATATTTAATGAGTTAATTAAGGAAAGGAAAATAAATGAACTAAATTATTTATTAATGTGATTAATGACTTAAATTATTTTTTTATATGACTAATAATATTGAATTAAGATATTATTAGTAGTATTTGACTGGAATGTTATTAAAAGGTAATAACCTTAGCGTAAAATATTATTACATAATTAATAATATTCGACGGGAGATTAAAATAAGAGATTTATGTTATTTTTCAATATAATTATTAAATTTGTTATTTAGTGAACTATGTTATGCTTGTAATAGACTAAAATGAGAATTCATAGTGCTGAATTGGATTTTGGATTCTTTGAAATGGTTTTCAATCATTGAAATATTTTGTGGTCTCTTTGAAATAGTAATTTCGAGGATCTTTGAAATGTAATCCGGTTTACTGAAATGATATTTCAGTTTACTGAAAGGTTATCTAGCTTACTAAGATAACATATAAAGGGAAAATGTAAGACCCCAACTTTTATGAGTAAAGATGAATTTTCTATAATTATCACTTTTGAATATTATGAAATGAATTTGATATAATATTATAGTTGTGGGTAATATTTATAAATTTTGCAAAGTACGCAAGTTGTTATATAATATTCGATTGGTCGGGGAATATTCATTTTAACAAGGAATATTCGTACAACAACACAGTCATTGGTGGACCCCACAACGGAATTATTGTCGGATTGAGAAAACGATAAAAATATTTTATGAAAATAACAGCGGAAGTTTTATCGTTAACTGTTGAAACAACCGGTGTTAAAAGTACATGAATACGTGTGGTTGCATAGTAGCACACGATATTGATTATTGATGCTTACGTGAGAAGTCACTCAGTTTTGTTCAATTATTGCTTCAATATTTGTTGCATAGTATCTCACGTTATTTGATTCAATTATTGTCGATATTTTATATATTATTAAATCTATAATTGAGATGACAAAGTTATTAATATTATTATTTGCAATATTAACGATGTCTAGAAGTTCTGCCAAGGAGAGGTTTAGTCACCTAATTGCGCACCAATAGGGAGAAATCTTTATTGGAAAGCCCCCTCTTTCATGGGTACGACCTGATCGATTAATATTGTGAATTTTAATAATGATGATAAATGTTGTTAAAAATATTGAGGGGATTTTTATGAGGTATTTGTTGTAAATTTTGGCGTATTATTTGGATTCCCATTTATCCATTTTTCAAAATAATCGGTAGAAAGTTATTTAGTATATATACATTATGGTGGGGCCCACATGTTGAATATGACATATGGGTTGTGGAAATTTTTGGTTATCATGGGTGAGAAATGGGGAGGGAAGGAATGTCTTGCAGGAAAGGGAAGATATATATATATATATATATATATATATATATATATATATATCTGGTGTGTGGCATGTGTAGTAATAGGTGTGTGTGTGTCGGAAATGTGCATGTGGTGGTGGTGAATGCCATAACGTATAAGGCATGGTAGATTTATATATATATATATATATATATTATATTTAAAGTTTTTGTTTTATTAAAATATTTTATAGTAAACCAATCTGGACCGTCCGTTTAAAAGTATATCAATCTGGACTGTTCATGAATTAGTTACTATTCAGTCCATTCTCCTATAAATAGAAGCTCATTCCTTCATTATTTCTTATTAATTCACTGAAACTCTAGAGAGAGAAAACTATAGAGAGAAAGAAGAAAAGTATTCTGCTACTTCACTACTCCTATATCCAGTTTCTTCTAAGGTAAGGGGTATTATTTCTTTTGTATTCATGAAGAGAACTTCTGTTATTCCATTCTTTATTATTCTGTTGGAATAACCTGTATACGCGGACTACCCTATACTTAGTGAAATTCTTTTGTTATTCCATTCTTTATTATTATGTTGGAATAACTTGTCTATGCGAAGTACCTCATACATGGTGAAATTCTTCTATTATTCTATTCTTTATTATTCTGTTGGAACATCCTATCGGTGTAAATTTTGCTTGACCTGGTTCCGTCATTTATTATTCTGTTGGAACATCATGTCATTGCGAATTTTGTCTGACCTGGTTCCGTTAATTATTATTCTGTTAAAATATTATGTCTGTGCGTTTACGCATGACCTATTTCCATTATTTATTATTCTATTGGAATAACCTGTCTATGCGGTCTATCGCATACCTGGTGATTTCTTTTGTTATTCCATTCTTTATTATACTCAGTTGGTTAAAGTTTTGACTTCTATACTCCATGAAATTAGTGGAATATCTTTGATATTTGCGATTCATCCAGTATCTTTTCATGAAAATATTCTTTTGAGCATTCTTGAATTTTACTCTACAAAGTAGTATCATGTTGACAATTTGGACGTTATTGGTTCCTGGATAAATTAATTCTTGAACTTGTTTTATTGAATTCTTATATCATTGTCATCATCCTCATGTTTATATTTTGTTGAAAGTCATTTGTGGCCTGTAGTGCATAGATGGAGTTGGTATGATTATGACCAGAGATTTTTCGGTATAATCATGACTGTAATGTTACTAATGATGTGGTAAAAGTCCTCATTGGCCCGTAGTGCATTGATGGACAGTTGTTGGCATGATGATGACCATTGATGAATACATGAATATCCTTGGCCCATAGTGCATGAATAATTTGTGGTTGTGATACTAATGAATATCTGATGAGTGTGTTTTATATACACAAATTAGGTACTTTTGAGTTTGATAATTTGTAAATCCTAAGCTAGTTTGTTTGCTTTTTATGTGTTTTCATTGTATTGTTGTGTAATATATTTTTATATTGTTTTATGTATATTTGTATTAGTTTTATGTGTTTTTACTTTGTTTTGTAGGAATTGGATGGAATGTCATTTGGGTCGATGGTTGGAATCGCCAAATTCGAATTTTCGGTTTGCCATTGATATAGCAGTCCCGTAAAGCCCAATTTTTGCCATGATCCGGCCATTATCTGCCCAAACTTCAAGAATGGAAGTTGTAGATCAACGTCTCCTCTTTCCGGATCATCTTGAATCGCCTCAATCGGAGTTTGGATACGAGAGTTAAAGCCATTTTCCCAACGGGTGTCAAATCTGGAAACTACCAATTGCTATTTACACAGCAGTCACTTCAAGGCCAATTTGAGCATTGCTCTAGCCATTATTTCGAAGAACTCAAAGAATGAAAGTTGTATATCTACTTCTCCTCTTTCCGGATCATCTTGAATCGCCTCAATCGGAGTTCGTATAAAGAAGTTATGGCCATTTTCCCAACAGATGTCCAAGTAGAAAATGGCCCGGCGCTGCAGCGCGACTTGCTAGTGTATTTGCGGTGCCGCAGTGCCACTTAGCAGTAGCCCAGCCCCTTTTCCGCGCCGCAGCGTCCTGTTCAAGCCAAATCATGGCGCCGCAGCGCCAAACACAAATTTTGGACAGATTTCAGCTATTAAATGCTCAACCTAATGACCCAAAACAACAATCTTTCATTTCTACTTGCAACCTAGAGGAGAAAAAGAGAGAGGCGTGGCTTGGAGAAGAGGGAGACCATGGCTCTTGGCCATGGCTCTTCAAGAGCTTCAAGGAGAATCAATGGTGGGAGCTTCAACAACATCAATGGAGGAGCTTCAACCAACAACTAAGGGAAGCCATCCTTTCTTTCTTTCTTTTTCCTCTAGTGGCTAGAACTCATTCTTGGGGATCTAGTGCAAACATTTGTAACACCTATGGAGGCAAGGAATTGAATTAAACTTCTAGCTTTTCTTTGATACTTGTATGATCCATTAGATGATTACCTAATATTTGGAATAGTTTGATTTATTTGTTATGAATTAAACTTCTAATTTGCTTTCTTTTTGATTGGTGTCATGCAAATTGGTTCTTTATGTGATTATGTATATGCATAATTTATGTATTGCCAATTCATAGTGGTCGCCATGATCATAAAGAGAGTTAAGAGATTTGAACAAAGTGATGCACGTCGAGTGTTTGACAAAATGCTTGTGTGTGGATATTGTGTTCTTAGCTCTTTATCTATCTATCTATGTTGTGTTTTTCTGTTATTTTGATTAATTATAATCATAATTTATCATTTCAATTAAATGTTTAAATAAGACTGAGGCGATATAAAGTCAGTACTTGGTAGATATTAGTGATAATTCCTTGTGGGTTCGACAACTCTCTTATCATTATATTACTTGTTGACCGCGTATACTTGCGCGTGTTTATCGGTTGCAAAATCAAGCAACAATATCCTGGGTCGTAGTGCAGGGATGATGTGGATTATTGATTAAGCTGAGTCCCAGCGATAAAAGTGATGAAAAACCTTTAAAATCATAAAAGATAGTTAAATTTATTCTCTACTTGAGTCTTTTAATGGATTGCTTATTCCGCTACAGTTAAACTTGATGTTTGTTATATTGTATCAGTTTAACACTGTTGAAGGCTAACGATAATTTATTCTGCATTATCTTTGTCATAATATTTCTTACTGGGCTAGTTGAGCTCACCCTTTTACTTTCATTGTTCTCTTCAGGAAATGAGAACGTAGCAGGGACTAGTCGGGGAATGGAGTGAAGGTCCAGATAATAGCATTAGTAGTCCTCACTATTCTGTTAAATAGTGTGATAATAAATGTAATGAGGACTTAATTTAGTGTGGATATTGTCTAGATGACAATATTTGTATTAAAACTCACAGCATATGTTTTATCGTATTTTACATGACTGTTGTATAATTAAGTTGTATTTGAATTTTGTACCATGTATTTGGCGACTCAAGATGGGTGATGTATACCTATTTTGGGGACGTCACAGTTGGTATCAAAGCTTAGGGATATGATCCCTGACTGAGATGTGAGACAAGAACTAGGAGGGGAGAGACGAGGAATTCCTTCGCTAGTATGACCTACCTAAGTTATTTGGTATTTAATTGGTCGGTCAGAGTATAAGGATAATATGTGATATGTTAATTAACCCTTGTTTTGTGGTAGTATTTGAAAATGGCATCCGAGAATGTTGAGAACATCAATGGAGCACAGGAGACCGTTGAGTCTCCACAGATCAATAATCAGGACAATGTGCATCAAGAAGGCGATAATCCTCATGCAAACAACAACACTGACCAAATGATGAACGATTGAATGTTCAGAGGCTTTCTGCAATTCATGCAGCATCAGGCAAGAGAGACTCCTATCCGAAATGCAGGTGGAAACACTGGCAACTCTCGGACGGTTACCGCTAAGCAGTTCAAGGAACTGGGACAACCAGAGTTTTTTGGAGAGCCAAAACCACTTAAGGCGGAGACGTGGATAAAGAAGATCTGCAAGATATTTGATGTCTTGGGATGCTCTGAGGAGCAAAAGGTTCCCTTTGTCACCTTCATGTTGCGTGCATAGGTAGATTACTGGTGGGAATCTATAAAACGTACTCAACCTGCCGCACTGAAGATGACTTGGGAGAAGTTCCAAGAATTGTTCAACGACAAGTACTTTCCCGAAAGTATTCTTCACATGACAAAGGTAGAGTTCATCAAACTGGAGCAAAACAACATGACTGTGTCGCAGTACTAAGCCAAGTTTGCCGAGTTGTTCCGGTTTGCGTCCCATTTGGTTGATAATGAAGAGAGAATGACGCGAATGTTTCTAAGAGGTTTGAAACCCAAGATATGTCAATATCTTATCTCTCATAAACTGTGTTTGTATTCAGATGTTGTTAATAGGGCTCAGTTATTGGAGCGCGATAATGAGTCAACCTAACCAAAAGAGAGCAGCCGGTAAAATGATAATACCAGTGATAACAATCATCGAAGCGGTGACAATAAGCGTGGAGGGAATCAACATGCCAGAAATGGTAACCACTTTGGTGGTAATCATAGTCAAAACAATAAGAATGGATATTTCAAGAAGAGGAGATTCAACAATGATGGAAAGACGTCAGCACCAGCACCCGTTGTTAAGGAAGGAGAACGACCACCTATCATATGCTTCAAATGTGGAGGGGAGGGACACATCTCGTCCAAAAGCAGCGATGTCAGTCAAAACATGTTATAATTGTGGAGGAGAAGGTCACCTAGCCCGATTTTGTCGTTCACCGAAGACAAGTTCAGCTAGGATGGAGGCACCAAAAGATGTCCCAGAAAAGTCAAAGCCAGTAGTGCAAGGGAGAGCGTTTGTCGTGACCTCCCAGAAAGCAAGGAACTTGAACGAGGTCATCACGGGTAAGCTTATCATAAACTCTAGCGAAGTTTATACCTTATTTGATATTGGTTCTACCCATTCTTTTATTTCTCCTACTTGCGCTCAACGTTTAAATTTGACTCCGGAGAAATTAGATTTTGACTTATCTGTTGAAACTCCATTGGGAGAAACCTTCATTACATCCACTATTTATAAGTCTTGTTTGGTTCAAATCGGAACCCTCACATTACCTGTCGATCCTATTTCATTGAAAATACTTGCATTTGACATAATTCTAGGGATTGATTGGTTAACTACTCATCATGCAAAAATTGATTATTTTCGTAAGGTTGTTAGCTTTCATATTCCTAACCTATTATGCGAATTCAAGCAACCAAACCATTAAAATCAATCACTGTCATCTCAAGCCATAAAGCTATTCGTTTATTGAAAAATGGATGTCAACCTTTCTTAGCTCATGTCATGGATCTAAACAAAAATACATCAGTTTTGAATGATATTTCTATTGTTAATGAATTTCCTGACGTATTCACGAAGAACTTACGGCCTACCCCAGGCGTGAAATTGAATTTTGTATCGACTTTGAACCCCAGACAAAACCCATTTCCAAAGCCCCATATCGAATGGCTCCTATTGAACTTCAGGAGTTAAAGACCCAACTACAGGAATTGTTAGACATTAGCTTTATTCGTCTTAGTACTTCTCCTTGGGGTGCTCCTGTTTTATTCGTGAAAAAGAAAGATGGGAGTATGCAACTTTGTATTGATTATCGGGAGTTGAATCATGTCACCATCAAAAATAGGTATCCATTTCCACGTATTGATGACATGTTTGACCAGTTGCAAGGCGCCAAATTCTTTTCAAAGATTAATCTTCATTTCGGATATCACCAATTGAAGATTAGAATCGATGACATTCCAAAGACGGCTTTCAGAACTCGGTACGGGCATTATGAATTCCTAGTCATGTCTTATGGATTGACTAATGCTCTTGCAGCCTTCATGGATATGATGAACCGAGTATTCAAGGAATATTTGGATCACTTTGTGGTCGTCTTTATTGATGACATCCTTATTTATTCCAAAAGCCGTGAAGATCATGAGCAACATTTGAGGCTTATACTTCAAAAGCTTCGTGAATATAAGCTTTATGCCAAGTTGAAGAAATGCGAGTTCTGGCTTGAGGAAGTAGCATTCTTTGGGCACGTGGTATCAAGTCATGGAATATTTGTTGACCCAACAAAGATTGAAGCTATTCAAAGTTGGGAGCAACCTAAATCAGTGAACAAAGTACGTAGCTTTCTCGGCTTAGCTGGTTATTATCGGAGATTCGTAGAAGGGGTTTCTTGAATCGTTACTCCCTTAACTCAGCTGACTCGGAAAGATACAAAATTCGATTGGAACGAGGAATGTGAGAAGAGTTTTCAAGAACTCAAGAGAAGACTCATTTCAGCACTTGTTCTGACAATACCATCTGACTCAGAGGGATTTGTCATCTACAGTGATGCTTTAGGCAAAGGGTTAGGATGTGTTCTCATGCAACATGGGAAAGTCATAGCCTATGCCTCTCGACAACCCAAAGAATATGAGAGGAATTATCCTACTCATGATCTAGAGTTGGCAGCTGTTGTCTTCGCACTTAAAATTTGGAGGCATTACTTGTATGGGGAGAAAGTGGAGATCTTTACGGATCATAAAAGCCTCAAATATTTCTTCACTCAAAAGTAACTTAACATGCGACAGTGACGTTGGCTTGAACTGTTGAAAGATTATGATCATACCATCCAATACCAATCTGGAAAAACAAACGTGGTAGCTGACGCATTGAGTAGAAGATCATATGCGGGTACGAGTGCAATATTGTCAACGCAAAGGCCCATTTTGTATGACTTGCAAAGGATGGAGACAGAGATAAAGACTCCAGGGACCCACGTGATGATGGTTAATATACGAGTAGAACCGACTTTAATTGATAAAGTTAAAAGCATGCTCAAGCCATGCACTGGAGGCGATACATATGAGGAAGAAAGTACAAGAAGGTGCTATGCTGGAAGCAAGAATCGATAAAGAAAGAATACTTCGAGTCAACTCCAGACTTTGTGTTCCTAACGACCTTGAGTTAAAGTATAAAATCATGATGGAGGCGCACAACACACCGTTTGCAATCCATCCTAGGAGTACCAAAATGTATCAGTATCTTCGACATACATTTTGGTGGGGCAATATGAAGAGAGAGATAGCGCTGTTTATCTCAATGTGTCTAACTTGTCAACGAGTCAAGACGGAACATCAAGTACCAAAAGGTCCATTGCAACCACTTGAAATTCCATAATGGAAGTGGGAACACATTACCATGGATTTCGTTACTGGTCTTCCCTTGGTTTCTTAAGGCATAAATGCAATTTGGGTCATTGTTGATAGATTGACCAAGTCTACTCATTTCTTACCAATACGAGAAACTTATATACTTGAACGTCTTGCTCGTATGTACATAAACGAGATCGTAAGACTGCATGGTATGCCAGTATCCATAGTTTTTGATCGAGACCCAAGATTCACTTCACGATTTTGGGTTAGTTTACAAAAAGCTATGGGCACGGATTTATGATTTAGTTCGGCATATCATCCTTAGACGGACGGACAATCAAAGAGGACTATTCAAACTCTTGAAGATTTATTAAGACTCTGTTTCCTTGACTTCAAGGGAAGTTGGGACAAGTTCTTACCATTGGTGGAGTTTTCCTACAACAACAGCTATCAAGCAAGTATTGACATGGCTCCATTCGAAGCATTGTATGGAAGGAAGTGTCGTTCTCCAGTATGTTGGGATGAGGTGGGTGAAGCAACATTGTTGGGACCGGAGTTGGTACGTATGACTACGGAAAAGATTCAAACGATCCGACAACATACAAAAACCTCACAAGACCGACAAAAGAGTTATGCTGATCTTCATCGAAAGGACGTGGAATTTGATATTGGAGATCATGTGTTGTTGCATGTTGCTCCATGGAAAGGAGTTACGAGATTTGGAAAGAGAGGAAAGCTCAATCCTCGATTCATTAGCCCATTTTTAATCCTCGAACGAGTAGGGACTGTAGCCTATAGACTCGCTTTACCGCCAAGTATGTCTCGTTTTCATAAAGTTTTTCATATATCCATGTTACGTAAATATGTGAGAGACACGAACCACATTATTGAGTTAGAACCGGACGAAATAACGGAAGATTTAACGTATGAAGAGGTTCATGTTCAAATCTTGGATAAGAAGGAACAGATTTTACGCTCCAAGATTATACCTCAATTCACAGTTTTATGGAGGAACCACGATGTTGAGGAAATGACCTGGGAGTTAGAATCTGAAATAAAATCAAGGTATCCTTACCTCTTCGACATACCAGGTACGTACCCTAATTTTGAGGGCAAAATTTCATAAGAAGGGGAGATTGTAAGACCCCAACTTTTATGAATAAAGATGAATTTTCTATAATTATCATTTTTGAATATTTTGGAATGAATTTGATATAATATTATAGTTGTGGGTAATATTTATAAATTTTGCAAAGTACGTAAGTTGTTATATAATATTCGATTGGTCGGGGAATATTCGTACAACGGCACAATCATTGGTGGACCCCACAACGGAATTATTGTCGAATTGAGAAAACGACAAAAATATTTTATGAAAATAACGGCGGAAGTTTTATCGTTAAGCTGTTGAAGCAGTAGGTGTTAAAGAAATCTGAGAATACGTGGTTGCATAGTAGCACACGGTATTGATTATTGATGCTTACGTGAGAAGTCACTCAGTTTTGTTCAATTATTGCTTCAGTATTTGTTGCATAGTATCTCACGTTATTTGATTCAATTATTTTCGATATTTTATATATTATTAAATCAATAATTGAGATGACAGAGTTATTAATATTATTATTTGCAATATTAACGATGTCTAGAAGTTCTGCTAAGGAGAGGTTTGGTCACCTAATTGCGCACCATCATCCTCATGAAATTAGTGGAATATCTTTGATATTTGCGCTTCATCCAGTATCTTTTCATGGAAATATTCTTCTGAGCATTCTTGAATTTTACTCTACAAAGCAGTATCATGTCGACAATTTAGACGTTATTGGTTCCTAGATAAATTAATTCTTGAACATGTTTTATTGATTTCTTACATCATTGTCATCATCCTCATGTTTATATTTTTTTGAAAGTCATCTGTGGTCTGTAGTGCATAGATGGACTTGGTATGATTACGACCAGGGATTTTTCGATATAATCATGACCGTAATGTTATTAATGATGTGGTAAATGTCCTCATTGGCCCGTAGTGCATTGATGGACAGTTGTTGGCATGATCATGACCATTGATGAATACATAGATATCCTTGGCCCGTAGTGCATGGATAATTTGTGGTTGTGATACTAATGAATATCCTTGGCCGTAGTGCAGGGATGATGTGGATTATTTATTAAGCTGAGTCCTAGCGATAAAAGTGATGAAAAACCTTTTAAATCATAAAAGATAGTAGAATTTATTCTCTACTTGACTCTTTTAATGGATTACTTATTCCGATGCAGTTAAACTTGATGTTTGTTATATTGTATCAGTTTAACACTTTTGAAGGCTAACGATAATTTATTCTGCATTATCTTAGTCATAATATTTCTTACTGGGCTAGTTGATCTCACCCTTTTACTTTCATTGTTCTCTTCAGGAAATGAGAACGTAGCAGGGACTAGTCGGGTAATGGAGTGACGATCCAGATAATAGCATTAGTAGTCCTCACTATTCTGTTAAATAGTGTGATAATAAATGTAATGGGGACTCAATTGAGTGTGGATATTGTCTAGATGACAATATTTGTATTAAAACTCACAGCATATGTTTTGTCGTATTTTACACGACTGCTATATAATTAAGTTGTATTTGAATTTTGTACCATGTATTTGGCGACTCAAGATGGGTCATGTATACCTATTTTGGGGGCGTCACAGAAAACTTATAAGTATAAGTTATAAGTGATGAAAAGATTATCAAGGTATAATGATAATACTAATACTAAGGTGTAATGTGTAATACTTAACTTTATGAGTGAAGGTTAGACAAGTTAATATAAGATGATGAGATTATAAGTAAGTAAATGAATATGGTGGTAAGACTATCTAATATGTGACTATGCGATTAAGTGTTAGATAGTATTATGGAATAAGGTATGATATTCTAATTAAAAGATCAATCGTATACATGATAGGTCTTTTCAATGAAGAGAATAAATTAAATTGCGTAGTAGTAATCGACTATGCGGGCAAGTTTCCCTAACTCAAACTTGAGTTGTATGTTCAAAGCTTGTTAGTGAATAATTGTGTTAATTATTCACGTCTATACTGATTATTGATTCGCACTTAGTGCATGTTGCATATGTTCATCAGGTATGAAAGACTGATCGCCTTCATTACCACAAGGTTCAGTTAAATTATTTATGGTCATTGTCGACCTTCAAACATTATTGATTCAGTCATGCAATTATTGAAACTTGATTCATGTTATTTCACAATTATTATATTGTTGAAAACTTAAAAGCTTATTCATTCTTTTCACTCATGATATATCTCCATTGTATTTAAAACTTGCTGGGCAAATGTGTTGCTCACCCTTGCTATATCATGATAAAATTTTCAAATTAAGATGAAAGCTTGAATAAGGACAGAGGCAAAGGCAAAGTGCAAGATTTAATTATGGTGCAGTTAGATCTATTAAATTTTCTGACGAAAATAGCATTGTCAACCTTTTTAGATATTGAAGGTATGTATTTAGTTAAGGTTGTAGACCTTGGGAATGATGTGTAAAAGTTTAATGTATAAAAAAATTATGTTTATATCTTCCGCAATAGTTATAAAAATGATGTACCAGATCTGAGGTAAAAAGTACTCGGATTTGGGGATGCGTCACAGTTGGTATCACAACCGTAGGTTATAAACCTTAGGTAGCTGTACCTTAGGCTATAACCGCAGAGATGATGATAAGGAATAAACTCAGATCGAGTTTAAGGGATAAGAGATGAATTTAAGAAATTCATCATTAAAGTAAAGAGAAAGATAAATAAGATTCAAAGAAGAATCTTAAAGAGCTATAAGGATAGGAATTCAGAGTTACCTGACTCCAGTAATAGAGATGAAAAGTGATACTAAATAGACGATGTCTATAAGATGAAAAGTGCAAATAAAATCATAATATAATATGATTAAAGAGAAGAATAAGAAGATCGTAATATAAAACGATCGTAAGTATAAGGAGAAATGATTATGAAATAAGATCGCGACGTGATCAGATTAAATTATTAAAAAACATATCATATGTTAGGTGATTGGAATGATATAGCTTGACGCTATAAAGAGAAGGTACTATGAGATGGTACGTTGTAAACTCAGAAAAGAGTGGTAAATGTTAAGATGCGGATTAAAGAAAATTCGTATTAAGAAAAGAGAAATTAAGAATGGTGTGGGATTTCAATTGAGGACTCAGGTCAGCAGCTGAGTTGTATGATTCCTTGTATGGGCAGGGAATTTGTACTTGGTTTTAGAATCACTTAGCTTCCTGGTCGATATAGTGGTTAGGTTGACAAATTCTTTGTATGGGTGGGGAATCGTCCGCTTAGCTTCCTATATTAATTAGTGTCCGATTTTGGTTTAACAACCACTTAGCTTCTTACATTGATAATCATTGGAACCTGATGTCGCGCTATTTGCTATATGCATGTTGATAAGGTGATTCTTTTCTTATGTGTATAACGAATAGGTAGAGAATATAAGGTAAGTTGTGAGTTCTTAAAACTCATACTTATGGTAAGATCATGACTCATAATCATATGGTATGTTTTGAACCCCTCAGCAAATGGACGCCTATGGTCTGACTAGGATAAGTTTCGTAACCCATATGATTGTGACAAGTTACTGAACTCATAACGTGTGGTAAGTTTGATGAACTGGGGAATAGCTAAGTGTGAATGAAGTATTAAGGATGATAGAAATAGATAAAATTATTAAGCAATGGATTAGTAGAGAAAGTGAAGTTGATGGTGGAAGCATATGTATTCCAAATCTTCTAGCTATACTAGACTTCGATGTTTTTTACATCAAGCTAAATTCGCACTGATGTGCCTTTAAAAATAATTTTTTTTATCCTCAACACATGGTGACAAATGTGTAGGTGTGGACTTCGGGCCACTAACACATTGTTACATGTTGTGGCATGATGACACCAAAGATGATTTTCAATGGTTTTTGAACGGTTTAAAGAAAAGTCTATGCTAATTGATTCGGCTAGACAAAAATGATTTGAATGATCAAAATGTATTTTTATATCATTAATGCATCATGCGACCTGGTGCAGAGATGATAAAAATGATGGAGTTATCAATGCAGAATTACTTAGTGTCAGATGTGATCTAAAGATCGTCAGCCCACTATAGTATGATGTAGTATGACAAAGTCACAAAATGACGGAATCCTCAAACGGACTGTATATACAGTGCAGTATCATGACGTCAAAATGATTTTAAGAATTTTAAAGATAATTTATTGCCAACTGAATTTGGCAAGAAATATTTCGATTAAAAATTAAATTATTGATATGCGTCTAAGCTATTTGATTCAGCTAGACAAATGTTTATGGAATTCAAAGTATTCTTTAAAAGCTTATGCCGAACCAAATTGTTTTGGTGAAGAATCTTATGATAAGTTTGAGGTGAATAACCCTGAAAATGGGGATATACTAATTGGATAAAATATTCCAATCTAAGAACGCATATAGTCGTTCTGATTACTAAGGTACAATAGAATGATCATCTAAAGTACCCGTATCGGTAGTTTACCTTCTTCGTGATTATAAACATAACTATTATAGAAATGTTTCAGAGGTAGAGTACCTTTTTTTCATAATTGAAAGAGGTAGCAGGTAGAAATACCCTTAAACCTCAAAGTTCATAGTTTTTATGATCCCTCAGACGGATATGAATTTTTGTTTTTTAAACTCTTTAGAGTAATGTTGTGGTAGTATGTGATGATGAATATGAAATAGTGAGAACACGTTGTGTACGAGTAGAATCTGAGATGATTGAATAAAGGTTATTATGATAACCTAGTTTTGTTGAATGTTTAGAAGATGTAAACTCCTAGTGAGTAGTTATGGTGAAATGTGATAATAGATGAGAAATCCTCAAAGGAGGAAATTGTAAAGGTTAATTTAAAAACCTAGTTTTGATCAACGAGGAAATTGTAAAGGACGAAATTCTTAGAAGAAGGGGTGAATGTGATAACCAAAAAATTTATAAAATCTTGAATAATTAGAATAAAGGTTAAAGAATAAAACCTAGATGAGAATTTGAGGATTTATTTAAAAATTTTAATTAAAACCTATATGGTTTGCTATTCGAATGAGAATAGAGAAAATATGGGTTACCAAATTCCTAACCCCTTGAAATGAATTAATATGTACTTGAAGGAATATCAAGAATAAGGTATTACGATACCTATAAATTCGGTGTGAACTGAATAGTCTAAGAAATGTTATATAAGTACATATGGAAATTTTCTTAAGGAGATAAGATTTCACATGAAGAGATGCTATGAGTTAAACGAAGATGAGTATATGTATAGAACTATATATACTTAGTAAGGTGCTATATATATTTTAGCAAGAGGAATGATGAATTAAATTAATGATATAAGGATCAAGATAAAACTATGTTAGTAATTAACATAGCTTGAACGTTGGCCTTGACTGGCAAATAAGAATTTGAATAAGTATAAAGTCATTAGTTAATACGATTAGCAATAAAAAGGGAGTAATTTAAAACTCAAAATTTGAGTTAGAGATAGAATTTTGAAGCATGGACTGCTCGGTTGCGTCCGGAACATCAAGTTTAGTCAGAATGGACAGTAAACACAAAATGTGTAAAGGTTGACTTTTTGTCAAAGTTAACAGTTAACTTTTTATAGAGAAAATTCAAAATTAGCGTGAGAAGTGAAATATGTTATGATTATGTGAATTGTGTATATGATTAAATAAATATACATTATATAATGTGAATACATTTATTTTGTATATAAAAGTGAATTAAGAATTAGGTTATGTAACCTAATATATATATATATATATATATATATATATATATATTAGGTGTGATAGTTAAATAACCTAAGAGGTTATATTATGGGAGAATATTAGTATATAAATATATATACTAACATTAAGAGATTTATTTTATATATCTAAAATAATTAATGTTATAACCAAAGTTTAATTGGGTTATGGAGTTAAACATATAAGAGTAAGGAATTTATTTACAAAGGCGTAGTGGAACCCTAATTAAATGATAAGGGCATAATGGAATAGAATTAAAAGTAATCGACTATAATAATATCATAGCACAATAATTTATTTAGAGTTCAAGTGAATTAAAATTTAATGGACTAAGGAAGTTATATTATTTAAACAAGCCCAATTATATTTTTAGTGTGTGACTTGTAGATAAAATTAATTCAAGGGCAATTAGTTTATTAAATTAGCCCAAGAGGTCATGTATAAGATAAATATAGAAATGACCCAATTGAATTAATGGGGAAGCTAAGTTCAGTTTTTGTTAGCAAGTAAAATGATAATAAAAGTGCTAGCCCATAAACATTTAATTTCAAGGTCAATTATTAAGGAACATGTGAGAGGATAATAATAATAAAAAATTATATTAATTTAAGAGATATTTTATTATCTCAAGTTATTAATTTTATAACTTAATTGAAACAAGTTTAATTGGGTTATAAAATTTAATGTACAAGAGTGATGATTTAAATTCTAAATATTTAGAATGGATACCTTAATTAAATATTTAGGGTGTGATAAGATGATAATGATTGGACTACGTAAATATTACATAGCCCAAAGGATTAATTGAAAGCCCAAAAGATTAAATAAGTAACCCAATTAATGAGGATATTTTGGGCATCTAATAAAGTAATTAAAATAATAATAATAATATGTGGCAATAAGAAGGCCAAATGGCCGGTTAAAAAAAAGAGAGGGGCAACTATAATTAGAGAGAAGAGGATAAGAAGAGATAAGAGATAAGAAGGAAAGAGAAAAGGGGAGAGAGAAAAGAAGAAAAAGAAAGAAAGAAAAGAAAGAGACAGAAAAAGAAGAGAAAGAAACCAAGAGGGAGAGAAGAGGGGAGGGGCGGCAGCCCCCTTTAGTGAGAAAGAGGAGAGGGAAAAGATCCACCATGGAAGAAGAATCAAAGGTATACAACTAATTTTTTTTCTTCCTATGCTTTATTGTCTTTCTTTTTATAATTTGATGAAAGGGAGTTTTTTATTTGGAAGTTCAAACCCCTATAATCTATATGTTTTTCATGGATTCAAGTATGGATTTACATATATTGGGTGTTGATTTGGTTGGGAATCAAAAGAAAAGAAAATTAATTTTTCTAGTTTTGAAAACCCTAACTTTTAGGTGCTTTGAATGTTTACCGCTTTTGATCTATGCATTCTTTTCTCGATCCGTCGAATAGAGGTGCTAGAATAAGTGTTGATTGGTGGTAGAACTCAAAAATCATGTTTCTAAAAGTCGTGGTGTTAATTTTGGTGAAAACTGTCCCCTTTTCTTAAAACTATTTTGGACTAGTCAGAAGTGGGGGCATTTTTGTCCACTTTTTATATTTTAAAAATTCTGGAAACATTTGGAATGATAATATCAGAAGATATGAAGGTTGTGTAAAAATTTGAGAATATTTGGCCATACGGTTTGAGAGATATAGATTTTATGGTGAAGGGCTACTTTTATGAAGCCACCCTAATAACTCTCTATGTATAAGTCCAAAAATTACAAAATATTTACTGGAAGTATATGTGTATAATAGGAACATACTGTAAAAATTTTAGAATTTTTGGAGTTAATCTCGATTTATGAAAAATCTGAGAATATTTGGCTATTATGGACTATTTAAATATAGTAAATGGATTTTAAAAATTCCGGGAAAAATATATGTTCAATATGGAACTATATTCTGTCAAATTTCAGAAAAGAAATATTTTTGGGACTGATTTTGTATTTTGCATCTAAATGATGATAAATGGATAAATGGATTTAATTAAATATATGATGTCCAAAAAATATGAAAAATATGATTTATGACATGAGACGCTTGAGCATGGCTTATGCAGATTTTTGATGAAGTTTTGGGTCGGGTGTGAAGTGTTGTGATGTTTATTGTATTTTAGAATGTTTAATGAGTTAAGTAAGGAAAACAAAACAATTGAACTAAATTATTTATTAATGTGATTAATGACTTAAATTGTTTTTTTTATATGACTCATAATATTGGATTAAGATATTATTAGTAGTATTTGACTGGAATGTTATTAAAAGGTAATAACCTTAGAATAAAATATTATTACATAAATAATAATATTCGACGGGAGATTAAAATAAGAGATTTATGTTATTTTTCAATATAATTGTTGAATTTCGTATTCAATGAACTATGTTATGCTTGTAATAGACTAAAATGAGAATTGAGTTTGAATTGGATTTTGGATTCTTTGAAATGGTTTTGATCTCATTGAAATATTTTGTGGTCTGCTGAAATAGTAATTTCAGGATGCTAAAATGTAATCCGATTTACTAAAATGATATTTCAGTTTACTGAAAGGTTATCTAGCTTACTAAGATAACATATAAAGGGAAAACTTATAAGTATAAGTTATAAGTGATGAAAAGATTTTCAAAGTATAATGATAATACTAAGACTAAGGTGTAATGTCTAATACTTAACTTTGTGAGTGAAGGTTAGACAAGTTAATATAAGATGATGAGATTATAAGTAAGTAAATGAATATGGTGGTAAGATTATCTAATATGTGACTATGTGATTAAGTTTTAGATAGTATTATGGAATAAGGTATGATATGTTAATTAAAAGATCAATCTTATACCTGATAGGTCTTTTCAATAAAGAGAATAAATTAAATTGCATAGCGGTAATCGACTATGCAGGCAAGTGTCCTTAACTCAAACTCAAGTTATATTACAAAGCATGTTAGTGAATGATTATTGATGATTATTCACGTCTATACTGATTATTAATTCGCACTTAGTGCATGTTGTATATGTTCATCAGGTATGAAAGGTTGATCACCTTCATTACCATAAGGTTCAGTTAAATTATTCATGGTCATTGTTAACCTTCAAACATTATTGATTCAGTCATGCAATTATTGAAACTTGATTCATGTTATTTCACAATTATTATATTGTTGAAAACTTGAAAGCTTATTCATTCTTTTCAATCATGAAATATCTCCATTGTATTTAAAACTTGCCAGGCAAATTTGTTGCTCACCCTTGCTATATCATGATAAAATTTTCAAATTAAGATGAAAGCTTGAATAAGGACAGAGGCAAAGGCAAAGTGCAAGATTTAATTATAGTGTAGTTAGATCTATTAAATTTTCTGACGAAAATAGCACTGGAAACCTTTTTAGATATTGAAGGTATGTATTTAGTTAAGGTTTTAGACCTTGGGAATGATGTGTAAAAGTTTAATGTATAAATAATTTATGTTTATATCTTCCTCAATAGATATAGAAATGATGTACCAGTTCTGAGGTAAAAAGTACCCGAATTTGGGGGCGTCACACCCACTTACCCATTTTTTAAAATAATCGGTAGAAGGTTATTCAATATATATATATATATATAAAAAATAAAGGTGTGGGCCACATGTAGGGCCCACATGTGGATAAAAATGGCATTTGGGTGGGGGAATCTGGGAATGGTCACGGGAGGGAGTATTGAAATTTTGTTATATATATATATTATAATAAGTTTTGTTTTATATGAAAAATAGAATATATTATATTTTATTATGCATAGTATTTGCATAGTAAAAATTTGAAATTCACGAGAATTCGGCAAAGTTTCCCGTGAACCATACTGTGCGTCCGTGAAAATTCTAAATAGTATCCTTCCATTCTCCTATAAATAGGATGCTTAGCTTAGAATTAAAAATCACACCAGAATCAGAGAATTCTTCTATTATAATATTGAGCGTATTTCTTTCGAGTTTTAGGATGTTTTGAGTGTAGAAAATAGTGAAAGTTTTCTTCAAGAATATCCCCGCTATACCAGTTGGAATACTCTCCTTTTTAAGGTAAGGGATATTATTTTTGTTCAATATTCGTAAGAAATAATACTTTCTTCCATACTCTATAGTATGTATGTAATATTATTTTATTTCAGATTTCGAATTCTACACTCATTTTGTTAAGTTTTGGCTTCTATACTCCATGAAATCAGTAGAATATCCTTAAAATTTGCGCTTCATCCAGTATCTTTTCATGGAAATATTATTTTGAACATTCTTGATAAGTTCTAACTTTTTCATGCCGGAGTACTAATCACGGGGTACTATTCCCAAAGTACTATTTATTGGGTACTAGTCACTCGGGTACTATTCACTCTGGATAATATTCATGACAAAAAAATTTTGATACAATATTATTCTTGAATTTTACTCCACAAAGCAGTATCATGTTTACAATTTGGACATTATTGAATTCTTGATAAATTAAATTATAAATCTTTAAAAATTTATCCTTTTCTTTCTTTTAATTGAATTCTTATATCATTTTCATCAACCTCATGCTTATATTGTGATGAAAGTCATCTTTGGCCCGTAGTGCATAGATGAACTGTTGATTGGTATGATTATGACCAGGGATTATTCGGTATAATCATGACCCGTAATGTTACAAATGATGTGGTAAAGGTCCTTATTGGCCTGTAGTGCATTGATGGACAGTTGTTGGCATGATCATGACCATTGGTGAAAACAAGAATATCCTTGGCTCGTAGTGCATGGATAATTTAGTGTGTGGATTATTTATTAAGTTGAGTCTCAGTGATAAAGCTAATGATAAACTTTCTAAATCGTAGAAGATAGTAGATATCATGCTTTACTTGACTCTTCTAATGGATTGCTTGTTCCGATGCAGTTAAACTTGATGTTTATTATATTTTATCAATTTAACATTGTTGAAGGCTAACGATAATTTATTCTGCATTATCTTAGTCGTAATATTTCTTACTGGGCTAGTTGAGCTCACCTTTTGCTTTCATTGTTCTCTTTAGGAAATGAGAACGTAGCCGGGACTAGTCGGGAAACAGAGTGATGGTCCGAGTTGGTGGCTATAGTAGTCCTCACTATTCTATGAAATAGTGTAATAATAATTGTAATGAGGACTCCATTTGAGTTTGAATATTGTCTAGAAGATAATATTCGTGTTAAAACTCTCACCTATGTTTTGTCGTATTTTATACTACAATTGTATAATTAAGTTTATATTTGAGATTTATACCATGTATTTGGCGAGTCAGAATGGGTGATGAATACCTAATTTGCGGACGTCACATAAACTCCGCTATCTCTCTCTTCATATTGCTCCAACAAAATGTATGTCGAAGATCACGATACATTTTAGTACTTCCAAGATGAATTGCAAATGGTGTGTTGTGTGCCTCCATCATGATTTTGTACTTCAAATCAGAGTCGTTAGGAACACAAAGTTTGGAGTTGACTCGGAGTATTCTTTCTTCATCGATTCTTGCTTCAAGAATAGTACCTTCTTGTACTTTCTTCTTCATACGCATCAGCTCTGGGTCTGTGGCTTGAGCAACTTTAACTTTATCGATTAAATTCAGTTCTACTCGTATATTTGATATCATCACGTAGGTACTTGGATCCTTTAAATCTATCTCCATCCTTTGTAAGTCGTACAAAATGGGTCTTTGTGTTAAAAACATCGCACTCATAGTCGCATATGATCTTCTACTCAATGTGTCAGCTACCACGTTTGCTTTTCAAGGATGGTATTGAATGGTATGGTCGTAATCTTTCAACAGCTCAAGCCAACATCGTTGCCGCATGTTGAGTTCCTTTTGGATTAAGAAATATTTGAGGCTTTTATAATCCGAATATATATCCACTTTCTCCCCATATAGATAGTGCCTCCAGATTTTTAACGCAAAAACGACTGCTGCCAACTCTAGATCATGAGTAGGATAATTCCTCTCATATTCTTTGAGTTGTCGCGAGGCATAGGCTATGACTTTCCCATGTTTCATGAGAACACATCCTAAACCTTTTCCTGAAGCATCACTGTAAATGACAAATCCCTCCGAACCTGATGGTATTATCAGAACATGTGCTGAAATGAGTCTCCTCTTGAGTTCTTGGAAGTTCTTCTCACATTCTTCACTCCATTCGAATTTTGTATCTTTTCGAGTCAGGTGAGTTAATGGAGTAGTGATTCGAGAAAATCCTTCCACGAATTTTCGATAATAACTAGCTAATCCCAAAAAGCTACGTACTTTGGTTACTGACTTAGGTTGCTCCCAACTTTGTATTGCTTCAATCTTTGTCGGGTCAACTGATATTCCATACTTCGATACCGCGTGCCCAAGGAATGTTACTTCCTCAAGCCAAAACTCGCATTTCTTCAACTTGGCATATAACTTGTTTTCACGAAGCTTTTGGAGTATCAGCCTCAAGTGCTGCTCATGATCTTCACAACTTTTGGAATAGATGAGGATGTCATCAACAAAGACAACCACAAAATGACCCAAATATTCCTTGAATACTCGGTTCATCATATCCATGAAGGCCGCAGGAGCATTAGTCAATCCAAAAGACATGACTAGGAATTTATAATGCCCGTACCGAGTCCTAAAAGCAGTCTTTGGAATGTCATCAATTTTAAACTTTAACTGATGATATCCAGAACGAAGATCGATTTTTGAGAAGAATTTAGCACCTTGCAACTGGTCAAACATGTCATCAATCACTACACCAAAAATGGCCTCTAGTGAAGGACAAATCCTTCACTAGAGGCCCTATATCACTCACAAGTGATTTATTACGAAGAAATATTTCCTTCACACGAGTGCTCGCATTAGAACTTCTTGTAATTGGGTATCCTTCGCTAAGTAATAGCTAAATGTTTTTTGTGAAGGATATATTGTGAATAATTTTTTTATTCACAAATTGCATTTAGTAATGGAATATTGTTTATTTAGTGAAAGATTGGTTTCCTTCATAAATAATATTTTAAGAAGGACTATTTGAAATTAGTGAATAACTTTATTCCCTCAAAAATAATATATTATGAAGAACAAATTTATTTAACGAGAGAAAATTGTCCTTCACTAATTATAAATTGGGAACGTATCTTCAAATTAGTGAGGAGAATAATCCTTCATTAATGTCAATTTCTCAAGTAAAATTACTCAAAAATTATAAATTTATAAATAAAAATTAATTGACAAATAATCAAAATTCATGCAAATTATAATTAATTTTCAAATCGGTGATTTCATATTTATTATTATTACCATTATTTTTATTAAATGCTATAATAAATATTAAATTTAATATTTCAAGTTAATATAAATGTCATACTTGTTTCAAACTAATTGATAAACTACATAAAGAGCCAAAAATTAAAACCAATACTCCATATATAAATAGATAATGCTTCAATCACGATAAATATAGAATTTTTTATTGTATCTTGATTGCCAAGGATCATAGTACTTACAATATTTAATAACTAACATAAGAAAACTGAAAAAATAACGACCTAGAAGGAATGAAGTGTACATCATGTTAGATCCACTTCATCATTATTTTCTTCAAGGAAATCAAGGTTGGGCCTGTAAAGTTCCTCCTGCAAAAGAAATACCAAAATTCAATTTCAACAAGATGAGGAATAAGAAAAAATAAACCTGGTGAACTTAAATTAATAGGTAGAGAGAGATTAATGAAGGACAACGACAAAAATATAGTTATTAGTAAATACCTCAATACAATTATTGCAACGTTAGAACGCAAACAAAAGAAATGGGGGAGGAAATCTGAGAGGGAAAAAGAAATTAACTAATGATTTTTTTTTTGGATTTGTGAAGGAAATATCGTTGGCTATTGATTATCTGAGATTTATTTCAAGTAAAGTAATGAAGAATTTTTCTCTCACAAAATAATTGTCGCTAATTATATATTTTGAATAAAATTTCCTTCACAATTTTTTAACAAAAAATAGGTGCCAATTATTATTTTACTATCTTAAATTTGCGAAAGAATAAATTAATTTGTGAAAGAAATTTCTTTCGCTAATTATTTTTTGTCACACAATCTTTTTCCTTCACCAATCCCTCACAAAAAAGACTTATTTGAGAAGGAAACAATTCCTTCACAAAATTTCCTTCGCTACATCCCTATTTTGGTGTAGTGAATGGGAGGTAGTGGGTACCTATTTTTAATGGTGACATGGTTCAACTCTCGATAGTCAATGCAAAGTCTTATACTCCCATCTTTCTTCTTTACGAATAAAATAGGAGCACCCCAATGAGATGTACTAGGACAAATGAAAGTAATATCCAATAACTCATGTAGTTGGGTTTTTAACTCCTGCAGTTCAATAGGAGCCATTTGATATGTTGTTTTGGAAATGGGTTTTGTACCGGGTTCAAGGTCAATACAAAATTCGATATCACGCTCTGGGGGTAGGCCAGGAAGTTCTTCAGGAAATACGTCGGGAAATTCACTAACAACAGAAATATTATTCAAATCAGAGGTATTTTTGTTTAAGTCCATGACACGGGTTAAGAAAGCTTGACATCCAAACGAATGGCTTTATGACTTGATATGACAATGATTGACTTTAGTGGTTTTATTAGTTTAGGTTAGGAATATGAAAACTAACGACCTTACGAAAACAATCAATTTTGGCATAATGAGTAGTTAACCAATCAATCCCTAAAATCACATCAAATGTAAGTATCTTTAAAGAGATGAGATCAACAGGTAATGTGATGGTCCCAACTTGAATCAAGCAAGATGTGACACCCCCAAAATAGGTATACATCACCCATTTCGAGTCGCCAAATACATGGTACAAAAAATAAATACAAACTTCTTTTATACAATACGACAACAACGTAGCTGAGAATTTTTACACGAATATTGTCTCATAGACAGTATTCAAACTCAAATGAAGTCCTCAATATATTTATTATCACACTATTTCATAAAATAGTGAGGACTACTAATGCAAACATCTGGACTGTCACTCCGTTCCCCGAATAGTCTCGGCTACGTTCTCATTTCCTGAAGAGAACAATGAAAGAAAAAGGGTGAGCTCAACTAGCCCAATAAGAAATATTATGACTAAGATAATGCATAATAAATTATCGTTAGCCTTCAATAGTGTTAAACTGATAAAATACAATAACATCAAGTTTAAATGCAGCGGAACAAGCAATCCATTAGAAGAGTCAAGTAAAGCATGATATCTACTATCTTCTATGATTTAAAAAGTTTTTCATCCACTTTATCGCTGAGACTCAACTTAATAAATAAATCACATCATCGAATCATCCCTGCACTATGGGCTAAGGATATTCATGTAATCATCAATGGTCATGATTATACCAAATAATCCTTGGTCATAATCATACGAACAACTATCCATCAATGCACTACGGGCCAATAAGGACTTTTACCACATCATTTGTAACAATACAGGTCATGATTATACCGAATGATCCTTGGTAATAATCATACCAACCAACAGTCCATCTATACACGTAAGCCAAAGATGACTTTCATCACAATATAAGCATGAGGATGATGACAATGATATAAACATTAATCAAACGAAATCAAGGATAAATATTAAAGACTTTAAATTTATCCAGAGTTTAAAAATATCTAAATTGTCAACATGATACTTCTTTGTGGAGTAAAATTCAAGAATAATATTCATGTATCAAAAATAATTTTGAGAGAAAAGAAATATATTTTTCGGGTGAATAGTACCCCGTGAATAGTACCCTATGAATAGTACTTCGGGAATAGTAACTCGTGAATAGTACCCCGACATGAAAAGTACCCCAAATATCCGAGTGAATAATATTTGTGTGAATAGTAACCCTTGAATAGTAACTAGTGAATAGTACTCTAACATAAAAAGTACCCTAAATACCCGAGTGAATAGTAACTGGGTGAATAGTACCCGTAAATAATAACTCATGAATAGTATTCCGGCATAAAAAGATCAATAATTATCAAGAAAGCTCAGAATAATATTTCTATGAAAAGATACTGGATGAAACACAAATATCAAGGATATTTTACTAATTTCACGGAGTATAGAAGCAATACTTTAACAGAATGAGTGTAGAATTAGGAATATGAAACGAAATAATATTACTCACATACTACAGAGTATGGAAGAAAATATTATTTCTATGAATACTGAAAAAAATAATACCCCTTACCTCAGAAGAAGATTGGCTACTGAAATAGTGAGGTAGCAGACTTCTATTCTTCTTTTCTCTCTATAAATTCTCTTTTTATAATTTCTCTTATGAGTCTTAGTGA
Organism: Panax quinquefolius; assembly: GCA_020205615.1. Classification (NCBI taxonomy): domain Eukaryota; kingdom Viridiplantae; phylum Streptophyta; class Magnoliopsida; order Apiales; family Araliaceae; genus Panax; species Panax quinquefolius. Next base: position 60,199,714 of record CM035158.1, read on the forward strand.
ATTGGTGAGAATGAAAGAATAACGAGCTTCTACTTATAGGAAAATATAGTTTTGATAATTGCACATTTTGGGGCTCAAAATATTACAGTATAATACCTTCATCTATTCCTTCATTTTTAATTTTGTCCTGCAAGTATTATCAAACTTGCACCACCTCCACTAATAGTACATCATGTGAATCAATAGTGCATTCATGTGAATCAATAGTTCTATACATGTGAAAAAAATAGTTACAATATAGTACCTTCATGTATACCTCCATTTTTAATTTAGTTTTCCAATTATTATCAATCTTGCACCACCTCCCCTAATAATACATGCATGTGAATCAATAGTACATACATGTGAGCAAATAGTTATAAGCATGTGAATTAATAGCAATAAATTGCTCATTTATCTGATTAATTACCCGATTGGTCAATATAACCTCCAGAAATCAATTATTATCAAAATAAATGTTGATTTGCACTAACACTAATAATCCCAACACAATGGAACTATCAATTTCATCTTTAATCAATATGAACTTATTCATCATTAATATTATAACTCACAATATTTAACGACCAGATCATTCCCAGGAAAGAGGGGGCTTTCCGATAAGGATTTCTCCCTATTGCCGTGCAATTAGGTGACCAAACCTCTCCTCGACAGAACTTTCTAGACATCGTTAATATTGCAAATAATAATATGAATAGCTTTGACGTCTTAATTATTGATTTAATAATATAAAATATTGATATTGTGACAATAATTGTATCAATAATATGAGAGATATTATACAACAATTACTGTAGCAATAATTGAGTATAACTGAGTGACTTCTCACGTAAGCATCAATAATCAATATCGTGTGCTACTATGCAACCACGCGTATTACTGCGCTTTTACCACCGTGTAGTTCAACAGTTTAACAGTAAAACTTTTGCTGTTATTTTTATAAAAAGATAATTCTATCGTTTTCTAATTACGACAATACTTCCATTGTGGGGTCCACCAATGATTATGTCATCGTATAAATATTCCCTATTAAAATGAATATTCCCCGACCAATCAAATATTATATAACCACTTGCTTACTTTACAAAATTTGTAAATATTACCCACAACTATAACATTATATCAAATCCACACCATAATATTCAAAAATACATTTCGAGAAAAAAAAAATCTTTATTCATAAAAGTTGGGGTCTTACAACCTCCCCTTCTTATGTAATTTCATCCTCGAAATTAGGGTGTGTACCTGGTATGTCGAAGAGGTGAGGATACCTTAACTTCATTTCAGATTCTAACTCCCAGGTCATTTCCTCAACGTCGTGGTTTCTCCACAAAACTTTGACTTGAGGTATAAGCTTGGAGTGTAGAATATGATCTTTCTTATCCAAGATTTTAATAGGTACCTCTTCATACGTTAAATCTTTTGCTATCTCGTCTGGTTCTAATTCAATAATGTGGTTCGGGTCTTTAACATATTTACGTAACATAGATATGTGAAAAATATTATGAACACGAGACATACTTGGCGGTAAGGTGATTCTATAGGCCACAGTTCCTACTCGATCAAGGATTACAAATGGGCCAATGAATCGAGGATTGAACTTTCCTGTCTTCGCAAATCTCGTAACTCCTTTCCATGGAGCAACACGTAACAACACATGATCTCCAATATTGAATTTCACGTCCTTTTCGATGAAGATCAACATAACTCTTTTGTCAATCTTGTGAGGTTTTTATACGTTCTCGAATCGTTTAAATCTTTTTTGTAGTCATACATACCAACTCTGGTCCCAACAACGTTGCTTCACCCACCTCATCCCAGCATACTGGAGAACAACACTTTCTTCCATACAACGCCTCAAATGGAGCCATGACAATACTTGCTTGATAACTGTTGTTGTAGGAAAACTCCACTATTGGTAAAAACTTGTCCTAACTTCCTATAAAGTTAAGGACACAGAGTCTTAATAAATCTTCAATAGTTTTAATAGTCCTCTCCGACTGCCCATCCGTTTGAGGATGATATGCTGAACTAAATTGTAAATTTGTGCCCATAGATTTTTGTAAACTAACCCAAAATCTTGAAGTGAATCTTGGGTCTCGATCAGAAACAATGGATATTGGCATACCATGCAATCTTATAATCTCGTTTATGTATATACGAGCAAGACGTTCAAGTGTATAAGTTTCTCGTATCAGTAAAAAATGAGCAGACTTGGTCAATCTATCAACAATGACCCAAATCGCATCTATGCCTTTAGAAACCTTGGGAATACCAGTAACGAAATCCATGGTAATGTGCTCCCACATCCATTCTGGAATTTAAAGTGGTTGCAATGGACCTTTTGGCACTTGATGCTCCGCCTTGACTCGTTGACAAGTTAGACACCTTGAGATAAACCCCGCTATCTCTCTATTTATATTGCTCCACCAAAATGTATATCGAAGATCACGATACATTTTGGTACTCCCAGGATGGATTAAAAATGGTGTGTTGTGCACCTCCATCATGATTTTATACTTTAAGTTAGAATCATTAGGAACACAAAGTTTGGAGTTGACTTAAAGTATTCTTTCTTCCTCGATTCTTGCTTCCAAAATAGTACCTTCTTGCACTTTCTTCCTCATATGCATCAGCTCCAAGTCTGTAGCTTGAGCAGCTTTAACTTTATCGATTAAAGTCGGTTCTACTCGTATATTTGCCATCATCACATGGGTCCCTAGAGTCTTTAACTCTATCATCATCCTTTATAAGTCATACAAAATGGGCCTTTGTGTTGACAATATCGCACTCGTACCCGCATATGATCTTCTACTTAATGCATCAGCTACTACGTTCGCTTTTTCAGCATGGTATTGAATGGTATGATCGTAATCTTTCAACAGCTCAAGCCATCACCGTTGCCGTATGTTGAGTTCCTTTTGAGTGAAGAAATATTTGAGGCTTTTATGATCCATATAGATCTCCACCTTTTCTCTATACAGGTAATGCCTCCAAATCTTAAGCGCAAAAACGACATCTTCCAACTCTAGATCATGAGTAGGATAATTCCTCTTATATTCTTTGAGTTATCATAAGGCATAGGCTATGACTTTACCATGTTGCATGAGAACACATCCTAAACCTTTGCCTGAAGCATCGCTGTATATGACAAATCCCTCCGAACTAGATGGTATTGTCAGGACATGTGCTGAAATGAGTCTCCTCTTGAATTCTTGAAAACTCTTCTCATATTCCTCGCTCCAACTGAATTTTGTATCTTTCCGAGTCAGCAGAGTTAATGGAGTAGCGATTTGAGAAAACTCTTCTACGAATCTCCGATAATAACTAGCTAAGCCGAGAAAGCTACGTACTTTGGTCACTGACTTAGGTTGCTCCCAACTTTGAATTGCTTCAATCTTTGTCGGGTCAATAGATATTCCATGATTTTATATCACGTGCCCAAGGAATGCAACTTCCTCAAGCCAAAACTCACATTTCTTCAACTTGGCATAAAGCTTATTTTCACGAGGCTTTTGAAGTATCAGCCTCAAGTGTTGCTCATGGTCTTCACTGCTTTTGGAGTATATGAGGATGTCATCAATAAAGACAACTACAAAGTAATCCAAATATTCCTTGAATACTCGGTTCATCATGTCCATGAAAGAAGCAAGAGCATTAGTCAATCCAAAAGACATGACTAGGAATTCATAATTCCCGTACCGAGTTCTAAAAGCAGTCTTTGGAATGTCATCAGTTTTAATCTTCAACTGATGATATCCGAAACGAAGATCAATCTTTAAAAAGAATTTGGCTCCTTGCAACTGGTCAAACAGGTCATCAATGCGAGGCAACGGGTACCTATTTTTGATGGTGACATGATTTAACTCCCGATAATCAATACAAAGTCGCATACTTCCATCTTTCTTCTTCACGAATAGAACAGGAGCACCCCAAGGAGATGTACTAGGACGAATAAAACCGATGTCTAATAATTCCTGTAGTTGGGTTTTTAACTCCTAAAGTTAAATAAGAGCCATTCGATATGGGGCTTTAGAAATGGGTTTTGTACCGGATTCAAGGTCGATACAAAATTTAATTTCACGCTCTGGGGGTAAGCCAGGAAGTTCTTCAGGGAATACGTCAGGAAATTTATTAACAATAGAAATATCATTCAAATCTGAGGTATTTTTATTTAAATCTGTGACATGGGCTAAGAAAGCTTGACATCTGTTTTTCAATAAACGAATAGCTTTATGGCTTGATATGACAGTGATTGACTTTAGTGGTTTGGTTGCTTGAATTTGCATAATAGGTTGGTTAGGAATATGAAAGCTAACAACCTTACGAAAACAATCAATTTTAGCATGATGAGTAGTTAACCAATCAATCCCTAAAATCACATCAAATGCAAGTATTTTCAAAGAGATAAGATTGACAGGTAACGTACGGTTATCGATTTGAATCAAACAAGACTTATAAACAGTGGATGTAATGAAGGTTTCTCCCAAAGGAGTTTCAACAGATAAGTCAAAGTCTAATTTCTCCAGAGTCAAATTTAAACGTTGAGCGCAAGTAGGAGAAATAAAATAATGGGTAGAACCGGTATCAAATAAGGTATAGACTTCGCTAGAGTTTATGATTAGCTTATCCGTGATCATCTCATTCAGATTCTTCGCTTTTTGGGAGGTTACGAAAAATGCTCTCCCTTAAACTACCGGTTTTATCTTATCTGGGATGGCCTTTGATGCCTCCATTCCAGTTGGACTTGACTTTGGTGCATGACAAAATTGGGCTAGGTGACCTTCTCTTGCACAATTGTAACATGCTTTAGACTGCTGCATACAATTTGGACTGATGTGTCCCTCCCCTCCGAATTTGTAATATACGACCGGTGGTCGTTCTCCTTCCTTAACAACAGGTGTTGGTGTTGACGTCTTTCCATCATTATTGAATTTCCTCTTCTTGAAATTTCCACTTATATTATCTTGGCCACGATTACCACCGAAGTGGTTACCATTTTTGGCATGTTGATTCCCTCCACGTGTGTTGTCACCGCTTCGATGACTGCTACCACTGGTATTATCGACTTATCGGCTGCTCTCTCTTGGTTGGGTTGACTCATTATCGTGCTCTAATAACTGAGCCCTATTTACAACTTCTGAATACAAACACAGTTTGTGATAGATAAGGTATTGACGTATCTCAGATTTCAAACCACTTAAAAACACCTGCGTAATTCTATCCTCATTATCAACCAAGTGTGACGCAAATCGGGACAATTCGGTAAACTTAGCTTCGTACTGCGACACGGTCATATTATTTTACTCCAGCTTGATAAACTCTACCTCCTTTATGTGACGAATACTTTCGGGACAGTACTTGTCATTGAACAGTTCTTGGAACTTCTCCCAAGACATCTTCAGTGCAGCAGGTTGAGTACGCTTTACAGATTCCCACCAGTAATCTGCCTCTCCTCCCAAAGAGAACCTTTTGCTCCTCGGAGCATCCCAGGATATCAAATATCTTGGTGATCTGTTTTATCCACGTCTCCGCCTTAAGTGGTTTTAGCTCTCCCAAAAACTCTGGTGGTCCTAGCTCCTTGAACTGTTTAGCGGTGACCATCCGAGAGTTGCCATTGTTTCCACCTGCATTTTGAACAGGAGTCGTTCTCGCCTGATGTTGCATGAGTTACATAAAGCCTCTGAACATCCCATCGTTCATCATTTGATCGGTATTGTTGTTTACCTAAGGATTATTGTCTTCCTGTTGCACATTATCCTGGGTATTAATCGTTAGTGACTCAACGGTCTCATATGCTTCATTGTTGATCTCAACATTATCAGATGCCATTTTCAAACACTGTCACAAAACAACGGTTAATTGACATGTCACATATTATCCCTATACTCTGACCAACTAAATAAATACCAAATAACTTAGGTAGGTCATACTAGCGAAAGAATTCCCCTTCTCTCCCTTCCTAGTTCTTGTCTCACATCTCAGCCAGGGATCATATCCCTAAGCTTTGATACCAACTGTGACGCCCCCAAAAAAGGTATACATCACCCATTCTGAGTCTCCAAATAAATGGTACAAAAAATAAATACAAACTTCTTTTATACAATACGACAACAACGTAGCTGAGAGTTTTTACATGAATATTGTCTCATAGACAGTATTCAAACTCAAATGAAGTCCTCAATACATTTATTATCGCACTATTTCATAGAATAATGAGGACTACTAATGCAAACATCTGGACCGTCACTCCGTTCCCCGACTAGTCCCTGCTACTTTCTAATTTCCTGAAGAGAACAATGAAAGCAAAATGGTGAGCTCAACTAGCCCAGTAAGAAATATTATGACTAATATAATGCATAATAAATTATCGTTAGCCTTCAATAGTGTTAAACTGATAAAATACAATAACATCAAGTTTAACTGTAGTGGAACAAACAATCCATTAGAAGAGTCAAGTAGAGCATGATATCTACTATCTTTTATGATTTAAAAAGTTTTTCATTAACTTTATTGATGAGACTCAACTTAATAAATAAACCACATCATCGAATCATCCCTGCACTTCGGGCCAATGATATTCGTGTAATCATCAATGGTCATGATTATACCGAATAATCCTTGGTCATAATTATACCAACAACTGTCCATCAATGCACTATGTGCCAATGATGACTTTTACCACATCATTTGTAACATTACGGGTCATGATTATACCGAATGATCCCTGGTAATAATTATACCAACCAACAGTCCATCTATACACGTAAGCTAAAGATGACTTTCATCACAATATAAGCATGAGGATGATGACAATGATATAAGCATTAATCAAACGAAATCAAGGATAAATATTAAAGACTTTAAATTTATCCAGAGTTTAAAAATATCTAAATTGTCAACATGATACTATTTTGTGGAGTAAAATTCAAGAATAATATTCATGTATCAAAAATAATTTGGACGGAAAAGAAATATATTTTTTGGGTGAATAGTATCCTATGAATAGTACCCTGGGAATAGTACTTTGGGAATAGTACCTCGTGAATAGTACCCCGACATGAAAAATTCCCCAAATACCCAAGTGAATAATATTTATGTGTATAATAACTGAGTGAATAGTAACCCGTGAATAGTAACTCATGAATAGTACTCTGGCATGACAAGTGCCTCGAATACTCGAGTGAATAATATTCGAGTGAATAGTAACTAGGTAAATAGTACCCATAAATAGTAACTCATGAATAGTATTCCGGTATGAAAAGATCAATAATTATCAAGAAAGCTCATAATAATATTTCCATGAAAAGATACTAGATGAAGCGCAAATATCAAGGATATTCTACTAATTTCATGGAGTATAGAAGCAATACTTTAACAGAAGAGTGTAGAATTAGGAATACGAAACGAAATAATATTACTCACATACTACAAAGTATGGAAGAAAATATTATTTCTACGAATACTGAAAAAAAATAATATCCCTTACCTCAGAAGAAGACTGGATACTGGAATAGTGAGGTAGCAGACTTCTCTTCTTCTTTCTCTCTTATAGCTTCTCTCTCTATAGCTTTTCTCTCTATAGCTTCTCTCTCTATAATTTCTCTTGTGAGTCTTAGTGAATTGTTGAGAATGAAAGAAGAATGAGCTTCTATTTATAGGAAAATATAGTTTCAATAATTGCACATTTTGGGGCTCAAAATATTACAGTATAATACCTTCATCTTTTCCTTCATTTTTAATTTAGTCCTGCAAGTATTATTAAACTCGCACCACCCCCCTAATAGTACATTATGTGAATCAATAGTACATTCATGTGAATTAATAGTTCTATACATGTGAAAAAAATAGTTATAGTATAGTACCTTCATATATACCTCCATTTTTAATTTAGTTGTCTAAGTATTATCAATCTTGCACCACCTCCCCTAATAGTACATGAATGTGAATCAATAGTACACACATGTGAACAAATAGTTATAAACGTGTGAATTGATAGCAATTAATTGCTCAATTATCCGATTAATTACCTGATTGGTCAATATAACCTCCAGAAATTAATTATTATCGAAATAAATATCGATTTCCACTAACACTAATAATCCCAACACAATGGAACTATCAATTTCATCTTTAATCAACATGAACTTATTCATCATTAATATTAGAACTCATAATATTTAACAACCAGATCATTCCCAGGAAAGAGGGGGCTTTTCGATAAGGATTTCTCCCTATTGGGGCACAATTAGGTGACCAAATCTCTCCTCGACTGAACTTTCTAGACATTGTCAATATTGCAAATAATAATATGAATAACTTTTTCGTCTTAATTATTGATTTAATAATATAAAATATTGATACTGTGACAATAATTGAATCAATAATATGAGAGATATTATGCATCAATTATTGTAGCAATAATTGAGTATAAATGAGTGACTTCTCACGTAAGCATCAATAATCAATACCGTGTGCTACTATGCAACCACGCGTATTACTGCACTTTTACCACCGGGTAATTAACAGTAAAACTTTCGCAGTTAATTTTATAAAAAGTTAATTCTATAGTTTTCTAATTACGACAATACTTCCGTTGTGGGGTCCACCAATAATCGTGTCGTCGTATGAATATTCCCTGTTAAAATGAATATTCCCCGACTAATCAAATATTATATAACCACTTGCTTACTTTGCAAAATTTATAAATATTACCCACAACTATAACATTATATCAAATTCACACCATAATATTCAAAAATATATTTCGAGAAAAAAAATATCTATATTCATAAAAGTTGGGGTCTTACACAAGATTTATAAACATTGGATGTAATGAAAGTTTCTCCTAACAGAGTTTCAACAAATAAGTTTAAGTCTAATTTCTCAAGAGTCAAGTTCAAACGTTAAGCATAAGCAGGAGAGATAAATGAATGGGTAGAACTGGTATCTAATAAGGTATAATTTTGCAAGAGTTCATGATTAGCTTACCCGTGATCACCTCGTTTAGGTTCCTCGCATTTTAGGCAGTGACGACAAACGTTCTTCTAGGATCCACTGACTTTTACTTGTCTGGGATAGCCTTTGACGTCACCATCCCCGCTGGACTTGGTTTCGCTATAGGACAATCTTGAGCTATATGACATTCCTTTCCACAGTTATAACACACCTTGAATTATTGTGGGCAGTTTGGGCTGATGTGTCCCTCTTTCCCGTATTTATAACATACGATCGGTGGTCGTTCTCCTCCCCTAGAAACAGTTGATGCTTGTGCTGACGTCTTCACGCTGTCATTGTTGTACCTTCTCTTTTTGAAATCTCCCCCCGACTCACTTTTTCTACTATCATGGCCACGATTACCACCATTTTGTCCGGATATTTTCTTCCCCGCTGGTTATCATTGCTCTGATGACTGGTGCCACCGGTATGACCCTGGTTGTGGTACCTCGGTTGAACAAACTAATTATCTCGCTCTAATAATTGAGCCAGTTCACAACATCTGAATGTAGAGAAAATTTGTGAGAAATGAGGTATTGACGAATTTTGGGTTTCAAACCTCTCAGAAACATCCGCGTCATACGTTCCTTATTATCTACCAAATGAGGTGAAAATCTAGATAACTCCGCGAACTTAGACTCGTACTGGGACGCAGTCATGTTGTTATATTCTAGTTTGATAAACTCGACCTCCTTCATATGACGAATACTTTCAGGAAAGTATTTGTCATTAAAAAGTTTTTGGAACGCTTCCCAAGATATTGAGTGCGGTAGGCTGGGTATGCTTCATAGATTCCCACCAGAAATCTGCCTCACCACATAACATAAAGGTGGCGAATGGAACCTTTTGTTTACTTCAGAATAATAAGAATCTTCCATAATTACTTAATAATTGGGAAACAGTATAAATAACTCAGGAATTTAAAAGATTCTAAAATTAAACTAAGAGGTCACAAGACCTTGAACTCATGTTTAAGTTTAATAGTGCTTCAGCCCCGGTACTTCACACTATAAATCGTTCTAACAAAATGTTTAACAATCACACAGACTGTAAACATCTTACATCGGTGCTCTTGGTGTTTAGCCTATCGCACTACTATGTCATGCACAAATGTAGTACATTGTAACGACTATATGCGTTACACTCAGAACCATTATCTCCGATAACATGTCCCCTTTATAGGGTTGTTCACCTCAGCTTTTCATCATCTAAATCTGCACCAGAGCAGTCGGGTTTGACCAGACCAGAGCAGTTTAAATAAAACAAATTTTTTTTTATGATATCACGATATTGTAACGTTTTACCAGTACATTGAGGATTCCAACATTATTGAGGATTCCAACATTATATGACTTCGTCATGCTACATTATACCATAATGGGCTGGCGATCCTATGATCACATCCAACACTAGATTGAATTCCATTGATGACTTCCTCGTTTGTCATATCAGTATCATATTTAGTAATGCTTTATTGACTATGAAAAATAAATAAATAAATATATATATATATATATATTGATATTTTCAAATCATTTTTGTCTTACCGAAACAATTAGCATAAACATACGAATAACGATATTGTTTTTAAAACTCATTGGTTCAATCTTTTGATCAAATGTTTTTCAAGAAAATAGAAGTGCAAACATCAGCACGAAGTCAATAAATTTCAAAAATCTAGCAAAACTAGAAGATTTGGAATATCTAATTTTCTCCATCAACTTCAATCTTTACTCCATTACTTCAATATTTTTAGCACCACAAATGCTCTTATACTAAATATTCTTGTATCTCAATTTATAATCTTTCTATACCCCCAATATAGTTCATCAAACTTACCACACATTGAAATTTCAGGAACTTGCCATAATAATATGAGTTTAGGAACTCATCCTAGGAATATGTAGTCCAAGAACCCATCAAGGACTGGCCACATGCTTAGGGGTTCAAAAACATACATATGATTAAGAGTCATCAACTTACCATAAGTATGAGTTTTAAGAACTCGCACCTAATCCTAATAATATCTGACTAATCTTAATAGTCTCTAACTATCAAATATACATATAAGAAAAGAATCACCCTTTCGCCATATATACATTGATAGCACGACACCAACATTTCAATGATTATCAATGTGATAAACTGAGTACAAGCACAAAACCCTTGCCCATACAAAGGTTTGTATAACTTAGCCATCATATGAGTCCTCAATTGAAATCCCACCAAACTTTATCTTGCTCATAACTTGCTCTTTGCTCGATACTAACTTTTTATATCTCATCATTTATAACTCCTTGTGAGTTTACTTTGTACTATTTCATTATACATTCTCTTTATAGCATCAAGCTATAACTTTTCATCCATCACAAACCATCTTCTATTTCAAAACTTAATCTAATCACATTGTAATCTTATTTTACATTCATCTCCCCTATGATTATTCTCTTAGTTATGATCGTTTTGTTTTTACGACATTATTTCCTTCATCTCTAATCATATTATCTTATGATTATTCAACTCAGGTGTTCCCTAATTTTTTGACTTTCCAGGTTCTTCTTTGAAACCATTTATTCCATTGTAACTTGTTTGCATTCTCTATAACCATCATTAACTAAACTCTATTTGAGTTTATTCTCGTTACTTTATCATTTCATCTTATAGGCATTGTTTATTTATTATCATTTTCATGTTCTTTAATGGAGTCAAGTAACTCCTTATTCATATTTTTTTTAAACTTTTTAAGATTCTTCTTTGAATCTCCTCGTATATATTTTAATCTCTTCTCTATAAATTTGTTAAATTTATCTCTTATTGTTCAAACTCTATCTGAGTTTATCCTTTATCATCTTCACCTTCCTTCCTTAAGATTATAGCCTAAGGTACTCTTACCTAAGATTCATAACCTACAGCTTTGATACCAACTGTAATGACCCTAAAATTCATACAATTCAATTCTCAACCTCGGTCGTTATCAATACATCTTTATTCTAACTTTACATCATTAATCGATGTTAAACTTAATATAATTCAGAAATAATTTAAACTTTTCTATCTTCTTACTTTAACTTCCTGACTCAAAACCTTTATCATCTACACATCTCTGAATCAAATTTATTTTATGATTCGCTTCATCAGAGTTATTAACTAAAACTTACATCTAGGTTCAATACCCATTATACATCGGTTAAAATTAAAATTTACAACTCAACATCTGTTAAACATCATACATTATCAAATACATCATCCGGAACCTTAATCATGGTTCGAAACCATTAATTTAACTAAAACATCTAATCTTCATGCATTACTTTCGATTCATGTTATTTAAGAAGCACATAACATTGCCTTGAATCTTTAACCTGTAAAATGATTATTTGCAAGGTTGAGCTCGACAGCCCAAAAAAGTCTAACAAATTTCATGCATCACGTAGCACATAAAAACATGCTAAACATACATTATAATCATTAGACTGACATATCATACATGCTTTAATTCACATAACAAGTATAAAGATTACGTTCCTTACTCAATCAACATTCTTTACTCAATCAATGTAGTCATAAATTTACTTTAACATCTTATGTAACGACTCCAAAATTCATACAATTAAACTCTTGACTTTGGTCATTAACAATACATATAACTTCTTATTTTACATCATTATTCGATGTTAAACTAATAAAATGCGGAAAATTTTCAAACTTTTCAATCTTCTTTCTGTAATTCCATGAATCACAACCTTTATCTTTACCTACCTTTTAACCATACTTATTTTAATACTCACTTCATCAGAGTTAATAAATAAAACTTACATCTAGGTTCAGTACCCTTTATACATCAGAAAAAATTTAAACTTTATAACTCAACATCTATTAAACATCATACATTATCAAGTACATCATCCGAAACCTTAAACATGGTTTAAAATAATAACAACTCAGCCAAAGTATATAAATCTTCATGCATTACATCTGATTCATGTCTTTCAAGTAGCACATAACATTACCTTGAATCCTTAACCTGCAAAAATGGTTATTTTTCAAGGTTGAGCTCGATAGCCCAACAAATCTAATAGTTTTCATGAAACACGTAGCACATAAATAACATGCTCATCTAATATATTATAAACATTTGTCTAAACACATTATACATGTTGTACATCACATATCAAATAAATATTGAGTTCCATAACCCAATCAACATTCCTTATTCAACTGATGTAGTCATAAATTGACCTTAACATTGGATACTTGTAACATAAGTAATACATCATGCTTTTTGTAATACAAATTTAAAATAATTCATCATCAAGTTCACATAACAAATAGGAATTGAAAGACTTGCCTTGATCGTTGTTTACCAATAACAGATTAACAGCTTACAACTATCTGCACTTCACGTGCCTTACATAATTATATAATCATGCACATCAACTATTAGTCACATAGCAACGCATAGTAGTTGTAATATAAACCATACTCTACATCCCATAACCCTTCCTATTAATCAATACACAACGTTCAATTTGATTGTGTTAACTTTTGACTTATATCTCACTATATTTCTTCTTAGTCATACTCGAAGTTCATTAAAGTGTTTAAGTCTTGATAGGACTCCTTATTGGTTTTATATTAACCACATTCCATATCTTATAATGTTCACTTCAATTGAATTGAAACACTTTTTAAGTTCATTAACACTTGTCACAGTGTTTTGACGTTCATTCGTCATACGCCTGAATCGTCTCTCTTGTGTATGCTTAGTATGCTTAGACAAATTATCTAATACATCATTTATTAATGTTAAGCGTCATTATATTTTTGACACCCCCAAAATAGGTCCACAATACCACATACCTCATAGCACATTTATATATTTTTGTTTAAACTCATCTCATGCTTTAAGAATTTTATTTACTAAAATCTTATTTTAATGTTTTCTAAAAATTTGGGTTCTTACATCATCTACCCCTTATAAGGATTCCTTCCTCGGAATCAACAAAACTTCATCTACTCTGTGTTATTCCGAATAGTACATATTCTTTTGAATAATTTTATCCATTCTCTTTTCAGAAGTTTTATTATAACTTGCTCACTTGCGTTCTACCACATTCTCCTTTCTAAGGAACATTTTACTCACTACATTCATCCTTTAGACGAATAAGAATCTTCCACGATTTTTCAATAATCAAGAAGTAGTATGAATAACTCAGATTCTAAATTATGCTGAGGGGTCAAACAAGACCGTGAACTAGTGCTTCAACACAATCCTTCACACTGCAAACCAAAGTGTTTATTAATCACAAAGACTGAAAACAACCTCCACACGTACACTAGGTGGCCAGTCTAATGCACCACTACGTTGGGTCGCAACGTAGTGTTTTGTAATGACTACATGCGTTACGCTCGGAACCATTGTCCCCGAAAACATGTCCCCTTATAGGGTTGTTCACCTTAGCTTTTCCACATCTAAATCTGCACTAGAGCAATCTGGTTTGGCAAAAATACTCAAGAATGCTTGAATTTCATAAATATTTTTCAACAGTCGTCTAGCCGAATCAAATAGCTTAGACTTTTATCAACAACTCAGACATCAATCAAAATATTTTAATCAACTTAATTGACCTTCTTCATAATTTAAAAGAAAACCAAAAATTCTTTTATAACGTCATGATGTCGTGCCAGATTAGTAGTACGTTGAGGATTCCGCCATTTTGTGACTTTGTCATATTACATCACACCATAGTGGGCTGACGATCTTCCGATCACAACCAACACTAGGTTTGACTGCATTGATGACTCCATTGTTTACCATTTTTACACCATATCAAATGATGCACATGGTTAGAAATATATTTGAAAATTTTCAAATCATTTTTGTCTTAGCCGTAACAATTAGCATAAACATAAGAATAAAGGTATTATTTTTAAAGACCATTGGTTCAATCACATGATCCAATGTTTTTCAAGAAAATAGAAGTGCAAAAATCAGCACAAAGTCAATAAATTTTTGAAAATCTAGCAGAGCTAGAAGATTTAGAAAATTCATGTTTCTCCATCAACTTTACTCCATTGCCTCATTCTATCAATCTCTAACACCATCAATGCTTACTATACCAAAATTTCTAACTTCATAACACATATATACCCAATATAGTTCATCAAACTTACCACACTTTAGAAATCCAAGAACTTGCCATTATCATATGAGTTTAGGAACTTACCCTAGTCAGACCATAGGCGTCCATTCGCTGAGGGGTTCAAAAATATTTTATATAATTATGAGTCATGAACATACCTTAAGTATGAGTTTTAAGAACTCGCAACTTAACCTTATATTCTCTAACTATAACCTATCTATCTGTTATACACATGAGAAAAGAATTACCTTCTCAACAGGTATATAGCAAATAGCACGACACAGATATTTCAATGATTATCAGTGCCAGAAACTAAGTGGTTTTTACAACAAGTACAATTCCCAGCCCATAACAAGGAATCATGCAACATAGCTACTAACATGGGTTAACAATTGAAATCCCACCCAACTCAATCTCACACTTAACTTGCTCTTTGATCAATACGAATTCTTCGTATCTCATTATATACAACTCCTCATCAGTTCATATCGTACTATTTCATAGTACATTCTCTTATAGCATCAAACTATACACACTTAGTCGTTACAGACTATTTATCACTTCATATCTCAATCCGATCACGTCGTGATCATCAATTTATCTTAGGGTTCTTTCCCTATTATCAACAAAACTCCATCCGAGTTCATTATTATTATATTTGTCATCTTAATCTTATAGACATCATCTTAACATTTTTATTACCAGAGTTAGGAAACTCTTGAATTCTCATTCTCTAGATACTTCAAGATTCTTCTTTGAATCCCCGCTTATATATATTTTAATCTTTATCTTTCTCTCTCTCTCAGGTTATAGCCTAAGGTACACTTACCTAAAGTTTATAACCTACAGCTTTGATACCAACCAGTGACGCCCCTAAATCCAGGTCCCTTTGAACCTTAGATTCGGTCCGCCACGATACTACTATCATCAAACTATTTATATCTTTTATTAATACCTTAATGAATATAACTTTACTTATTACAATGTAGAATATAAATTCTTTCCATTTCCAGGATCTATGTAATGACCCCAACTTTTATAAGTTTCTAATCTTGGTCATTTACCATTCCTGTCTTACATCATATTCGATGTTATAAAAATATGCAGAATAATTTAAACTTTTTTAATCTCATTTAAAAAATATTTTGTTGATTTCTTAACTTGAATCAATTACAAATCCTTGAATCATATTATGTTATGATTCATTCTATTCAATTACTGTATAAATTTTTACATCTCAATTTGAATTCCTCTAAGTACCGCCTAGTACAACTTTACAACTTAACATATATTACACATCATAAACTACTATCATGTACATCTACTAGAACCTAAACATGGTTCAAGAGCATCTATTTAAATAATAAATTAATCTCTTTCGATACTATTGAACTTTATCAATCAGATAGCACGTAATCTTTACCGTGATTCCTTAACCTGAAAAAGTGGTTATTTGCAAGGGTGAGCTCGACAGCTTAACAATTCTAATAGTTTTCATGCAACACATAGCATATAATAACATACTCAGTTCATGCATTCATAATCAATTAATATTTACTACGCATGTTACTTCTCATATAGCAGGCATAAAGATTTACTTCACAAGCATATCATCAAAGATCAACTTTCAACTTTCATACATATCTCATAAGCATTTCATATATATACATCAACATTTGCATAGCATAATATAGCTCAACTAACAGTTATCGAATTCATATAACAAATAGGAACCGAAAGACTTGCCTGATTCGTAGTTTATCAACAAAGACTTAACTGTTTAAAGCTTATCTGCACTGCGTGTATTCCTACACAGTTATATAATCATGGATTCATACCCATCAGGCATACATTTCATACGCTCTTAATATAAGAACAAATATTATTTCCTAACTTGGTTTTATTTTTACTTGAACTTAGGATAACCATGAGACTAGCTCATTCTACTATCATATTTATCTAAACAATCTTGTTTCATATCCTGTAGTCCTTAAGGACAACATATAATCATAACTTAAGACCATGCAGTTAACAAACTGCTCTTGGTCACTCTACAGAACGGCGCAGCCGCACTACATTTAAGCTTGGGAGTGGCGCGACCGCATTATTCCATGCCAAAACCATACTTGAGCTTTTCATTGCTCAGCTTAGTCCTAACATACAATGCATTCTGATACATACTATAAACATACATCAAGTAGGTTCTGATATTTCTTCAAGTTCACATTTCAAATCATTTAGTTTTGATTTACATAACTCTTTCTTGAATTATTTACATCAAGAAGGCTTAAAAACTTCTTTTAGCAAATGTTCAATGTTTATCAGCTTTTAAACCTTATATTGGTACTAACAAGCCTCTAGTAGCATGCTCATATGTATATATCTTATCTATATATGACTAACATAGTTTATCAGTTGAAAACTTTACTTACAAAACATGCTTTAATGATTTCTATTGTCAAACTAGATAAGTGTACTTATAGGTCATGTTTAAAGACATAAATAGTACTAGTATGCCATACTACAAGTTCATAGGTTAGACAACACAATGCTCAAGAATATTGGTTTCAAAACGTCTAAGTTTTCTTTTCTTTAAATCCATGTCATGCCAACCTAATCATGTAAGGGAAACTTTGAATCATATGTCATATTTATTTGTGCATATTTCTACATATACTTACAAGATCGAAATGTAGGCGACACCATGCCCATGATTATTAGTTTTTAAAACTTGAATTTCTCTTTAAAAACACATATTATCCAAGCTAAACAAGTTATATTATACGAGGTAACTTAAGATCACATTTTATGCATGCATGACTCCACTATATGCTCACTACAAAGTCAGAACTCAAATGACTTAAAGTTCGTCAAGGTTTGTTTTCAAAATCTTCAAGTTTGTTTTTTTAAAACACATATTAAATCATGCTAAAGCATTCCATTATGAGTATGATAATCTTATATGTCATGTATAATATCATGCATTTTCACGTTATATCACTTAGAATAACATATTCCATCATCGGGAGCAACATACTTGCGTATGTGCTTGTTCGACGCCCTCCGATCACCTCCGAATATGTAATAGTCACAAAGATGACTATTTTGACCTCTTCTAACGATCTCAAATTGAAAAACTTAAAGAACAAAAGTTGTAGGTCCATTCATCCTGGTTTTTGATCATCTTGAATCACCACAATCTGAATTCGTATACAAACGTTATGGCCGTTTTACCAAAATAGGTCAAAGCAGTCACACTTAATAGACATTGGGCGCGGCCGCACCCAATTCCTTTACTAACCCAGCACGCCCGCACCATAAGGCAGTGCCCAGCTGCGCCCCCGTGCCCCTAGGTGGCTCATCCACGCTTGGGTTGCCCAGATTACAGTTTCCTTAATGTTTTTACTTCAAATATTCATAACTTCTTCATTTTAAGTCAGAATGAGTTGGTTATCGATTCGTTGAACTCGTTAAATTCTTAGCTAATCATCTACAGAGTAATTTTAACACTTCAAAAACATTAACTAACCCAAATATTAATCCAAAACTCACGTTCATACTAAATTTTCATATTTTGACAAATTTAGCGAATTCATTCACTACGAATTCGTTTCTAAACCAAATTGGTTCGTTTTACTTTCGGCTTTATCATTTTTAACTGTATTAACAACATCTAGTAACAATTCATGGATTACAACAATACTTAGCTATCAATTTTATGACTCAAAAACAACTATTTCATGATATTACTAAGAAAGTGCAAACTTAAGAAATCAAGAGCATGTATCTTAGAATTATTACCTCTTGGTGCTTGAATCTGATAACTATATCCCTTCAAACCTCTGATTGCTCTCCAATTTTATTGACTCTCCATAGCCATTTCTCAGACATCTCAACAAAAGAGAAATAAGATGAGGGAGTCTCTATTTATAGAGAATTCAATACTCAGGCAATTCATTTACACAATATTTTGAACTGGTAGGGAGAAGGAGAAGGAGAAGCCAAAGGGCAATGAAGAGTTGGTAACCTGTAGACACTCGAAATTTTCTACACACCTGTTACTAACATTGTAGAAGGGATGCAATAAAGTTCTATCATAATCAACAATATTTCCAAATTTGGGTCTAGCTGGATAAAGTAGCTTAGACAACTTTTAATTAATGTATACATACCGGAAATCAATAGGTATGTATCAACATGTGATTAAATACAGTGATTATCCAAGTGGGGACACTTGTATAACCATATTTAGAAACTAAAGAATAGAATAAATATTTGGATTTTTGCACTAATACTGTGTTGATAAACAATGATCGGATGATTTAAGAACTTGTATGAATACAAAGATTAGATACATAATCGATAACAATAGATTTAACAATCTGGCACAATAATAATATAATTCTGAAACTTTCTTACTTATGTCCATTGCATAAAGGAAATGCAAAGTTAGGATACTTGCACAATAAAAGGATAGTTCAGGTACTTGCTCAATAATAATTGGAGTAAGTTTAGGAAACTTGCCTGAGCTGCTGCTTACTATTACGCAACTTAGTTTTAGCATTAATAAGATCATTCGTTTGATTAGAATAATATATCATATCACATAGTACTGCTAATTGCAGTCAGCATATAACCTAACCACATTGTCACATATGTTTAATAGTCATTGCATCACAAACAAATACGTATCTAATTAAATTATCTAAGTCCAAAATAATTTCTGAAATATTTCGATGTACCTACGGCTTTATCAGGTAATTATCGAGTCTAAGACTCTATCATGTAATTCAATATTCGTTCAGATACTTTAAATATCAATCATATTATTTTTATAGCCTTATAATAATTTTTAAACAATTATTATAATTTATCATGATTTTTCAAACAATCAAATCATTATTAAATGATTTAAATATTAAATAATTCTATTATCATTAATATTTAATTAATATTAAACTATTAATGAAACCATTGCCAAAATATTAAAGTTATTTATAATAACTCAAAATATTTTTAAAGTGTTAATATTACCCTTAAATGATTTTTAAAATAATATAAATCATTTTTAAATAATTACCATTAATATTTAAATATTAATGTATTATTCATCAAAATATTAAAAGTAATTAATTATAACTTCAAATATATTTAATCCATTTATATCCTTTTAAATGATTTTTAAATCAATAAAACCATTTTTAATTTATTTATTCAATATAATTATTAAATAAATAAAATATCATTAATATAAAATTATTAATGAAATTTACCTTTAAATATCAAAAGTTATATTTTATAACTTAAAATATTTTTAAACTATTTATTTTCATTTAAAATGATTTTTATAATTTTAAAATCATTTTTAATTAATTTATTTTATTTAATTACTAAATCAATTTATTATCATTAATGTTTAATAATTAATGAAACTTATCTTAAAATATTCAAAGTTATATTTTATATCTTAAAATATTATTAAATACCTTATTATCATTTTAAAATGATTTTTTAATATAATAAAATCATTTTTAATTAATTTATTTAATGCTTTTATTAAATAAATTAAATATCAATAATATTCAAATAAATACTAATATTTATGAAAAATATGCCAAATTATTAAAAGTTAATTTTTATAACTTAAAATAATTTTTAAAATTAGTTTTGTAATTTTCAAAATTTATTTACAATTTTTAAATGATTTTTAGAAATTTAATTAATTAAAGTTATTAAATTTGTCGCTAAAGCCTTTAGCGACAGTAAGTGTCGCCTTAGGTGTTCTTGAGAAACCCAGGTGTTCATACTCAGTGTTCGAGTGAGCTTGTTGGACTATCAATAAATCTCTGTATGAGTTGCTTCTAGACATGCTATTGATTAAATGTTGTAGTAAGTATGTAAGAGTACATGATCATAAAAATTTTTGGACCAAATAATAAAACATGAGGAAGATCTAAGCATCAGAACATGCTGTCAGAGTTGTTCATCAAGTTTCTGGGTTGTCCAGAATTTTCAGTCATGGTCGGTCAACGCTTTTCATGGCCTTATATCTATCAATCGGTTCATGATATAGCTGTGTTAGACGTCGGGCCTTATAGAGTAACTAACAGGGTATCAAGTTTGATCAGTTCTCAAGCATAAACATCAATAACAAGCAAGATCTAAGCCATCAAAGTGGCTGTCAGAGGTTGTTCTTCATTTCTGGGTTACCCAGAAATGAAGAACAGATCGTGGGACTTACTTTGGGCTTCCACTACATGCTGTTTGTATGATGTTTTTGTGATTTAAAAGTTCCAAGTTGTAGACAACATGTAGTACTACATATCCATTATATAAAGCACATATAACAACAATAGATAAAGCATATCGAAGCCGGTCAAAGGCTGTCAGAAATCAGTGTTCATCTGTTTTCTAGGTTACCCAGAAACAGAAAACGTGATCGTTTTACCTACTTTGACCAGGCACTACGTTAAATCCTTTTGACTTATAGGAGCTTTTAAGGCATAAACATGAAGTCCATATAACATACTACAACTCTATTACAACAGAAAGAACAACACAATAAACAACTGAAAGATCTGGGGCTATGAACATGTTGTCAGGCTGTTCTGGACACATTCTGGGTTTTCCAGATTTTATAAATCTTCAAATCTGAACCTCTAGATGTTATGGAACTAACATCTAGCAACCCAGATCATCATTATATACTACATACTACATGTTTAACACAAAAGAACTAACATCTAACACTTTGATCAAGATCAGATTATTCATTAGGGTTCATACCTTTAAGTGAGCAAATCTGATTTCTATGCTTCTGATTCGATATTGGTGTTAGTGGGCTTGATTTAGAGACTTGGTACACCTTTGGATTTTGTGGGTTTTAGAGAGAGAAGGTCTAGATTGAGCATAAGTGTATGAAAGAGCTTTTCTTTTGATTTTCTCTCTCTTTAAATGTATTTAATCCTTGATGCAATGAACTTGTATGCTAATAGCTGATGTGATTGTGTTGTAGCTCATAGCTAGGTAGACTAGGGTGGCTGGCCAAGATATGGTAGGATTTTCAAGAAATAATTCACCAAATGGGATAAAAAGGGTAAAATGGTAATTTTGCTTATAATTTTAAGGGTATTTTTGTCCAAAGTACTTTAATCTAGGGTTTAATTACTAGATTTTAAATCTTAAAGTTTCTCAAATAATTACTAGGGTTTGAAAAATTAAAATTAAAGTGTAATAAGATTTTAATTAAAACACACATATTAAAATTAGGGTTTTTAAATTGAAAATTCAGGTTTAAATAATTAGGGTTCCTTAATATCATTAGGGTTCCCAAATTAACAAATCAATTTATTGAAATAGTAATTAGGGTTTCTAATTTTAGCAATTAGGGTTCCTAATTAGCAAATTAGGGTGTCTAATTGTTTTAGCAAATTAGGGTTTTCGAATATTAATTAGGGTTTTTCTTAATTAATAGTAATTCTATAATATGCACATAATTCATATAACACAATTTCTGACCGATCTTAATTTCTAGTCTTGAGTTCCCAATTATTGTTTATGACAGTAATACTAGGGTTTGTCGTGATACACCATAATTGTCTGACCATTATCAGTCTACACATATACTGCATATATTTATAGCACTAAAAAATCAAAATATAATTAATATTATATTATTATTCTCATCCCTTGATCAAAACCCAGATTTAGGATTTGGATTCCATATTTGGTTTATCTTTCATACACAACATTAATAATTAAGTTAAAATAATTAACTTAAATATGCTTTGAACAAATTCATATAATAAAATATTTATTATTATTATTCTAATAATTATTTCATATATTATTTAAATAATATAAAATCATATTTCATGGAAAATAATTAATAAAAATATTTCTACTATAAAATTAATTATTATAAGAATATACTTTATAATGATCAATAATTCTAAAATAAAATTATTTAAAATATTCATGTAATAAATAAATTTTCTTTATCACATATATACATACACATTACCTGCCATATATTCCCATCATTAAAATAATAATAATAAAAAATTATGCAAAATTTCTCATTTATTTATATAGAAAATATTGGGTTATTACAGTTCCGGCGATAACCCCAGAAATGCTTATTTCAAATGTATGCAATCAGCTTCAACCTCAGAACTCCCGCTGAGGCACTCATTCCAAAGACCCGGAGATAACACCAGGAAGACATGCACACTTAACGATGACCCTAAGGAATTCAAACACTTACAACAGTCTAATCTCAGAGATAACCATGAGCAACGTCTGCTTTATCAGCCGAGACCGGAGATAACCCCGGTGAGGGAAAAATCATCATCTTGCCACTTTAAACCCACAGCGCGCCATCTCAACATCTCATATATACATTTCTACACAACAATGTCCCACAAGAGCCAAGGAGTTCGAATCCCAAGTGACTATTACACAGGGCAGCACACCAGATATAATTTGAAGCTTGAAGACCATGGGCATGGTCCCCTCTTCCTAACTTCGTACAACCTCTAATCCCATGTCATTGCATAACTCACAACAACGGCAGTCCGAAAAAGGTCTTGTACACCTCAATCGGATGCTCGAATTTAAGTTCTGGAAGTTCGAGCGGACATCACAAAGGCACAGTGCACATACTTCGACAGCGAGGACTGCATGAGCCAGGGCACCAGGCGGGTCTCATTCATGGCACGTATTAGAGGTACACCTACGGCCACCAGCTCTATAAATATAGAGCTTGGGGTGGCCATAATTCAAGAGAAAAAGGCGAGGAAGCCCTGCCAAATATGCTCTATACACACCCCATATTGAGTGCTTTCTCATTTTAAACACTTGTTAGCTCACATTTAGCTATATTTTTATCGGCGGGAGTCGAGTGTTCATCCACTTAGAGTCATAGAAGTCTTCTTTGCCAGCCCACTGTAAGCCTTCTTACACTCTATAAGGCCTTTCTCTTCATCTTTGCACACATTATTCTTCACATTGAGAGTCGTGTTGCATGTGTATGCCCGGACTTCGGTCCGTGGTTTTCATTTCTGTCTGTTTATATATACTTATATATGTATATATTTATATATGGACTAACATTATCGAGTTATGCCTCGATTGAGCCTGAACTTATGTTTGGGCGTTTACTTGCTTATATATATATATATATATATATATATATATATGAACTATTGTTGGATTATGTCCAGATGAGCTATATATATATATATATATATATATATATATATATATATATATATATATATATATATGTTCAACAACATTTCATATATATATGTATATATATATATATATATATATATTTATTGTTGGATTATGTCCAGATGAGCCCGGATTTTACATAAGAGCATTTATTGCTTTTATATATATATATATATATATATATATATATATATATATATATATATTTGTTGTTGGATTATGTCTCTAATTTAAAAAAGATGTTGAAGACAAAAATCCAATCTTCATGTCAAAGATTCCTCCTCTAGTGATGAAGATCACGATGAGCCCGAGTTATCCTAAGATTAAGGAAGAACCCGATCTTTTGTTCAAGGTCTTTCAAAAAAAAAGAATTAAAGATATTATCATTCGAAGTGGTATATCTCTATCAACTTGGTTGTTGATAAAACATTTTCAATCTGACTTCCTTGGCTTACTAGTTGACAGGGTTGATTTAAAGCGTATCCAAGAAGGCCTAATCCCAACCAAATATTATAAGAAAACTAATGAAAAATTAAATTCAGCCAACGGTAGTCAAATAGAAATAAAATATAAATTGCCTAAAGTTCATATCTGTTAAGATAATATGTGTTTTAAAACATCGTTTGTTTTAATTCGCAATCTTACTGATAAGATCATTTTAGGATTACCATTTATATATTTACTCTACCCTTTTACTACCAGTAATGAAGGATTAAGTTGTATTCATTTAGGAAAGAAAATAACATTTAAATTTCTTATTAAACCAAAAGAAAGAGATTTAAAATTTATTCAAGAAGAATCTATTTCCAAATCATTAAATTTATTAAATCGTAAATCCACTCATTTGAATTTCTTAAAAGAAGAAATTAAGTACAAACGAGTTGAAGAACAGCTACAGAATAAAGAAGTTCAAAAAAAAATTGAAGAGTTAAAAATCTATTTAAAGGACAATCTTTGTTCTGATTCTCCTAATGCCTTTTGGCATCGGAAAAAACATGCTGTAAGTCTCCCTTATGCTAAGGAATTCAAAGAGCACCTGATTCCTACTAAGGCCAGGCCAATACAAATGAATCATGAACAAGTTGAGTTATTTAAAAGGGAAATTAATGATCTCCTTAGTAAAGGTTTAATTAAACCTAGTAAATCCCCTTGGTCTTGTCCTGCCTTCTATGTTAACAATGAAGCAGAAAAAGAAAGAGGTGTACCTCGTATAGTCATTAATTACAAACCATTGAATAAGGTTCTTGAATGGACTAGGTATCCCTTTCCCAACAAAGACGACCTTATCAATAGATTAAGTAATGCCACATTATTCAGTAAATTTGACCTTAAATCCGGTTTCTGGAAAATTGCCATTCATCCAGATGATAGGTACAAAACAGCATTCACCACTCCGTTCAGTCACTATGAATGGAATGTCCAGGCATTTGGCCTAAAAAATGCTCCCAGTGAATTCCAGAACATTCTCAATGACATATTAAACCCTTTCAGTCATTTTATTGTTGTTTATATCGACGATATTCTCATTTTTTCCAAGACTATTGAAGAGCACATTAAACATTTGAAATCATTCTTCAAGACAGTTAAAGATAATTGTAAGACCCCAAATTATTAATAAATAAAATTTATTTTACTCTATTTATTATTTTGAAATAGTAAGGGTTGATTTGATTAATGTGGATAGTTATGAGTAAAATACATAAATATTTGAATAAAGTGGTTATAAAATATTCATTATTATTCGGGGAATATTCGTTTGGTCGTGGAATATTAAATCTTTGTCGGGAAATATTCATACTGACGGCATAGTCTTTTGTGGGCCCCATAATGTGAAAAGCGATTGGATGAAGAAAGCGACAAATATAAGTTGTTTATAAATAGCGGCGTAGTTATTACAGATTATCTTGTTGGAATACCCGATTGGTTAAAAACACTAATATCGTGTTGTTGAGCAGTAGCACTGCGGTATTGTACCAATTATTGATTCTTACGTAAGAAGGCACTACTCAATAATTGTTTCGATAATTCTTATTCGATATTTTATTTTATTAATTCAATAATTCTTTGCATTGATATTTTATATTCTTTGTTGTTTGATAAATTGTCATTACACAATATTTTTTATTATCGAGCAATAATTCATATTATCTGAATAATATTATTGGATAACATTATTGGCAATGTCTAGAAAGTTACATCTAAGGAGAGGTTTGGTCATCTAATTGCTTGCGCCCGATAAGGAGAGATCCTTATTGGAAAGCCCCTCTTTCTGAGAAGCACACGGCCGCCCGATCTTGTGATTCTGTAATATTATTTGTGAATAATTAATTATTGATTTATATGATGAGGAAAATATTGATTTTATGTGGATATAGATGGAGAAAATTTTTAAAGTGATAATTGTTGAAAATTGAAATTTTATCTTTTTACGATAAAATAATTTATTTAAATATATTATTATATTTTAATAATATAATAATGATGATATTTTTACGATGAATGTGAGATATATGAGTATATGGGGAGGAGGAGTATATTTTGTGGCAAAAATATTTAAAGCATATTAAACATGTGTTGGTGGACCCCATTTATTGGTTGAAATTTGATTATAGCTTGTAAAATCGCTTGGTTTATGGATTTCGTTAATTTTTGTTTGGAATTTGGAAAAACTTTCTTTCGCAAAGTTGTAGAGAATTGAATTTCCTTTTAAAAAGCAGTGAGATTCGAATTTTTTGATAAAAGGGCTATTTATTATGAATTATTGAAGTTAGAAGCTCAAAATAATTGATTTTGGAAGTTTAAAATATTTAAAATAGGAAAAACATTTTTTTATTACTTTTTTCTAGAAGGTTGGCATGTGGGAAATGTTAGGAGCTGATTTCCAAAGAGGCGTAGGAAAATTTATTATTAATAATATATTATATTAAATTTTCTGCTTTGGTGTTCTAAGCAATTTCCTATAAATAGGGTGCTTAGGTTAGAATTGAAAATCACACCAGAAACTGAAGTTTTCTCTCTCTATATTATCGAGCGTATTCTTGTGAGTGTTTTAAGTATACTTTGAGTATTGCTATACGGTGCAAGTTCAAGTCATAGCCTATATCCGGTGTTTCAACTAAATCTTGTCTTTCGAGGTAAGGGATGTTATTTTATTTGAAAATGATATTATTTCTTCAATATCATTATGCCAAAATATTGGTTGGAAATTTTTATCAAATTTGAAACTTTTTTATGTCGGGATTACTATTCATGAGTTACTATTCACGAGTTACTATTCATGAGTTACTATTCACGAAGCGTGAAGCGTGAAGATTTTTTTGTGAAATTTCTATCTTTTGGTGTGTGAGTTCTTATTCACGTATCTTTTGGCACTATTCATTCACGTCTCGGAACTATTCACGAATCTGGCACTATTCGAAAGAAAAATGAAATTTCTTCTTTTTGTCCAAAATATCTACTATGGATACTAGCTTTGATTGTATCCGTGTTTTGATCATTCTTGAATTTTACTCCTCTCGATTACTTATGAAGTATTTTTGAACTTGGATTGTTTAAAATACGAATCCTTAATATTGTTCTTTTGTTTCACTTTGGATTAGTTTTTTCTTTGAAATATTTTTCATCATCCTCGGTCCTAAATGATGATATTCTTGAATATCTTTGGCACGTAGTGCGAAGATGAATGATTTCTTGATGAATATCTTTGGCCCGTAGTGCTGAAGATGAGCAGTGTTGAGATGAACATGACCCGGTGATTAATATCTTTGGCCGTAATGCAAAGATAAGCAGTGTTTAGATGAACATGACCCGGTGATGAATATCTTTGGCACTGTAGTACAAAAATGAATATTTGATTTCGGATATATATTGATTGATGTTACGGGGATAAAATATCGACGATGAACTTTTAAATTCATATATAGAAGATAGTAGTTTGCATTCTCTACTTAACTCTTCTAATGAATTGTTGTTTTCATTGCTATGATTGATTTAAAAGCGGTTGTCTATTGTATTCTATTAGAGATTTTTCCTGTTGGAGACTAACGATAATTTGTTGTATATTATCTTAGTCATAATATTCTTTCTTGGGCTAGTTGAGCTCACCCTTTACCTTTTTGTTTCATTTTTCTTCTTAGGAGGCGAGAATGTAGCGAGTACGAGTCGGGGTATGGAATGATGGTTATAGAGAAAGTTGTTTAGTAGTCCTCATCATTTTTATAAAATAATGTATAAATAATTGTGATGAGGATTTATTTGGGTATGTATATTGTCTAGAAGACAATAATTGTATTTAAACTCACAGTATATATATTATCGTATTTTGCACGACAAATGTATTAATAAAGTTGTAGTTATTTCTGTACCATGTATTTGGCGACTCAGAATGGGTTTGATGGAATGGACCTATTTTGGGGGCGTCACAGTTGGTATCAGAGCTTAGGGATATGATCTACGGTGGAGATCGGGGAATAGAACTAGGAGGGAGAGGCGAGTAAATCCTTCGCTAGTGTGTCTACCTAAGCTTATTTGTTAGTTGGTTAGTATATAGGGATATTATGTGATATATTGATTTCCTTAATTAACCCTTGTTTTATGGCGATATTTGAGAATATCGGTGAGAATATTAATGATGGAGTAAATGAGGCCCAGTGGATGATGCTGTCTTTACCAGCGAGGAGAAGCGTGCAACAATGGTGGCAATGTACCTCCTGTGAAACAACACCCTTTGGCGAGATGATGAGCGAGGGATGTTTAGAAGCTTTTTACGGTTCATGCAAAATCGACGAGGAGACTCGTGTTCAAAATCTGAGGAGGAAATGATAGCAATTCACGGGTGGTCACAACCAAGTAGTTCAAAAGTTGGGACCACGAGTGCAGGGAAAGCGGATCCGATTAAGGCGGAGATGTGGGTCAAACAAATTACCAAGATATTTGATGTTTTGGGATGCACGGAGGAACAAAAAGTTCCATTCTCTACTTTTATGTTCCATAATGAGGCAAATTACTGGTGGGAATATGTGAAGCGTACCCATCCAGCTGCACTCAGCATGTCATGGGAGATGTTTCAGAAACAGTTCAATGACAAGTACTTCCCTGAAAGTATTCGTTATATGAAGGAAGTGGAGTTTATTAGACTGGAGCAAAATAACATGACGGTGTCCCGATGCTGGCGAAGTTAGCGGAGTTATCGAGTTTGCACCTCATTTTGTGGAGAATGAGGAGCATTATGGGCGGATGTTTCTAGAGAGGTTTGAAAACGGCATCGTCAATATCTCATTTCTTATAAATTTTCTCTCTATTCGAGATGTTGTCAACAAGGCTCGGTTGTTAGAAGCGAGATAACGAGTAGTACGTTCAACCGAGGGACCATAACGAGGATCATCTAGAAGATAGCGATCATCGAATAATGATAACCCGGCGGAGAAAGAAGAATACGGACAAAGGCGGTAACCACTCTGGTGGTAATCATGGCCATAAAAATAGAAGAAGCGAGTCGGGAGGAGATTTTAAAAAGAGGAGATTTAACAACGACCATGTGAAGACGTCAACACCAGCAGCAACTGGTTCCAAGGGAGGAGAAAGACCACCGATCGTATGTTACAAATGTGGGAAAGAGGGACATATTAGCCCAAACTGCCCACAACAGTTTAAGGTATACTATAATTATGGAAAAGAAGGACATATCGCTCGAGATTGTACGATATTAAAACCCAGTCAAGCGAGAATGGTGACTCAAAAGGATGTCCCAGAAAAGTCAAAGTCAACGATTCCTGGAAGAGCGTTTGTCGTGACCGGTCAAAAAATGAGGAACCCGAACGAAGTTAGCACGGGTTAGTTAATTATAAATTCTTGCGAAGTTTATACCTTACTAGAATCTGGGTTCTACCCATTCTTTTATCTCTCTTGCTTGCGCTCAACGTTTGAACTTGACTACGGAGAAATTAGACTTTGACCAATTTATAGAGACTCCGTTAGGAGAAACTTTCATTACATCCGTTGTTTAGAAATCTTGCTTGATTCAGGTTGGCACTATCACATTACATGTTAACCTTATTTCAATTGAGATATTTGCTTTTGATGTGATTTTAAGGTTAACTACTCATCATGCCGAAATTTATTACTTTCGTAAGGTTGTTAGTATTCATATTCCTAAGCAACCTGTTATTCGAATTCAAGCAATTAAACCATTGTAGTCAAACATTTTCATATCAAGCCATGAAGTCATTCGTTTATTACGGATGTCAAGTTTTCTTAGTCCATGTTATGGATTTGAATAAAGACACGTCAGATTTGAATAATATTCCTGTTGTTATTGATTTTTCCTGACGTATTTCCTGAAGAATTCCTTGGCTTACTCCTAAAGCCTGATATTAAATTTTGTATCGACTTTGAACCCGGTACAAAACTCATTTCTATAATCTCATATCAAATGGCTCCTATTGAACTTCAGGAGTTAAAAATTAAACTATATAATTTGGTACCTGAGCCTTTATCCGGTGACTTCCTTTGTGGAATACACCGAAGCCAGACTCTCCTTAGGGGACACCATATTCGTGTGATAGTAAACTGATAGGTGTCATTGTAACGTGTTATCCAAGGTTTGGATATGAGTCACAGTTGAGAACAACCTAAGTCGGTAATCAAAATACGTAGCTTTTTAGGCTTAGTTGGTTATTATCGAAGATTCGTTGAAGGATATTCTCGAATTGCTATTCCATTAACTTGGTGACTCGTAGAGATACAAAATTGAATGGAGCAAGGAATGTGGGAAGAGCTTGAAGAACTCGAGAGGAGACTCATTTCAAAGCACATGTTACGACCATGCCATCTGGAAAAAGCGAGCGTGGTAGGCGGCGTGTTGAGTAGAAGATCATATATCAAATCTGAGTACGATATTGTCAAAGACTAATTTCAGTATAATTTACAAATAATAGAGATGGAGTGAAATCTCTAGGTACCCGCGTGATGATATCTGAGTATAATCGACTTTAATCGATAAAGTTAAAGTCATTCAAGCTACACGCGGGGTGATGAATTTGAAGAAGGAGGTGCGAAGTTGTTATTTCAAAAGCAAGAATCGGTGAGGTGAGGAAAGCTCAAACCATCGATTTATTAATCCATTTGAAATTCTCGATCGAATAGGAAGCGTGGCTATAGACTCGCGTTTTTATCGCCAAGTATGATGGCGTGTTCATAACGCGTTTTTCACGTATCGATGTTACATAAATTTGTGGGACGACGAACCACATCATTGAGTTAGAACCGGACGAGATAGTAGAAGACTTAACGTACGTGGAGGTACCTGTCAAGATCTTGGATAGGAAAGAACATGTCCTATGTACCGAGGTTATACCACAAGTTAAAGTTTTGTGGAGAAACCATGATATTGAGGAAATGACCTTGGAGTTGGAAACGGAAATGAAAGCGAGGTATTCTCATCTTTTCGAAACACCAGGTATGTACGTCAAATTCGAGGACGAAATTTCATAAGGAGGGGAGGTTGTAAGACCCCAAATTATTAATAAATGAAATTTATTTTCCTCTATTTATTATTTTGAAATAGTAAGGGTTGATTTGATTAATGTGGATAGTTATGGGTAAAATCATAAATATTTAGAATAAGCAAGTGGTTATAAAATATTCATTATTATTTGGGAATATTCGTTTGGTCGTGGAATATTAAATGCTTTGTCGAGGGAATATTTCGTACTACTGGTAGCGATCTTTTGTGGGCCCCATAACGGAAAGCGATTGGATGAAGAAAGCGACAAATATAAGTTGTTTATAAATAATGGTGTAGTTATTTACAGATTATCTTGTTGGAATACCCGGTGGTTAAAAACACACTAATCTGGCGTTGTTGAGCGAGTAGCACGGTATTGCACCAATTATTAATTCTTACGTAAGAAGGCACTACTCGATAATTATTACGATAATTCTTTATTCGGATTATTTTATTTTATTGATTCAATAATTTTTGCATTGATATTTTATATTCATTGTTGTTTGATAAATTGTCATTACATGATATTTTTTAGTATCGAGACAATAATTCATATTATCTGAATAATATTATTAGATAACATTATTGGCAATGTCTAGAAAGTTACATCTAAGGAGAAGTTTGGTCACCTAATTGCGGCATGATAAGGAGATTTCCTTAGTGGAAAGCCCCTCTTTCTTCGGGAGCGGCACGGTTGCGATCTTGTGATTCGTAATATTATTTGTGAATAATTAATTATTGATTTATATGATATGAAAATATTGATTTTATGTGGATATAGATGGAAAATTTTTAAAGTGACAATTGTTGAAAATTGAAATTTTATCTTTTTACGATAAAATAATTTATTTAAATATATTATTATATTTTAATAATATAATAATGATGATATTTTTACGATGAATGTGGGATATATGAGTATATGTGGAGGAGGTATTTTTTGTTACAAAAATATTTAAAACATATTTTGTGTGTTGGTGGACCCCATTTATTATTGAAATTTGATTATAGCTTGTAAAATCATCCGTTTATGGATTTTGGTCAATTTCTATTTGGAATTTGGAAAAACTTTTTTCTGTAAA
Organism: Panax quinquefolius; assembly: GCA_020205615.1. Lineage (NCBI taxonomy): Eukaryota > Viridiplantae > Streptophyta > Magnoliopsida > Apiales > Araliaceae > Panax > Panax quinquefolius. The sequence goes on from CM035158.1 coordinate 60,232,677, forward strand.
GTTGTAGAGAATTGAATTTCCTATAAAAAGTCGTGAGATTCGAATTTTTTGATAAAAGGGCTATTTATTATGAATTATTGAAGTTCCGAAGCTCCGAAATAATTGATTTTTGGAAGTTTAAAATATTTAAAATAGGAAAAACGTTTTTTTATTACTTTTTCTAGAAGGTTGGCATGTGGGAAATGTTAGGAGCTGATTTCCAAAGAGGCGTAGGAAAATTTATTATTAATAATATATTATATTAAATTTTCTGGTTTGGTGTTCTAAGAAATTTCCTATAAATAAGGTGCTTAGGTTAGAATTGAAAATCACACCAGAAGCTGAAGTTTTCTCTCTCTATATTATCGAGCGTATTCTTGTGAGTATTTTGAGTATACTTTGAGTATTACTATACGGTGCAAGTTCAAGTCATAGCCTATATCTGGTGTTTCAACTAGAAGTACTGTCTTTCGAGGTAAGGGATGTTATTTTATTAGAAAATGATATTATTTCTTCAATATCATTATGCCAAAATATTGTTTGGAAATTTTTATCAAATTTGAAACTTTTTTATCTCGGGGTTACTATTCATGAGTTACTATTCACGAGTTACTATTCATGAGTTACTATTCACGAGTTACTATTCACATGTACTATTCACGAAGCGTGAAGATGTTTTTTTGTGAAATTTCTATCTTTTGGTGTCGGAGTTACTATTCACATATATACGGCACTATTCACGATATCTGACACTATTCACGAATCTGGCACTATTCACGAAAAAATGAAATTTTTCTTTTGTCCAAAATATCTACTATGGATACTAGCTTTGATTGTATCCATGTTTTGATCATTCTTGAATTTTACTACACTCGATTACTTATGAAGTATTTTTGAATTTGGATTGTTAAAAAATCTGAATCCTTAATATTTGTTCTTTTGTTTGATTGGATTCGTTTTCTTTGAAATATTTTTATCATCCTCGGTCCTAAATGATGATATTCTTGAATATCTTTGGCACTGTAGTGCAAAGATGAATGATTTCTTGATGAATATCTTTGGCCGTAGTGCAAAGATGAGCAGTGTTGAGATGAACATGACTAAGTGATTAATATCTTTGGGCGTAGTGCAAAGATGAGCAGTGTTTAGATGAACATGACCGGTCGATGAATATCTTTGGCTGTAGTGCAAAGATGAATATTTGATTTCGAGATATATATTGATTGATGTTCTGAGGATAAAATATCGATGATGAACTTTTAAATTTATATATAGAAGATAGTAGTTTGCATTCTCTACTTAACTCTTCTAATGAATTGTTGTTTCATTTATGCAGATTGATTTAAAAGCTGGTTGTCTATTGTATTCTATTAGATTTTTTCCTGTTGGAGACTAACGATAATTTGTTGTATATTATCTTAGTCATAATATTCTTTCTTGGGCTAGTTGAGCTCACCCTTTTCCTTTTTGTTCCATTTTTTCTTCTCGGGAGGCGAGAATGTAGCGAGTATGTAGTGGGGTATGGAATGATGGTTATAGAGAGAGTTGTTTAGTAGTCCTCACCATTTTATAAAATAATGTATAAATAATTGTGATGAGGATTTATTTGGGTATGTATATTGTCTAGAAGACAATAATTATATTTAAACTCATATTATATATGTTATCGTATTTTGCACGACAAATGTATTAATAAAGTTGTAGTTATTTTCTGTAGCATGTATTTGGCGACTCAAAATGGGTTGGATGGAATGGACCTATTTTGGGGGTGTCACAATAATGGTCTTGTTCTTTCACCTTCCAAATGCAGCCTGTTTCAGGTCAGAAAAAGGTTTCTTGGTCTTAATATCTTCAGAGGACATGTCCAGCCCATTGAAAGAGCTATTCAATTTGCTGACAGATTTCCCGATAAGATAACTAATAAAACCCAACTGCAGAGATTTCTTGGCTCGCTCAATTATATTGGCAAGTTTTACAAGAATCTCAGGATGATTTGCACACCTCTTTTCCAGCGTTTGCAAGTTAATCCTCCACCTTGGACTGACGTTCATACTTCGGTCGTCCAACAAGTTAAAAAATACGTCAAGGCATTGCCCTGCCTTGGCATCTCTAATGATTCAGCGTATAAAATTGTTGAAACCGACGCCTAAGATATTGGTTTCGGAGGCATTCTTAAACAAAAGTTAACACCAGAATCCCCTGAACAAATTGTTCGTTTTCATTCTGGTGCGTGGAATAGTACATAATTAAATTATAGTACTATTAAAAAGGAAATACTTTCTTTAGTATTATGTATTAATAAATTTCAAAGTGATTTATTAAACAAGAAATTTTTAGTTCGTATTGATTGCAAGTCAGGAAAATATATATTAGAAAAGGATGTTGAAAATTTAGCCTCTAAGCATTCTTTCGCTAGATGGCAAGCTTTGTTAAGCATTTTTGATTTTGAAATTGAATATATCAAAGGTAGTAATAACTCAATTCCTGATTTTCTCACTCGGGAATTTATCAATACAGGTATTATTCAGACATGAGCGTTAGAGGATCATCTTCCTCAAGGGGTTCGGGTCGCCCTACTGGCCCAAGTAATCATCCCAGAGGAACTTTGATTCCTCACCCAGTCACCCCAGTTTATCAGTCAAACAAATTCATGGTCCTTGGAACACTTCCCAAGCCATATAGTTCAGCTTTAACTAGTAAGCCTGAACCAATTGACCCTTTTAGTAATTCAACCAAGGTGTCATCTTCAGCTCCTAGTCATCCTCCTTTTGAGCATATGCTTAAGTGGAAAAATTACCTTTTTCATATTGAACCCTACATGAAACCAAAAGATGACCCCATTAAGCTTCTTTGTCGCTTTTTCCCCACGGATGGCATATCCATTTACGGCTCCTTATAAATCTCTTGTATTTTATAAGGATATTCTTCTGGAAACAAAGTCAGTAAACATTAAACCAATTTACGCCAACAATGATAAGACTAAAGTTCTCTATCATTCTCTATATATTAAACAGTTTGTTGAAATATCTGATTGGGGGAAAAACACCTCCGATCTTATGAATCTCTCTAGTCAAGATATTTCCTTATGTTATTATGATTATATTGAAGCTTGGTACAAGGTTCTCCTTCACCAAAATGAATCACATAGTCATTCATGGTTCATTCAATTTGACTATAAATTCAAGAGCCCAATCCCCTATTGGTTCGTTCTTTGGTGGTATAGGCTAGGTTCTACTTATGACCTTCTTCCCGACCTCCTTAAAGTTCAACTAAATCATTTTAGCAATCACAGTAAAACAGATCCAAAGAATGACGGAGTTCCCCTTACTCTTTTATTTGTTAGTAAATATAAGATCCCCTGGATTCTCAAATGGCAGTACGAAATTTCACCTCCCTCTACTCCAGTCAATGGTATTCACTCAGATCCACTCCCTCGAGTGTCTCGCCTCTTTTATGTTAAGTGGTGGGATAAATTCGACATTAACAGAATAGTTGGTCAGGTTCAGCAGGAATTTCCTGTTGCTCCAGTTTCCCCTCTTCCAGTCACAACCATTCCTCAGGCTAGTAAAGAAAAGGAGTCAAAATCCAAGTCGAAGGACTCTAAAGTCAGTCCCACTGGTTCAGCATGTTCTAGTAAAATTTTTGATTTTAAAAATTGTTCCAGTAAAGAATTAATAAAAATTACCCAAGCACTCAACAAAAGGATTGACGAAGCCATACATGAAGAAGCCTCAGTATGTTCTTCATCCTCCAGTCATGGTTCTCCCAGTAACCTCAATGATGATGATGACCCATACGACACCATCAACCTACAAGACGCTCAGGATCCATTTGCTTAACGTCCTCAGTTATTTGCACCTTTTCCGGCAGTCAGCTCACCAATCAATTAGAAGAATCATCTGCTTTTCCACCAAAAGTAGCCTCAGTCACATGCATCTGCTCCAAAAGTCAAAAGATGCTCTCTTTTCCACCGAAAACAACAATAAGTCAAAAGTTGTTGGCCATTTGGCCAAAAGCGTCTGTATTTAGTCAAAAGTAACTACTGTTCATCAACAGTAAAGTGTCTGTAATTTTACTTTTACTTTTACTTCTTCTTTTCCCCAAGTAAAATGTTTCTTACTTTACCCCAGTTAATGTAATAGTTCCCTTTCCTTGATCTATAAAAGGAATTCGAACTCATTTGGCAAATCAGACTTCGAAACTTAGTAAGACTCTGAGTTCCTTCTCAGACGAATCTTAGGTTTCTACCATTGTTTAGCCTACTTAACCCCTCTTCTCTTCTTCTTAAATGTTCTAATTGTAAGTCACTTTTATTTTATTTTGTTTGTAAATAGTTTCAGTTATCAGTAATCAATAATATTGTTTTTATTTAGTAATCATATTGTGTTTATTCATCTGCACTTCTTTTACTCTCATGTTGTTTATATTTTGTCTTGCTTACACCCCCCAAATGGATATATATATATATATATATTTATATTTATATTTATATTTATATATATGAACTGTTGTTGAACTTTGTTCGATGAGCCTGGATTTTATATCCAAAATGCGTTTTACTTATATATATATATATATATATATATATATATATATATATATATATATATATATATATAGCGACAAATCGCTGAAATGATAAACTGAGCCGGGATTGAGAAATATCCTGTGCGTTTACCGCTTATGTATATATATATATATACACACATTTCTGTCAGGCCTAGAGTTTACTTCGTGGCCTTTTACTGCTTTATTTACATTCCGTCCCGCCTGGAGTTTACTTCGTGGCGGTTGATCATTTTAACTGCTTTATTTACATTCCATCCCGCCTGGAGTTTACTTTGTGGCGGTTGATTATTTTTACTGCTTTATTTACATTTAGTCCTGCTTGGAGTTTACTTCGTGGTGGTTGATCATGTATATATATATATATATTACCGCCTTTATATATTTACATTTCTGATCCCGCATGGAGGTGCTTCGTGGTGGTTGATCATGTATCAGTATATATATATATATATATATATATATATATATATATATATATATATATATATATATATATATATATATATATATATATCTGCTTACTACATTTCATATAAATCATGCGGCATCATATGAGCCTAGGAATCATGTGATCCATGATTGATCTCTTGAATCTAGATTGATTCTAGTGATGGACATTTTCAAATTGTATGGTGACTTGTAAATTATTCACGGTGTTTGAATTTCCTTAGATGGCTTTCATACCCATGAGGAGTTCGGCACTACTATGTATTGCTTTCTCAAAGATCCTTCACATCTTGAAAATAAAAGCAATCAAGCCGAACATTTAATAGTAAAAATGGAAGTATGTAAAGGTCTCAATTACTATTGAGCACAGGGTTTGAAAAACCTCTTTTACAAAACCTCACTGCTATATCCTGTTTAAAACTAAATTCTTCATATAAATTCAAACCCTTTGTATATAGGTGTGAACGAGGCCTCACACTACTTCCAAATAAATTGCACATTGATCCAGGCACACATACACACACACATTCATATAACAGTTTCTTAAAAAGTGGCGGTCACCATGGTAACACGGATGTCGGGGGGTGCCTAACACCTTCCCTCCGCATAATCAAGCCCTCGAACCCAAATGAATCTTGGTTTCACAGACCCGTTTAGCAGTGTCATATCACCGGGTTAATGTGCAAACCTTTTCTCGGTTGCGTTGGTGCAACAAGTTAAAAACACCAACTGGCGACTCTTACATTCAAATTATCGACATATACATGTCGGACCTTTTTTCACTTGTTTTTCAAACAAATCTCACACAACATGAGAACACCAAAGAATAAGAACAGAAAAGGGGCAAATAAAAATCCCGACATCGACATGTGGTGACTCTGCTGGGGACTCCAATAAGAGGGCTTAAGCCGCTACTACAAGCTTTTCAAAACTGTTATATGCTTGTGTGTGGATGTTATATTTATATTTTTGCATTTACTTACTACACTGCAATATATCTATATGTGATATTAGTACTTCGCACATGTCATCATTTTCATAAACGGTGAGACACGTTGTATGTGAATGTATGTTGTGTGGTTCCTCCACCAGGAGGCTATCCTGTCGGTGTTTGATTACTGGACTCGTAGGGAGACTAATTCCAATGAGGCGCAGGAAAGACACCACGCAGATTCGCTTTAGTTGAAAGACCAGATTAACTTCCCGTTAAGTAGATTGCGATGATCTGGGAACCTTCACGCCAAAAAGCTACGAGAGTAAACCTAAGATAGGTCAGCCTCTGATAAATCAAACGCGAAGAAAAGTCTCTTCATGCTTTCCATTTTCGATTACTTGTAAACGTATTTACTTGTAAATATCATTTCATGTCAATCCATCGTAATGGAAAATATGAAGAAATATGTGCCCATGCATATTTGAAATTAGCATGCTATTCTGTATTACAAAATAGCTAACATCCATTTTGCAGGATAATATTCCTAACACGAATACCTCACATAGCATGTAAACATTTACATTATCCCTAAGAGTAAACTATATAAGTTATTTATAGGGAAATAATTGGGCCTGTTACCCGCTTAAAATCCAAAAAGGCCACAAATTATAGATTTGGTTGTTCTGCTTAAAGAATTGCATCAGTCTACTGAGGGCCCAAAGATGCCTACACATACAGAATCCTCTGCATAAGGAGGAACTCAAGGTTTGGATAAAACAAATCCAGAATCTCAGTTGGATACAACCAAAAAAGACCTTGAAAATACCCATCTCAAAGGAGATCCAGACACCGGTGATATCAGGAAGAAGGTCCTTCAAATGGAAGAAACCATCCATTCTCTCAAGGGGATTGGAGCATATGGGAGTGTTTAATATATTGACCTTTGCATATTCCTGGTGTTCATTATGCAGAGTAATTTAAAACCCCTGACTTTAAAAAGTTTGACATATTAGGGGATCCTTACACACATTTAAAGGTGTTTATTAGAGAACTTGGATCTTATGCAGAAAATGAGAAGCTCAGAATGCAGCTATTTCAGAAGAGTCTGACTAGAGAAGCCCGTTGATGGTATACCAGATGGCCTTCCTTACTTAGTACAGCTTTCAGTCTCAGATGGCTCCTGACCAGTATCAGATTATCAAGGTCAAGAAATAATCCAATGAGTTTGTCAGAGAGTATACTCAAAGGTGGATGTGCCTTGCTGCTTAAGTTATTCCCTCTATGACGAAATCTGAAATGGTTATGACTTTCATAGACATACAAGAAGCTCCTTTATATGAGAGTGTCTTAGCTAGTATTGGCAAACCATTTTTTGAAATGATCAAACATGGAGAGATTGCTGAAATGGGGTTGAAGTCAGGAAAAATTCACGACCTAGCCGCTCTTAATGCAGTTGCTGAGCACATCCAGTCCAGAACTTATGGAAACAACCCCCGTAGGGTCCATACAAAGAAAGAGGAGGATGTTTCCTTGATACTACAAGGTCAAAAAGGCAGTCAGAATATGCCTATATAGAGGAGAAACTTCTCCCTTTTTCAGGCACAGTCTTCAAAGCCTCCATTACCTAAAGGTGGAGAAGCAAAGTGCCCTCGAACGTTCATACCCTTAGGGGACTCGCTCGAGAATATTCTTGCTCTTCTGACTACTCAGAAGAAAATCACGCATCTTCTTCCACCAGCCAACCCTAATGGGAGAGGTTTCAATGCTACTCGGAAGTGTGCTTATCATTTCGGGGCAGCTGGACATGATACTTAAGATTGTTGGGCCTTGAAACACAAGATCCAAGATTTAATAGACAACAGTGAGATCATGGTAACCAAACCAGATCAACCTCATGTGCAAGACAACCCTCTTCCTCAATACAAAGAAGAAGATGTTAATATGATTAGTTGGAGCAGTGGACAGAGTTCCAATTTTAATGATGAATCATCCCAAACCATCAAAGATGGTGTTGACAGATGGGATTACGCAAAGTTCCAATTTTTTATGGAACGAAAGATGAAAGCTCTTTGTAAGCAAGTTGAACAATTGGAAGAACTGGTGATCCATCAGCATCAAGTCACACGCTAATTAGTCAGCCAGGAACATGCCCGTCTCCTTCCTTTTTTTTATGAATGCTCCATCATTACCTTCAGAAAGTGATGCATTGGAGGACAAGGTTGCGAAGAGAGCAAGTGCTAAAGCCCGTCAGGAATTTGCCAATAGAAGGGAATTTACATACCTAAGCCAACCTATAAATGACATATTTCAGATACTAATCAACGAAGGAAGAATCACCTCCCTTCTACCTCCAATTAATCCCCGTTCAAGACAGTTCAACTCTGATGGAGTATGTCAATATCATTCACATTCTCGCGGTCACAGCACAGAAGAATGTTGGGCACTCCGCCACCTTATTCAGAATCTAATTGACAGCAGTGTCCTGCAATTGGCAGACGATGGCACGGTGCTACTTGAGAGTGGGAATACCTATCCTACCAAATGGAAGGGATTAGTAGCAGTTATATCCACTGAGGCTGATGAGGCTGTCAAAACATTCACAATACAAGCAATTCAACTCAAAGGAGCTGACAATCCTTTCAAAGTGGTTGCACCAGAGCCAATTTTTTACCCTTCAGACCAAAGTATCCTGTTGTTAGCCTACAAAAAGTCCCATGGAATTATGGAGAAGCTAAAGGATCCACGTCTCATACTACTGCAACAGTGTCGAAGGAAAATCCACTATATCTTCCTCAGAGGGTAATGAAGCCCGCCATCAAAGCAAAGGGGAAGATTCCCATGGAGAAGATTGAGAAATTCCTCTGCACTATAGGCCATAATGAAGCCAATGTGGTTTCAAGCTTAAGAGAAGCTCCACATCAAATCTCAATACTGGACTTGGTTTTCTCTTCCAAGGATCACAAGAAGATCTTATTGAAGGTTTTGGAAAAAGCCTACTTGCCAAAATCAGTGGATGTGGAAAAATTTCAACATCTGTTTGATCACATTTTTAACAACAATGTGATATCTTTCACTGATGACGACATACCGCCCGAAGGGACCGGTCATTGCAAGCAATTGCACATTGAAGTTTTATCCTCCGGGTATATATTAGCTGGAGTCTTGATAGACAGAGGTTTGTCTCTGAATATCTGTCCTTATGCCACGTTGATGAAGATGAACGTCAATCTCAAGCGGATCCAAAGTTGCCATACGGTTATCAAAACTTTTGTTGGATCCCGACGAAATTCTGTGGGAGAGATTGAGCTGCCAATTAAAATTGGTCCTCATACATTTTGAGTATCTTTTCACGTCCTCAAGATAGATTTAGGATACAACCTACTATTGGGGAGACCATGGATCCACATGGCTGGAGCCGTCCCTTCTACACTTCATCCACAACTTAATTACATTGTCAACAATAGCCTAGTCATTGTTAACGTTGAGCTGGAATATCCTGAACAAGGAGACGTACCACTCATCAGCTTCAATTCAGAAGTTGAACCGGCCAATTTTTATACTTTGGAAGTGAGCAACACCCAATACCATCCTATTGGAGCACCACTTCCCGTACCCAAGATTTCTGTCGAAGTGATGGCAGCTACATAAGAAATGATGTCAATGGGTCATCGGCGATAGACAAAATTTGGGTAAAATAATCGGTATTAAGCACCCAATTCAAATGTCGATCAATTGGGACAACCAGATTAGGCTATTCGCGCGGTTCGGTCATAGGAATCCTCATAAGCACAAGCAGATTCCTCAAGCTTCTGCCACACGACGATTATCTCCACCTGCAACTCCTGAGCCTATAAAGTCTCCGGTAAAGGTGTCAGCCCATATTATGCCTATGCTATTTCCCAAACCAGTACCGGTTAAAGCAAAAGAAGTCCTGATTCCTGATCCCGAAGTTGAAGAGAGGGAACGAAAATATAAACAAGACATCGCCCTGATGATGTCAGGCATACGCATCATTGTCCATAATTAGTATATAAATAGATACACCCCAAACGATGATTTCCCAGATGTTATGGTCATCCTTCGGGAGAAGGAGGACGAAGATAGCCCTTCCATCACTGCAGTCCATCAGGAATTTATCCTCGACAATTAGAGTAGCACTCCATGCATTGGTCGATGAGGGTAAAATGGGCAGAAAATCTCTCTGCCCTATAGATAACTTTAATTGCTTACTTTTCAATACATTATTAGCAGTTATTTTATCAGTACATGCTGACACTTTGTATTATTAAGCAGTTTCATATATTAAGTGAAAGCATATTTTGTTTGAGACTCGAATTTAGATGTACTGTATTTCTTAACATTGGGGTGCCTTTTCTCCACAAGGACTGTAGCTTTGATGAAAAGTTGGACTCAAACTTGATGGAAATACAATAGGACATTGAGATACCTCAGGAGATCAAAGAATGGGTCAAAGACAAACCTAAACCCAACCTTGATCAAACTGTTTCTTTCAATCTCGGAACCTTAGAAAATCGTAAGTTAATCCAGATTGGTTTAGACCTTACCCCAAACCAACGGAATGACATGGTTGCGCTACTAACCCAATTCTAGGTTGTGTTTGCATGGTCTCATGAAGGCTTGGTGGGTTTGTCCACTGACATTGTCCTTCATCACCTTCCCATTAAAGAGGGATTTAAGCTAATCAGGTAGAAGCTCAGGCGATTAAAACCTGAGTGGAGTTTTAAGGTAAAAGAAGAAATTGTGAAATAATTTCAAGCTGGCATTATCATGGTGTCTACATATCCTGAATGGATATCCAACATAGTTCCCGTGCCTAAACCAAGAGGAAAGGTCCGAGTTTGCCTAGATTACTGGGATTTGAACAAAGCTTGCCTTAAAGATAGCTTTCCCATACCCTTTATCCACATTCTTATTGACAATACTGCTCAATACAACATGTACTCCTTTGCAAATTGCTTCGCAGGGTACCATAAAATTATGGCCGCTGAGGAGGATCATGAGAAAACTGCTTTCATCATGCATTGGGGAACCTTTTGTTATAAACGGTTGTAATTTGGCCTCATCAATGCCAGAGCAACCTATCAGCGAGCTATGATTGCTCTTTTCCACGACTTAATGCACAAGGAGATAGAGATCTACGTGGATGACATCATTGTCCAGTCCCGAAGGGAAGAAGACCACTTAGATAATCTCAGAAAGCTTTTCAACAGGTTGCGTAAGTACAACTTGAAGTTAAATCCAGCCAAGTGCGCCTTTGGTGTTAGATCAGACAAGTTACTAGGTTTCCTAGTCAGCCACAAAGGGATTGAGCTGGATCCCTCCAAAATTTAGGCCATCAAGGAAATGCCCATTCCTCAGACAGGGAAGGAAATACGGGGATTTTTGGGAAGAATCAACTTCATTAGCCGGTTTATTTCTTAACTCACAGCAATCTGTGAGCCAATCTTCAAGCTATTAAGGAAGAACTCCTCCATGAAATGGAACAATGAGTGTCAAAAAGCCTTCCTTACAATCAAAGAGCAGCTGGTTAACGCTCCTGTTTTGGTACCACCCAGGGATGGTGTTCCCCTGTTCATGTACCTGTCCATTAATGACAATGCCATGGTGTAAGACCCCGAATTTTATGAAATAAAATTATTCAATTTTTTTATAATTATTATTCAGTAAATGGTTAAATTGATAAAAAGTTAAAGTTAAGGGTGATATATGTAAAGTTTACAAAATACGCAAGTGGTTATAAAATACTCATTGCTATCAGGGAATATTTGTTTGGTCGTGGAATATTCTTGCTGTCGGGGAATGTTCATATGACGGCGCAGCCATTTATGGGCCCCATAACAGAATAACTGTCGGATGAAGAAAACGACAAGTTTGAGTTTTTATAAATAACAGCGTAATTGTTATCGTTATCATTGTTGGATTACCTGGTGGTTAAAATCTGATGTCTGGCGTGGTTGCACGCGATAGCACTACGGTATTGCACAATATTTTGAATTATTGATTCTTACGTAAGAAGGCACTACTCAATAATTATTACGATAATTCTTTATTCGATATTTTATTTTATTGATTTAATAATTGCTACGTTGATATTTTATATTATTGTTGTTTCAATAATTGTCAACTTTTAATATTTCCCATTATCAGATCAATAATTCATATTATTTGAATAATATTATTAGATAGCATTATTGTCAATGTCTAAGGAAATTTTGTCTAAAAAAGGGGTTTGGTCACCTAATTGCGCGCCAGTAAGGAGAAATCCTTATCGGAACGACCTGGTTGTCATAATTGTGATTCTATAATATTATTTGTGAATAATTAATTATTGATTTATATGATAAGGAACTATTTATTTTAATGGTAATATAAATGGAGGAATTTTTAGAAAAGTGATAATTGTTAAAAATTGATATTTTATCTTTTCTGATAAAATAATGTATTCAAATATATTATTATATTACATTATAAATGTATAATGTGGTTATATAATAATATAATAATGGTGATATTTTTACACTAAAGTCACGGTGCATGAATCAAATGAGAGAAATCTAGAAATCAAAAGAAGAACAAAATATGGAGATTTTTCAGAAAAATTAGTTTATTACTTGATTTTGTAAAATCTATAACTCTTTGTGTATAATGAGTTAGGAGTTGAGCCATATATCAAAAGAAAGCCCTGGAAGTAAGCTAAACGCAAAAATTTGAATCACCCAAAAATCCTTTGTAAATATTTCGTGGTGACTGTTTGAATGAAACTGGTCCACATGACTTATAGTCCGAAAAATCAGTGGTCTTAAGCTATATTGCGTGAGTTATAATTTTTAATCCGATCGTTGGATCGTTGTGATTTTTGGATATGTTATACATATATAAGTTGACTATATGTCCACAAATTTTGAATCGTTAAAAATTAACGTATGATTTGTTATGAATTTTAAGAGGTGACTTATTCAGAAATTGTTTTTATAAATGATTTTGGTGGAGATTTCTAGAAGGTGGGACCCACTTGTCCTTTTATATCTTGATTTTTGTTGAATTCAAGTGTGGTGTGCGTGAATGGGTTGGATGGAAAGCTACCGATAGCCAGTTTGTCAACTTTGGTGTTCTGGCATTTTTCTATAAATAAAATGCTTAGTTAGAAATAAAAATCATAACAGAATCTGAAGTTTTCTCTCTCTATATTATCGAGCGTATTCTTGTGAGTTTTTAGATACTTTGAGATTTTTTATTCAGTGCAAGTTTCCTTCACCATTACATCCGATATTCCAGTCAGAAGTACTGTTCTTTTGAGGTAAGGGATGTTATTTTCTTCGTAAATGATATTATTTCTTTCAATATCATTATACTGAAATATTGATATGAATTTTATTGTGAAATTTTTACCTTTTCGTGCCGGAGTTACTATTCACGTATACAACACTATTCACGTATACGGTACTATGTATAAATACGGAGTACTATTCACGAGTTACAATTCATGAGTTACTATTTACGAGTTACTATTCATGAGTTACTATTCATGAGTTACTATTTATATGGTACTATTCACGACAAAATTGGTTTCTTTTTCTGACCAAATTATCGTTGATTTATGAATATTGCTCTTGAAATTAAATCCATGTTTTGATCATATTGTTTTTATTATCATATATAACATTTTTATAACCATGGTGATGGAATTTCTCTTTCACTTGAGTGTAAAGATGGGTAGATTATTGGTATGATCGTGACTATGGGTTCTCTTTGGCCAGTAGTGCAAAGATGAATTGTTGACTGGTATGATCATGACCATTGAATTTATAAACGATTATCTTTAGCTTAAGTGCAAAGGTGAATTGATCAACATGGTTATAATTATTGTTTATATAAATTCTGAAATGATTATATATTTCTTTGAGATATTAATATCTTTGGCCCGTAGTGCAAAGATAACCTGTTGTTGAATATCTTTGGCCCGTAGTGCAAAGATGACCTATTATTGAATATCTTTGGCCTGTAGTGCAAAGATGAATTGTTGATGAATACCTTTGGTCCGTAGTGCAAAGATGTCATGTTGTTGAATATCTTTGACCTGTAGTGCAAAGATGAACTTTTGATAAATATCTTTGGCCCGTAGTGTAAAGATTAATTTATTAGTATGATTATTATCAGGAACTATGATTTGGTATAACCATGATCTTTGATGTTTCAGGTAAAGACAGGTGATGAAAATTATCTTTGTCCTGGGTGAGAAGAGGAATTTAGAACTACAATTATGATTATGAGTTATACACGTGATTGTGGACAGAAATTGGTTATTGATGTTACAGGGATAAAACATTGTTGGTGGACTTTTAACATGTAGAAGATAATAGACCTTATGGTCTATTTGACTCTTCTAATGGATTGTTCATTCCGTTGCAACTATGGTTGAAAAGTTTTATCATCTACCATATGTTCTAAATCTCTGATTTATTACTGATGAAGGCTATTGATAATTTAATTATCTTTAGTCATGATATTCTTTAATGGGCTAGTTGTGCTCACCCTTTTGTTTCACAATTCCTTTCAGGTAATAAGAGTATAGTTGGGTCGAGCGGGGGTAACAGGGAATAGAACGGTGGTCTATAGCTATTGAGGTTCTCTCTAAACAGTATGAAAATAATTTTATTAGGAATTTGAGATAAGTGTGTCGTATTTTATATGTCATTTAACTGTTTATTTTGGTGAACCGAATAGGGTGAGGTGAACCCAACTTTGGAAGGGTGTTTTGCCACTATCATACAAGATGTCTAATGACCTACGACTTCGTGTTATCATAATACATGGTTGTGCACATCCACTCCCTGATTATATCTACGAGCACTACTTATATAATCTTGGAGTTTGGTTGAAATATAATTCTCAATTGGAGACAATGGAGATAATTATATGTTAAGAGAAGACTCACCATTGGAAAGAACATGATAGCAATCTTCTCGTTTTTCTTTGGGGTCTATTGGGTCAACCAAGGATAATTCTCGAGTCATATGATATCTATTATAACTTAGATGCATGGCCTCCAATGTACGAAGGTTTCCTTGAGCTTTTTCCTAAGATTTAAATTTCTAAAACAGTTATTGACTGTACCTTTATGTAAGATACCATTGTAAGGTATCAATGTGAGGTGCTATCCAAGTAAAGGGATGAGAGTCACAGTTGGTATCCACTGTATATGTGTTGTCATATTTTGCACAACAATTATATTAATGAATTTGTAGTTGTTTCTTTACCATGTATTTGGCGACTTAGAATGGGTGATGTATACCTATTTTGGGGGTGTCACACATGGGCTGCATGCTGGGACAGAAAGACGATAAAGGCCAAGAACGAGCTATCTATTACCTCAGCAAAAGATTCAACAGTAGTGAACACAAGTACACTCTGATTGAGAAGACTTGTTGTGCTTTAGCATGGGCTTCCATGAGGTTACAACATTACCTCCATGGTCATACAACCCATCTCATATCCCACGTGAATCCTCTCAAGTACGTGTTCAGTAAGCCCATACTGAATTATCGGCTATCCAGATGGCAGTTGATCCTACAACAATTTGACATCGTCTACGTAACGCAAAAGTCTATCAAAGGTCAAGGAATTGCGGATCAACTGGACGCCGCACCTGCAGGGGACTTCAAACCCCTAGCATCATACTTCCCCGATGAAGGGGTAATGGAAGTTCAGCAACACCATCAGTACGATACATGCCATACATGGAAAATGTATTTTGCTGTAGCTGTTAACACATAAGGCTTTGGAGCTGGAGCAGTTCTAGTGTCTGGTACGGGGGAGCAGTATCCCGTCGCCGTCAAATTACAGTTTGTCAGCACCAACAACACAGTTGAGTATAAAGGCTGTACCATGGGGCTAAAACTTTCCCGTTCAATGGGAATCAAACGATTAACTATCTTTGGGGATTCTGAATTGGTAGTCAAACAATCCACGAGAATCTATCAAACCAAAGAACTACATTTGCTGCCTTACCATTGGTAAGTTTTATAGATGGCTTTGGAGTTCGAAAAAAATCTCCTTTCTACACAGTCCTCGTAATAGGAATGATTTTACGGATGCGTTAACAACATTGGCCTCCTTGATTCACATACTTGACAAGGAAAATATGCCAAACATCACATTTGCCCTGCAAAAGGCCCCAGTCAATGGGAACTATGTTGGAGAAGTATTAGATAAGCTACCTCCCATCCACAACCCTTGGTATCAACATATCACGGAGTATCTGCGAGATGGATCTACACCCGCTAAGGTGAGTCTGGCTGAAAAGAGGCGGATCCATCGAATGGCTATGAAATTTTACCTGAGTGGTGATGCACTCTACAAAAGAGATGCAGGATTAGGTATCCTCAGATGTCTAGACAAGGATCAAGCTCAGAGGCTCATGGATGAGATACACGGTGGAGTATGTGGCCCACAAATGAGCGGACCCCTACTTGTTAAGAAGATCCTCAAAATAAAACATTATTGGCTTACGCTCAAAGCTGACTGTGATGATCACGTCAAGATGTACTATCAATGCCAAATTCATGGAAATTCTATCCATGCCCTTCCAAGGGAACTCCACAATATGAGTTCGCCATGGCCCTTCTCAATATGGGGAATAGACGTGATCGGGCCCATCGAGCCCAAAGCCAATAATGGACATCGGTTTATCTTCACCATGATTGACTACTTCACCAAGTGGGTAGAAGTAGCCTCCTTCCCTAGGGTTACCAAAGAAGTCATCATTGCTTTCATCAGAAATAATTTCATTTGTCGATATGGACAACCAGAGGTAATTATGTCAGACAATGCTAAGAACCTCAACAACAAAATGATGCAGGAGTTATGCAGTAAATTCCATATCAAATACCTTAACTCCGTCATCTACCGTCTAAAGATGAATGGTGCTATTGAAGCGGATAATAAAAATATCAAGAAGATTATACAAAAGATGTCCGCCAATTACAAATGATGGACTAACCCTTTGCCTCTGACTTTATTAGCCTACAGAACTTCAATGCGTACTTCCACTGGGGTAACCCCCTACTCATTAGCCTATGGGATGGAAGCATTACTCCTCATAGAAGTGGAAATGGAATCCCTCAGAGTGTTGATGGACGCTCAGCTGGAGGAAGACCAATGGGTACAAGACAGATATCACCAATTGTCTTTAATAGACGAAAGACGAATCATGACAATCTTCCATGGTCAGTTATATCAGCAAAGGATCGCCAGATCCTATAACAAGAAAGTTCGACTACGACAGCTTAAATAACATGACTTGGTTTTGAAGAAGATCATTGACAACCAAGATCAATCCAAGGGAAAATTCGCTCCTAACTAGGAAGACTCGTTTGTTATCAAGGAGATAATGACAGGAGGTGCTCTCAGATTGCAGGAAATGGACGACGATGAATTTCCATAGCTTATTAACTCGGACACCATGAAATAATACTATGTCTGAGGTCACCATCAAACGAACATCCTGGTTTGGATCATCAGATCACGGTCATTTCAGGTTCTTTAACCCTCATTAAACACGGCCTTTCCTTTTTACCTATCTGCCCCTCAGGGAAAAACACACTTTTCAAACCAGCAACCTGTTTTCACTTCATATAATTCCAATTATACCATCAGGGATTGAACCTTTTATACCTGCAGTTTATCCAGAAGACGGGATTAAACTTTTCACACCTACAGTTTGTCACAAACATGGGATCAAACTTTCTTTCCCCGCAGTATAGCCTGCACATGGGATTCAAACTTCTCTTCGGTCACAAATCGTCTTGAGGGGTAAACTACGTCGACCTGATCTCCCTGATATTTGGGAGAACGTAGGCAACCATATTCTATATGGCATGGTCGCAATAAAAAAAATAAAAACATTTATGCCATTTCTCTACATAAATAAAAACAACAAAAACATTCCTACACACTTTTACATTTAGCGTTGAACCTCTTACATCAGGTTCGAACTACGCAGACCTGATCTCCTCTTCAATAAGAGTACGTAGGCAACCATTTGTGGATTGGTTTAACCCCCTACCAGAAAAAAAATACTTGTCACACGGTACTGGTATCAAATTTCAGTACACCACATTTCATCGGCTTCAGACCAAAGGGATGAAACTACCTAACATCTCCTCACAAATAGGAGATTCGGCGACCATCTAAGCTACGGTTATGCCTCAAAGAGCAACACCAATCCATAAGAGATAGAACTAACTAGGCTACTCCTAAATAGGAGTACTGGTGACAATCTGTGGTGCGGTCAATCTCAGAGAGGAAAAGCCAAACTCCTCTCCGCATCTACATACAGAAACCAGTCCCAAGACACCAAAGATGGTAGGGATACACATAGATCAATGATCCATTCTGAGAGATCCTGTGACATCTCAATGTCCACACATCAAGTATGAGTTCAGAATGCATCAAGATCACAAGCCTTGAAGAAACAAGCAAATATCAAGCAAGTATCAAGGCACAACTGAAAGGGAAGTGAATCAAAATATATTTCCCTGCCATATATAATATTGTTTGATATATACAATACGTGTTGTACATGACAAAATGGCTAAGCTAGTCTGTGCAAGAAAATACAAGTCTATCTACGGATCTGTATGTATGTGGACTATCAGATCTAATATAGCATCCCTCTCCGAAGAAGGAGGGAACGCTGCAAGCTCCTGCCTAATGGTATCTACACGAGCTAGCAGATCCGAGGCTAACTGCATAGTATCATGATGCTCATCAATGTATGCACTCATATTAGCAAGGATGTCAGTCGTAAGGGCTCTCACTGAAGTACTGTCTGTAACGGGCATATCCCGAGCAGATATGGCAGTATCCCACTCTACAATCAATGCATCTCTGGCTGATCTGGCCTCATCTTTCTCTAATAGAGCTGTGTCTCTCCCATCAAGAGCTGTCAACATCAAGGCCCTAGCCTGATCTCTCTCAAAGGTTATCAGATATAGACTCTACTCCAGATACTTTGCTGAATGTTGAATCACAGTAGCACTCATCATCCTCATCATCATCAGAATCTATCCCCTTCACTGTGGATACTACCGCAGTCGATGTAGTCTTTGTCTCCATCCATGTGGAATATTCTGCAAACAACCCGGATGGCTGACGGTAAACTCAGCTAGCTCACACTGATCCCAACAGGCATACAACCTGGATCTATCCTCTACTGATAAGTGGTGAGAAGTGAAGCGCTGACTCAATGCCCCCTCAAAAGGATGAAAATCCTAGAACTGGTCAAACTGACACATCACGGCCAGTGGGTTGTAAGTAATCATTCCTATCAAACCAGCTAGAAGGAGATAATCCATGCCCGGAGCATGAGTGATGAAGCTGTAAGGTGAGCTAAGCCCTAAACACGGTAATGTAGCAAATGTATCTCATATCCCTGCTAGAAAAGCTGACCAAGATGCAGCATCTATCCACTCCGTAGGCTGAAAGGAGTAGGACATGGCTATATCATGGGTGAAACAATACCCATGTCGTCTGAAAGTGCCAATCGGTCTCAAGTGTGACATAAATCACACATACAGCATGACCGAGTTTCCTGTAAACACTACCGTCGGATTAATGCAGTAGTATGTGGCCGACCTCAGAGTCTCTGCTATAATCATTGGTACAATGGTGTAACCCTCCCTGAGAGCTTTCACTGCCATGATAACTCCTATATCCAACTCATCCATGTAGACATACGATAGTATGCACAATAGCAGTACATCCACTCTGGCCAAACGCCAATGATCCTCCGTTGTGGTGAAATCCCCGAAATAACGTGTATAACTATCCTCCGAGCCAAATCTATCAAACAGAAAATGCTGGGATATCATGTGGCCGGATGTGAGCTCATCCTGCACCACCCTACGCCTCAATCTAGTGAGGGACATGAACTGTCGACTCGTGTCTCTAATCGCCATATGCACGCAAGGTCTATCCAGTGGCAACATCGTCAAACATGCATACTCCTCGAGAGTAATAGTCAACTCCTAGGTCCTAAATCGTAAAACCTACCTCACCGATACCTAGTGCTCCAGAATGCTCTCCACGAATCATATGGGAACCTGAAACATTAAGAGGGTCATAGTATCGTAACGGTGATCTCTGATCACCCATGTCACGATGGTGACATACTCTCATACCACGATCAGATATACGGATGCCACCAATAATGGTGGGGTATGATCAATCTGACTAAGCGTCGAAGAAGACATACATGACGGGTCGTGTGTCAAGACCATCCAGAGGTTAATGCTGAATATCTCTAGATATACATACATATGCATAGAATAATAACATGCATGATAAATAATAGATGTCAATATGATATAGGGAATGGAAAACTATACATACATTCCTAAGTATATCATCGTCTAATACATCTCTGTATAGCTAAAATACAGGGAAATGGGGCAAAACTGGCCTATAACTAACAGAGGCATATCAAAAGATATAGCGAGAATGGGGCGAAGCTACCCAATGTCTAACAGAGGCTTATCAAAAGAAATAACGAGAATATACATCAGAAGAAGACAATGGTGTCAATATCTACATCATCAATCATGTCCACCTAATGTAACTCCTCCTGAGTCACTAGATCTCTATCAACAGGGATGTCAGCCCTATACAAGGGATGATCTGCACCGACAAAGCCATATGGGTCACCTGAGGGGCCAGCGCTAGAGCTGGAACGATCAAAAGTATCTACCTTTGAAGGATCTCTACCCAAGTGCTAGATAAAGAAATATGCCCAGTCTAACTGCCAGGTCAAACTGTCAATCTGTGCTAAATGAGTCGGATCTCGGACACAGGCTAGCCAATCCGTCATCATCACGAATCTTAGAACCATATCCCCCATGAACTAAGTGGAAAGAGTGCAGGGCTCTAACGACACGAGGAACCACCAATCTTTGGAATATCTCACGAGTGCGGGGACCCTCTTACGATCTGCAAAGCGTCAACACCAAACAATGGGATATCGATGATGGGCATTGCGAAAACAAGGCCCGATGCGCTAGCAGGAGGTAAGATCGGCATACGAATCTCTTCTGTGGTGCTCCTGATAGCACGCTCTCCTAATTAGAGCTATAATCCTCCATCTGTGAAGAGAGGAATCCTATGGGTGGAAATCATGTACTCGACTCCAGTCGGGTACCCATCCTCAAATCCAATGCTCAAATGCTCCCCTGAATAGGGAACCCACGTGATGACATATGTTGTCAATAACTCCAGCTGTAGGCGACAATGAGTGAAACCCTCCGCAACAGGGACCTCTGCCAGTATGGAATGATGTCATCTCCGTCCTCGTGGATAGGTATATAAGCCTAACACACTTACATGACAAACATGGGAGCCTCTCATAGGCCCAGAACTGTCAATGTAAAGACAAACATCTGTTGTCAGTTAACACTCTTAACCTATACTTGGGAAAAGACAAGAGAAACACTCACCAGCAGAAACAGGTAGAATCCTAGCCAAGCCTCGGTTAAGCCCTGCGAACTCATGCGCATTCCCGTGAGGAAATAGGCAAAGGTGTAGGAACCCTAATCATACTCTCCAATATGGTCCACGTGTCACTGATTAAAGCGAAGGACACCATAGAAGAGTTATCTACTATGAAGCAGCCCCTAATGATCATCGTGAACAATCGCCGAAGAATGTAATCCCTGACTCTCACATCATCGGGTATGGGCTCACTCAACAGCCCGCTCATAGCATCTACGCTTAAAGGACCTGTAGGAACAGTCCTGCCCTTGAGCGCCCCGTATGGAACTCCTAGCAAGGATTTGATGGCAGTAGGGGTAATATCCATTTTACAAGGCACTGGTGCCCCTCCAAACTCCATACCTATGATAAACCGCCAATCCATCGGCTTCATCATCACCTCATAGTCCAAAAAATGGAGTGACTGAGGCTGGTGAAACCAGTGCTCAGACAATGCCCTGAGGTAACCCCAGGGACAACGGCGGGGAAGAATGGAAAAGAACGTCCTGAATCCCCAGCCATGTACAATCGCTCTATAGTCATCATGCAGAGCCTGATACATAGAGTGGATGCTGAACCAGTTCCCTCGAGGCTGTGTACATCCAGGAACCTACATCAAATACTGATAAACATCAAAATCCTATACTCCTCATCAATAGGAAAGAAGGAAGATTAAGATCTAACTTTATACCTCATTTGCGTGCAGGTAAACTGAAGGGTGTCGACTCAAATCACCCAGAAGCTCTGGGTTCGCCACCTGAATGCCTGGCAAATCCCTACGGGGAACACGTGCAGCAGGAGCAGGGTTCGCAACCGAAATTTCCTCCTCCTCATCCTCGACGCCCGACACATCAACATGGACTGGACGTATCACCGCCTCCACCAAACGACGAGGTTGTCTAACAGAACGGGGTCAAGGAACTTCAGAAGCCATCCCCCTTACACCAAAAGTGGTACTGCGGGAACTACTCGGCTTATCCGGATCCATGCATGCATGCATTATTTTAACATACGTCTACAGTAGAGTTAAAAATGTATGACTACCCAATGCCGACGTTTTGGAATTTTTTTGCCATAGTCCCCTTTGTAAATATGACTATCCATATGCACATATGCATGACTAGGTGGCCATTCAATAGTACACCTACCCACAGTTGTATACATTCTACATGCATTAATACATCATAGTAAAAAATCCATAAGTGTAATCTAATTACCAGGATTATTTTGCTTTTCTACCTTTACACATTTGTCCTCAAATAGGATAAGAAATGATAGTAAAAGGTGCCAATTTGACTGTTTCAAAAGTTAAATTTTTTCACATCATTATGTTTAGCACGGTTTAGTACTAACATTTATTATGTTGAATATTTTTTATCATGTCATATCAGCATACATATTCACTACTATGTGTTTAGATGTATTTTATGTGATAATTCATTTTCCAACGGATAAAAACTGGAAAAGAATACATGAATACGTTACCAGGATAGTGTAGAACACTTGTACGATGGTAGAATTTGTAGAAAGTCGCCTGAACTCAGCAGATCTGAAGAAGAGATCTCGGATTTCCTCCGCGGCGCCACTTAAAAATGACTTATGAAAGCAACCTGGATTCATTACATAGCCATGGTTGCCCGCAGGTCCACCTGTGGCTGTCGCATGTGTACCTGCGGCACCCCTACATGGGTACCACTCCTTCGGCTCAGTTCAGTTTGAGTTATAAAGGAGGTCTCACAAGCTGAAAAGGCCAAATCAGGAATAAAAACGCTACGCGACTAAGCGGAAAAACTTGGAATCCTAGTTGTCACAAGTCAAATTATGGATTTACATATCACTCATTGGTATTCGCCTAAATACAAGGTACACTGTACTGATGATCTCAGCTTTTGCAAATCATACTCGACAATGCCTCATACAGGTCTGATGCCACCAAATACAGGGTCGTAACCCTAAAATCCTTTCCCCAACGAGGGTTACAACGCATATTTCATTCATTGATAACATATCCCCGGCGGGGGTTACAACGCATTCTTCGTCCATGAACGTATCCCCGGTGGGGGTTACAACGCAATTGAACCATTGATATACACGTCAATGAAGGTCAAGCAGCGTTGACATGTTCCCCGACAGAGGTTACAACACAATTTAACCATTGATATACGCGTCAATAAAGGTCAAGCAGCCTTGACATGATCCCCAGCGGGGGTTACAACATAGTTCAACCATTGATACACACATCAATGAAGGTCAAGCAGCCTTGACAATTTGCCCAGCAGGTATCTATCCATTGATACACACATCAACGAAGGTCAAGCAACCATGACAGTTTGCCCAGCAGGGATATATCCGGTGATACACACATCTGCGAAGGTCAGGCAGCCCTGACAATACATATTGTTAGCAGTAACTCCAACAGGACCATGATATATGCTGGTGACACAAACCAGAGAAGACCATCCTCATCGGAGAGGACCGATGATGGAATATGTTATACACATCCTCAAACAGACAAAGCTTTATCCCCACAGATCTCTTGCACATGAGAGGCACATCTTCAAGGTAAAGTCTATATCAAGGATTTAGAACTTTGGTGATAACCCCAATGTCAACATCCTTGAAGACTTGGATTACACGTCCAAGACATCACTGATTGTCATCCCCGGTAGGATTAACAGGGAATCGGCAATCATCCCAACATGTTGGAAAATAATCCAACAACATATATCCATCATGCATTTGCATCATTACTACACATGGCATCATGTTTATCTTGTTGCATTTCAAGTGTCTAGGATTCTTTATCCTATCCATGCATTGTATTGTATGAATATGATAAAGAGGGGCATCTGTAGACACTCAAAATTTTCTACATACCTGTTACTAACATTGTAGGAGGGCAGATTCCTCTTTTGGAGATAACCTTGGAAGACAGCTCATATCAATTCCGGATACCACCGAAAGTTTAGTCTCAACCCTGGAACACACACCGGGAGTATCAGTTCAAACCTCGGAGATAACCCCGAGTTTCATCCTTGGAGATAACCCCAAGGAATGTCGTTGCAGTTCCGGCGATAGCCCCAAAAATGCTTGTTTTAAATGTATGCAATCAGGTTCAACCTCAGAACTCCCGTTGAGGCACTCATTCCAAAGTCTCGAAGATAACACCGAAAAGACAAGCACAGTTTAAGATGACGCTGAGGAATTCAAACACTTGCAGCAGTCCAATCTCAGAGATAACCATGAGCAACGTCTACTTTATCAACCCAAACCGGAGATAACCCCAGTGAGGGGAAAAATTGTCATCTTGCCACCTCAACCCCACATCGTGCCGTCTCAACATCTCATACATAAATTTCTACACAACATTGTCCCACAAGAGCCAAGGAGTTCCAATCCCGAGTGACTATTATGTAGGGCAACACACCAGATAGAATTTAAAGCTTGAAGACTATGGCGGTCTGAAAAAGGTCTTGTACACCTCAATCGGATGCTCAGATTGAAGTTCTTCAAGTTCGAGCGAACATCACAGTGCACGAGTGCACATAATTTAAGATGGCGGGACCAGCAGAGCCCGGGGCACCCCTCTGCATGCAGTGCATCTCAGCTCACGTTTGGGTACACTGCGACTACCAAGTAGTACACTGCTGACCACCAGATCTATAAATATAGAGCTTAGGGTGGCCATAATTCAAGAGAAAAAGGCGAGAAAGCCCTGTCAAATTTGCTCTGTACACACTCCATATTGAGTGCTTTCTCATTTTAAACACTTGTTAGCTCACATATAGCTATATTTTTACCGGCGAGAGTCGAGTGTTCATCCACTTAGAGTCATAGAGGTCTTCTTTGACAGCCCACTGTAAGCCTTCTTACACTCTATAAAGCCTTTCTCTTCATCTTTGCACACATTATTCTTCACATTGAGAGTCGTGTTGCGTGTGTATGCCCGGACTTCAGTCCGTGGTTTTCATTTCTGTCTGTATATATATACTTATATATGTATATATTTATATATGGACTAACATTATCGATTTATGCCTCGATTGAGCCTAGACTTATGTTTGGAGTGTTTACTTGATTATATATATATATATATATATGAGTATTTGTATATATATCGGTCGTTCATCGCTTATATATATATATATATATATATAGCGACAAATTACTGAAATGATAAACCCAAGCTGTGGTTGAGAAACATCATGTATGCGTATCAGCTTATATATATATATATATATATATATATATATATATACATTTTTGTCGAGCCTAGAGTTTACTTCGTGGCCTTTTACTACTTTATTTACATTTAAATTCACTTTGGAGTTTACTTGTATGGCGGTTGATCGCTTTTTCGCTTTATTTACATTTAGTCACTTTGGAGTTTACTTCGTGGCGGTTGATCGCATTATTGCTTTATTTACATTTTCGATCCCCCATGGAGGTGCTTCCTAGTGGTTAATCATATCTATATATATATATATATATATATATATATATATACCGCTTTTATATATTTACATTTCTGATCCCCCAAGGAGGTGCTTCGTGGTGGTTGATCATGTCTGTATATATATATTTACATCTTATATATATATATATATATATATATATATATAACGCTTCTCGCTTTTCATATAAACTGCATGACATTATGTGAGCCTAGGAATCATGTGATCATGATTGATCTCTTTGAATCTTGATTAGGTTCCGTGATGGACATTTCAAACTTTAAATGACTTGTAAATTATTCACGGTGTTTGAATTTCCTTAGATGACTTTCATGCCCATGAGGAGTTCGGCATTCCTATGTATTGCTTTTTCGAAGATGCTTTGCATCTCGAAAATAAAAGCAATCAAGCCGAACATTTAATAAAAAAATGGAAGTATAAAAAGGCCTCACACTACTTACAAATAAATTGAACATTGATCCACATATACACTCACATTCATATAACACTTTCTTGAAAAGTGGCAGTCACCATGGTAACACAGATGTCGGGGGAGTGCCTAACACCTTCCCTCCGCATAATCAAGCCCCCGAACCCAAATAAATCTCAATTTCATAGACTCGTTTAGCAGTGTCATATCACTGGGTTAATGTGCAAACATTTTCTCAGTTGCATTGGTGCAACCTGTTAAAAAGACCAACTGATGACTCTTACAGTCAAATTGTCGACATATACATGTCGGACCTTTTTCACTTGTCTTTTCAAACAAATCTCACACACCATGAGAACACCAAAGAACAAGAACAGAAAAAGGAACAAATAAAAATCCCGATGTAGACATAACCCATTCCCTCCTCCATTCATCTAGCCATCATCAGCTCTCAAATTTCATTATTAACAGTAGACTAGGCCAAAGGCCTAACTCACGGCTGATACATATTAGGGGCAATGAATATGGGACAAAAGTTATAACTCTCTAATTTATCAGTAAAATGGGTCTAATTTTACTAAGGCAAATTCCTTTTTGGCTTGTTAAATCAATTATAGTCATTACTACATTAAATTAAGTTATGGGCACATATATACACATATATATGTACCTACCCACATATAAGAAGTATACTTATATTTTAAATATACACCCATATATAATCTTTCAAATATTAAATCGTTTCATATATTATCGTATTACGTAATATATGAAAATACTTAAATTAATTAACATAATTATTTCATTTTCTTCATGCAAAACACATATATTAATTCACCATTTTACCTAACTGAATTACTCCTTTAGTTCAATTTACTATCATGCCACTGCCACACAAGGTTTTAATACTCAAATTATATTATTCCATAATATAATTTTAGTTAACTAATATTTATTCTTGTTTAGTTAATTTCCATAACTAAGTCTCATTAAATTCATGCTTTGTTATCTCAATCCATTCATGGACACTATAAATATTCAAGTATGACCCATATGATAACATATTAGCCCCTAATATACAATTCCTAAAGTTTAGATTACACAACTCATCATGAACTGTCTACATGCACTGCAATTGTGGCTGCTACCGGGTCTTGAAGCTTGAGAGTAAGCTTGGCAGCGCGCCACCTTAAGTTTAGATTTGCAGAGATGTTATGCTTCAACAAAATCATAACTTAACTCGCAAATCATTTAACATGCCCCATACATGTTATCTCATTATACTAACTAAAATAAATCTCCAATGACTACATTATTCAATAATTTAGAGATTAAACTTCAAGTTCAAGTCTTCTTTCTTTAATCTATACATTTAACCATATCCCAATATTAGTCCATAAATCTCTAACCAATATTTTTCTAAAGATATATCGACTTTCTTCTCTCGTCAACAACGTACATATATACAAGTCCAAACCTAGCACACATCAAGTCGTTAATGGTATTCAATATAGTATTCTGAGTGGTTCCCCACAAGCAACCAATAAATTAGTTTCCATATCATCTACACTGCTTTCATAGTGAGTTAGATCAGTTACTAATTCATATATACCTCCGCTCTCTGAAGGAATCGTTTAGCCCAGCTCCTATACATCCACCATTAAAGAGTACGGTTGCACTACCTTACACTTGATACTTACTCGTACATATACTCAAGAAATTGGTGGTTATCAAGGATATTTAATGTCACCAACTTACTATGAAAAAATAATTCTATAAATTATTTAATGTCGATAGATAAATCTTATCCATCTTCTTACTTATTCATCTTTACAATTTATAACAAATATATAATAATGATATATATTTATTAAACAAAACATCACTTATTACATAGCTCATATTATCCTATGTAACACAATACCACATACCTCGTAGCACATTTATATATTCTTGTTCGAACCCATCTCATGCTTTAAGAATTTTATTTACTAAATTCTTATTTTAATGTTTTCTGAAAATTTGGGTTCTTACAAATACCTTGCTTTCTTTTTGGATTGTACCTTCCTGATTATTTCCACTGTATTATGATTTTCCCATTGTTTATCTCCTGTATTTCAGATATCATTCTAGAATATGTCTATGTTAATTGACATATCACAATTTGTCAACTTAAGTAAGAAAATTATGCTTAGGTAGGACACACTAGCGAAGGATACTACTTGTCTCTCCCCTCCTAGTTCTAATCCCGGATCTCTGCCAGAGACCATATCCCTAAGCTCTGATACCATTTGTGACGCCCCCAAAATAGGTCCACACGACCCATTCTGAGTCGCCAGATATCACATTACAAAAATCAAATACAAACTTTATTTATACAACTGTTGAACTGTCGTGCAGAGTACGACAACACATAAGCTGTGAGTTTTAATACAAATATATGTAACTTTCATGGTGCCTCAACCAAAACACCTTACAATAGTACTTTACATAAACGTAAAGTCAATAACTATCTTAAAAATTAAAATCTTTGGATAATGCTCAAGGAAACCTTCGTACATTGGAGGCCATGCATCTAAGTTATGATAGATATCATATGACTCGAGAATTATCCTTGGTTCACCCAATAGACCCTAAAGAAAAACGAAAAGATTACTATCATGTTCTTTCTAATGGTGAGTCTTTTCTTGAAATATAATTATCTCCATTGTCTCCAATTGAGAATTATATTTCAACCAAACTCCAAGATTATATAGGTAGTGGTCATAGATATAATTAGCAAGTGCATGTGCACAACCTTGTTTTATGATAACACGAAGTCGTCTGTCATTACACATCTTGTATGATAGTGGCAAAACGCCCTTCCAAAGTTGGGTTCACCTCACCCTATTCGGTTCACCAAAATCAACGGTTAAAATGACGTATAAAAAACGACACACTTATCTATAATTCTTAATAAAATTATTTCCATACTCTTTTAGGGAAAACCTCAACAGCTATAGACCATCGTTCTATTCCCCTGTTACCCCCGTTCGACCCAGCTACACTCTTATTACCTGAAAGGAATTGTGAAGCAAAAGGGTGAGCACAACTAGCCCAGTAAATAATATCATGACTAAAGATAATTAAATTATCAATAGCCTTCGTCAGTAATAAATTAGAGATTTAGAACATATGGTAGATGATAAAACTTTTCAACCATAGTAGCAGCGGAACGAGCAATCCATTAGAAGAGTCAAATAGACCATAAATTCTATTATCTTCTCCATGTTAAAAGTCCACCAACCATGTTTTATCCCTGTAACATCAATCAATAGTTCCTGTCCACAATTATTCATAATCATAATTGTGATTCTAAATTCCTCTTCTCACCCAGGACGTAGATAATTGTCATCACCTGACTTTACCTGAAACATCAAAGATCATGGTTATACCAAATCACAGTTCATGTTCATAATCATACTAATAAATTCATCTTTGCACTATGGGCCAAAGATATTCATTAACAGTTCATCTTTGCACTATAGGCCAAAGACATGCAACTGTATTTTTAGAAGAGTCAAGTAGAGCATGATATCTACTATCTTCTATAAATTAAAAGTTTATTATCAATATTTTATCGCTGAGACTTAGCTTAATAAATAATCCATATCATCGAATAATCCTTGCACTACGGCTAAGGATATTCATTAGTATCACGACCATGAATTATCGATGCACTACGGGCCAAGGATATTTGTGTTTTCGCCAATGGTCATGATTATACCGAATAATCCATGATTATAATCATACCAACAACTGTCCATCAATGAGCTACGGGCCAATGAGGACTTTTACCACATCATTTGTAACATTACGAGTCATGATTATACCGAATGATCCCTGATCATAATCATACCAATTAACAGTTCATCTTTGCATCCTTGGCCGAAGATGACTTTGATCACAATATAAGCATGAAGATGATGACAATGATATAAGCATTAATCAAACAAAATCAAGGATAATTATTAAAGACTTTAAATTTATCCAGAGTTTAATAATGTCCAAATTGTCAACATGATACTGCATTGTGGAGTAAAATTCATGAATAATATCTATGTATCAAAAATAATTTGGACAGAAAAGAAATAATTTTTTTGGTAAATAGTACCCCGTGAATATTACCCTATGAATAGTACTTCGGGAATAGTAACCCGTGAATAGTACCTCAGCATGAAAAGTGTCCCAAATACCCAAGTGAATAATATTAGAGTGAATAGTAACTGGGTAAATAGTAACTCGTGAATAGTACTCTGGCACAAAAAGTTTCCCGAATACCCGAGTGAATAATATTTGAGTGAATAGTAATCAGGTGAATAGTAACCCATGAATAGTAACTCGTGAATAGTACCCCGACTTCATAAGTGTCCCGAATATCCGAGTGAATAATATTCTAGTAAATAGTAATTGGGTGAATAGTAACCCATGAATAGTACCCCGAGTTAAAATATTAATATTTAATAAGAAAGTTCATATCAATATTCCAATGAAACGATACTGGATGAAGCGCAAAACTCAAGGATATTCCACTAATTTCAAGGATTATAAAAGCAATACTTCCATTGTAAGTTTAGATTTAAGATATGAAAAGAAATAACATACGAAACTGCAAATGAATTTTCACCTGTCATACAGTACGTAATCCGCATAGACAGGTTATTCCGACATATTAAAGGATGAATACAAAAAATAGTACTCCCTATGAATACGAAAGAAATAATACTCCTTACAAATACAAAAGATAATATCCCTTACGAATATAATAAATAATATCCCTTACGAATACAAAAGATAATATCTCTTACGAATACAACAAATAATATCCCTTACGAATACAAAAGATAATATCCCTTATGAATACAACAAATAATATCCCTTACGAATACAAAAGATAATATCCCTTACCAAAATAAAAAGTAATATCCCTTACGAATACAAAAGAAATAACACCCCTTACGAATACAATAAATAATATCCCTTACCAAACAAAAATAACATCCCTTACCTTAGTAGAAGACTGGATACTGCAATAGTGAAGTAGTAGAATACTCTTCTTCTTGCTCTCTATAGTTTCTCTTGTGAATCTCAGTGAATTGGTGAGAATGACAGAAGAATTAAGCTACTATTTATAGGAGAAATGACTAAATAGTAACCAATTCATGAATGGTCTAGATTGATTCACTATTAGAACAGATGGTCCATATTGATTACTATTAAAACCACAACCAACGGTCCAGACTGATTTACTTTTAAAACCATCACCGATGGTCCAAATTAATTTACTTTTAAAACCACCACCGACGGTCCAGATTAATTTACTATTAAAACCACCATCAACGGTCCAGATTGATTTACTATTAAAACCACCATCAATGGTCCAGATTGGTTTACTATTAAAACCAACATCAATGGTCCAGAATTGTTATCTATTAAAACCACAATCGACGGTCCATAAAATTAATAAATCTTCCCATAGAATACGAAGTCAAACTTATAACAAATGCCTCATAACAATCCCTATATTTATATCAAAAATTGAATAAATATTTACCACAAATTATTTATCTTTAATAAACACATTTGTAATCTATTAACAATTATTTATCATTAATATTATAAATCACAATATTTAACAACCAGATCATTCCTAGGAAATAGGGGGCTTTCTGATAAGGATTTCTCCATATTGGCGAGCAATTAGGTGACCAAACCTCTCCTCGACAAAAATTTCTAGACATCGTCAATATTGCAATTAATAATATGAATAACTTTGTCATCTCAATAATTGATTTAACAATATAAAATATGAATACTGTGACAATAATTGAATCAGTAATATGAGAGATATTATGCAGCAATTACTGTAGCAATAATTGAGTATAACTGAGTGACTTCCCATGTAAACATCAATAATCAATATCATGTGCTACTATACAATTACGCGTATTACTGTACTTTTACCACCGGGTAGTTTGGCAGTTTAACGGTAAAACTTTTGTCGTTATTTTTATAAAAAGTTATTTTTGTCGTTTTCTAACTAGGACAATACTTCCGTTGTGGGGTCTACCAATGATTGTGCCTTCGTACGAATATTCCCTGTTAAAATGAATATTCCATGACCAATCGAATATTTTATATCAACTTGCTTACTTTGTAAAATTTTTAAATATCACCCTTAATTTTAACCTTTTATCAATTTAACCAAAATAGAATAATAATTATAAGAAAATTGAATACTTTCATTTCATAAAATTTGGGGTCTTACAATATTTACTAATATTCATATTTTATAACTTAGAAGAATATCTTTTATCGTCAGAAGTACTACACTTGCATATGTGCATGCCCGACGTCCTCCGATTGTCTCTGAATGCACATCAATCCCAAAGATGGAACCTTTTACCCCTTCTAACGACCTTAAATTGAAAAATGTAAAGAACTAAAGTTGTAGGTCTACTCTACCTTGTTCCGGATCATCTTGAATTGCCTCAATTGGAGTTTGTATGAAAATGTTATGGCCATTTTAGTAAAACATGTCTGGTCAGATTTTTCTCTAATACTTGGTCAGTCTACCCACCCCCGTCGGGGCGGGGTTTTTGAGCTACGAAAGCCCTCCGGGGTGGGATACCCGCTGGGGTGGCAATATATGAACTAGAACCCCTCGTCGGGGTTGTGACGCCCCCAAATCCGGGTTATGCGACCCCCCCCCCCCCCCCGAGTTTGGTGTTCATGATCCACAATATAATACTTTCTAACTACCCATTCATATAGAAATAGTAATACATATCACATTAACATATGTTTTTAATACATTAGTCCCAAGTCCGCTAACCTTAACATTACAAACATACCCTTTAGATATACAAAAAGGGTTTACAAACAACATAATAAATATGCTAATCATAACTAATTTATCACGATGCCTTTTCCTTTATTTTTCTTCACAACACCTTCTGTCACTTCATCCCTAGCTGAAAAGTTTTATTAGCAAGGGTGAGCAACAAGTTTGCCCCACAAGTTAAGATATACGATAAATGTATAGGAATAAATAACAGGTCTTCTCGCATTCTACGCAACAATAATCTGATACTAAAAAAGTACAACGCTTTCAAGGTTTTCTACAATATTTAAATGAATAATCAAGAATTAATTCTACAAAATAACAAAGTGGAATGTTTTCCAGATTTAGGCTGAGTGATCCGTTGGATCTTGAACTTCTCTTCTTGAGTAACTATCAAAGATTTGACTTTGATATACCCAGGTGTATCAGATAACCATAAAGATTAAATCATACCCATCTGTAAGTATATAAAGTGATCAACTTTATTAACCCTATATTATGCATAATACTTAATCGCGCGTAAAGGCGGAATATTCGACCAATAAAATGTTCCCTTTATATAAAAGGTTGTTCTTCTCATTCTAAGAATCAAGATTTTATTTAACAACGAAATACTATGATTTCAGTTTCTATTTACTTCTCGATCTAGCCAAAATAATTGACATCGATCTGTCAATAACAATTGAATTCTCTTCTCGAATCTATCAAGTTCTAACAAATGTTCGTCTAGCCAGAATAATTAGCTAAGACATTTCTCAACATAATTCGACAATAAACAGGAATTATCTGTACTATTAATATTAACTTCTACAGATGTATATATTCAACACTAGTTATTCTCCGAGTATATTTCAGAATCAGCAATTCAATTTGAATTATTAAACATGCACTAACTGCGAATAATCAACAATAAATTCTTGGACGTGGTATAATTAACAATAATTAACCACTATATTATTTAAAAATTATTAACTCAAGGTTGAGTTAGGAAACTTGTCTTCTTCGTTGATTACAGCTACACAATAAACTTATCTGCGCTTGAAAGACCTATAATCACAATATCGGTCTCACAATTAACATAATAATTCATAACACGCATCACTGTATTTTACAGTCAAACTTCTCCTAGGCACATTACCACATAGCCACATCAGTGTTTATAACTTATATAAACACTTATCAAGTCTAACTAGTTAGGTTTGGTTGGACTTTAGTTTATTCTCAGTATTTTGGTCACCCTATCCGACAACTAACACAGTTATTGTCAATTAAATTCGGTTTCTAAGCTTTAATATTATTTTACATAAGTTAATTAACGTTAATAATATTTTTCGGAAGCTTGTAATAATTTATAAGCAATTATTATAATTTATAATAATCTTTCAAACATCAGAATCATTTTTAAATTATTCAATTATCAAATAATCTTATCATCATTAATATATAATAATATAAAAATATTAATGACATACTTGTCAAAATATTAAAGTTATTAAAATATTTTTAAATCATCAATATTCTACTTAAATGATTTTTAAATTAATTAAAATTATTTTTAAATCATCATCATTAATATTTAAATATTAATTAAATTATCATTCAAATATTAAAAGTCATTAATTATAACTTAAAATATTTTTAAATCATTTTTCTCATTTTTAAATCAATAAAATCATTTTTCTATCATTTATTTAATATAATAGTTAAAGAAATCTAATATCATTAATCTTAATTTATTAATGAGAATTCTCCAAAAATATTGAAAATTATATTTTGTAATTTAAAATATTTTCTTACACTTTTTTCTCATTTAAAATGATTTTTAAATCAATAAAATCATTTTTAAATTATTTATTTAATTTAATAATTAAATAAATCTAATATCATTAATATTAAATTATTAATGAAAATTCTCTTAAAATATTAAAATTACCTTTTATAACTCAAAATATTTTTAAACACTTTTATTCTTATTTAAAATGATTTTTATAATATAAAATCATTTTTCTCTAATTTGTTTAATACACTAATTAAATAAATTAAATATCATTAATATTTAAATAATTATAAATAGTAATAAAAAATATCCCAAATAGTCAGAAATTATTTTTCATAATGTAAAATAATTTTTAAAAGCACTTTTAGTAATTTTTATAATTTATTTCTATTTTTAAATAATTTTCAGAAAATCAGAAATTAGAAAATAAATAAACCGTCGCTATAGCTCTTTAGCGACACTTTTTGTTGTCTTAGGCATTCTTGAGCTCAAGAACACTGTCAGACCCGAGTTCAAGGGTCATGGTTTGACCGGCTATAAATCACAATCTGATCATGATCTGGGCTATCTCAAGCATTGATATTGTAGTCAGTATGTAGTACTACAACTATCAACAACTAGTTAGGTCATACATCAACACAACAAAAAGATCTGGACTAGCAAACCTACTGTCAGAGCATTCATGGGTTTTCCAGAAACCCAGGTAGTCGACCAGTCATTTCATGCTCCATTTAATCTAGGTTCTCGTCATGATTCAAGTGATATAATGGTTCATATATGAAGTCCTTATATCATAGAACATTCACAAAGCAACATATCAGTTTAACAACAACAGATCCACAAATTATGACTCGGTCAAACCCTGTCAGAGGGCTGTTCATCCAGTTTTCTGGAAATTCCAGAAAACAACTATCATGGTCGAGTAGGCTACTTTGACCACTTGCTACATTCGATCTATTTACTATTTGAATGTTCTAAAAGCACTAATCTATAGTCCAGTCAACAAGCTACAAAGTGGTTACAAATACATCATCAAATGACATCAAATCTGTCAGATCTGGGCCGTTTAAAAGGTTGTCAGACACGGTTTTATACTTTTTAGGTTGCCTAGATTTTGACCGGTCATGCCCGGTCAACAGGTTTTGACCGATTATATCTTATAATATGGACATCCAATGACCCTGCTTTCACTTGCAGAACAAGGACCACATAACAAGCTACAGATTCAAACTTTAAAACAACAAAAATCATTAACAGACAAAGATTTAAAGCCCCTAACATTACGTTGTCAGACTACATTTCAAGCTCAAGAACATTTTTGAAAAATCATCATTTTAAGGCACTTTGATATTATGGATCCATGATGGATCAACATTGATCATCTAAAAACATCATATAACACATGATTAAACACTTTAACAAAATTTTTTACAAGCATACAAGATCAAAGGGATATCTAGAGTTTATACCTTCTTGCTAAATCTTTAATCTTAGATCTCCTTATCTGATATTGGTGTTTCTAGAGGTGATTTAGTGACTGATATACTTGCTATATTCGGAGGTTTGGTTGAGAGAAAAAGTTGGTGAGAGCTTGTATGAAAAATGGGCAAGTTATGTGATTTTCTCTCTCCCAAATCTATATATATGATAATAGGTTGCTTAGATCTGATATAAGAAACTGATATTGCTGGAGATTTATGTCACAAAGTCAAGATAGTGGTTCACCAACTAAAGGTCTTGGAAAATATTGCAAGTTACATAATAAAAAATATAAAAAGGGCATTTTTGTCATTTGCAAAATGATTTTAATGGCATACTTTACATTTTCCAAACCCTTAGGATTTAACCCTAAGGTTTTAACCCTTAAGTTTTAAAACTTTAATTTCTAAAATTTCCAAATTAGGGTTTTAATTAGAAAATTTAAAATTTCTAAATCATAATTAGGGTTTCATAATTAAGTTAGGGTTTCCTAATCATATTTAATTTTAATAAACACATTAGGCTTGCCAATTAAGATTAGGGTTTCCTAATTAGGGTTTTAGGATTCCCGAATTTGAAATTAGGGTTTCTCGTCGTACAATTTTGGTTTCTAACTGCGCATTAGGGTTTATAATCCTGAGATTAGGATTTCTAATCTCTTATTGGGGTTTATTAATTTTAAACCTTATTTGATCAATCATTGATAAAAAAATTTATACAGTACAAACACATACTTATCAAAATAATTATTTTAATTATATTTTCTATCAAATCTTTATCCAGAAATTAGGGTTAGGGTTTATAAAGTTGTTAAGCACAACTCTACTCTTATTTTTTAGTTAATACACAAATTGACCACTTCTCGATACTCGTATCACATATACACAGCACAATATTAATAGTCAATATTAATATTAAATAAACAAAAATTATTTATAAAATTTGGATTATTCGAAATCTTGGGTTATTACAGAGGAAGGTATTCCTAGACTCCAATTCTGTATTTTGTGTTCTTCATGATTTTTGGACCCTTTCTCCTTCCAATCTTTATAACTCGAGTTATATACATCCAAATCAGTTCATTTACGATCTATGGATTCGATATTCATATGAATACGACATACTAGAAAATCAACAATTTACAGAACCATTAACCAACCCAAATCTTGACCCAAAACTCATGTTCATATTAGTTTTACATGTTTTGGCATACATAGCGTAATCACACACCACGAACTTAACCAACTTGATCCGTTAAAGTTGTGTATTTTTTATTTTTTAAATGAGAACAACAATTAACCATTAATTTAAAGTTTTCATCACGAATTCATCATTAATTTTAGTCTCAAAGTAGACCAAAACTTATATATTACTAAAAAAACTTTAATCTTCCTCTTTCAACTCATTCCTACAAATTTGATCACTATAAAACCACTTTTAGATGTTTATAAAATAGATTAAACTTACCCATTAACATATATAACCAATTACTTAACAAATCAACCCTATAATCCATTCTTCAATGGAGAACTCAAGAGAATGACAAATAGAGTTTAAAGTTAGATTATTTAGCTTTGATTAGCTATAAAGCTTAAACAATCTCCTTGCTTTTCTTTGATTTTAAAATATTGACATAGAATATCTCTTCTCTTCCTCTCAATTTCTCACTTTCTCTCGTCTTCTCTGTGTTTTAGCAAATAAACTGACCAAGCACATATAATAAACTGACAAAGCACGTATAATAAACTAACAAAACATGTATATCCTATTTACTCCACCAGTTAGACACTAGACCCTATTTGGCTAGCACCCAAAACCTTCTGTAAGACCCCAACATTTTTAATAAAGATGATTTTTTCTATAAATATCATTTTTGAATATTATGGAATGAATTTGATATAATGTTATAGTTGTGGGTAATAGTTATAAATTTTGTAAAGTACGTAAGTTGTTATATATTATTCGATTGGTCGGGGAATATTCGTTTTAACAGGGAATATTCGTACAACGACACAATCATTGGTGGACCCCACAACGGAATTATTATCGGATTGAGAAAATGACAAAAATATTTTATGAAAATAACGGCAGAAGTTTTATCGTTAACTGTTGAAACCCCCGGTGTTAAAAGTACATGAATACACGTGGTTGCATAGTAGCACACAGTATTGATTATTGATGCTTATGTGAGAAGTCACTCAGTTTTGTTCAATTATTGCTTCAATATTTGTTGCATAGTATCTCATGTTATTTGATTCAATTATTATCGATATTTTATATATTATTAAATCAATAATTGAGATGACAGAGTTATTAATATTATTATTTACAATATTAACGATGTCTAGAAGTGTCAAGGAGAGGTTTGGTCACCTAATTGCGCGATAATAGGAAGAATCCTTATTGAAAAGCCCCCTCTTTCCTGAGAACGACCTGGTCGATTAATAGTGTGAATTATAATAATGATGATGAGTTTTGTTTTATTAGTATTATTAATTTAATAAAACAGAAAAGCTTTTTATATAAAACATAATACTTTTATAAAGTTATTCGTTTTATTAGACTATAAATAGAATATATAATATTCTATTATGCATAGTATTTTGCATAGTAAAATCTTTTTATATAAAAGCAGAATACTTTTATAAAGTTATTTGTTTTATTAGACAATAATTAGAATATATTATATTTTATTATGCATAGTGTTGCATAGTGCTGCATAGTATTTTGCATAGTAAATTTTTTTTATATAAAACAGAATACTTTTATAAAGTTATTTATTTTATTAGATTTTAAATAAAATATATAAATAAATATATATATATATATATATTTAGAATATATTATATTTTATTGCATAGTGCAACATATTATCCTTTCTATTTTCTTATAAATAGGATGCTTAGTTAGAATTGAAAACCACACCAGAAGTTCAGAGAATTCTTCTATAATCTTGAGCGTATTTCTTTAGAGTTTTAAGAAGCTTTGAGCGTAGTGAAAGTTTTCTTCAAGAATATCCTCGCCCTACCAGTCGAAATACTCTTCTTTTACGGTAAGGGGTATTATTTCTTTCTTATTCATGAAGAGAACTTCTGTTATTCCATTCTTTATTATTACATTGGAATAACTTTTGTATCTGTGGGCTACCTATACTTGGTGAAATTCTTACATTATTCCATTCTTTATCATTATGTTGGAATAACTGCATACATAAGCACCGCATACATGGTGAAATTCTTTTGTTATTCTTTTTTTTATTATTCTATTGGAACATCCTGTCTGTGCGTTACACATGACCTGGTTCCGTTATTTATTATTCTGTTGGAACATCCTGTCTGTGCGTTTACGCATGACTTGGTTCCGTTGTTTATTTTTCTGTTAGAATATCATGTTTGTACGTTTACGCATGACATGGTTCCATTATTTATTATTCTGTTGGAATATCATGTCTGTGCGTTTACGCATGACTTGGTTTCGTTATTTATTATTCATTGGAATAACACCATGCATGCGATTACATCGCATACCTGGTGATTTCTTTTGTTATTCCATTCTTTATTATACTCAGTTCGTTAAAATTTTGACTTCTATATTCCATGAAATTAGTGGAATATCCTTGATATTTGCGCTTCATCCAGTATCTTTTCATGGAAATATTCTTCTGAACATTCTTGAGTTTTACTCTACAAAGAAGTATCATGTTGACAATTTGGACGTTATTAGTTCCTGGATAAATTAATTCTTGAACTTGTTTTATTGAATTCTTATATCATTGTCATCATCCTCATGTTTATATTATGTTAAAAGTCATCGTGGCTGTAGTGCATAAATGGACTTGGTATGATTATGACTGAGGATTATTCGATTGTA
Organism: Panax quinquefolius; assembly: GCA_020205615.1. Classification (NCBI taxonomy): domain Eukaryota; kingdom Viridiplantae; phylum Streptophyta; class Magnoliopsida; order Apiales; family Araliaceae; genus Panax; species Panax quinquefolius. The sequence goes on from CM035158.1 coordinate 60,273,042, forward strand.
ATCATGACCGTAATGTTACAAATGATGTGGTAAAAGTCCTCATTGGCCCGTAGTGTAATCGATGGACGATTGTTGGCATGATCATGACCAATGATGAATACATGAATATCCTTGGTAGTAGAGTGCATGGATAATTTATAGTTGTGATACTAATGAATATCCTTGTCAGAAGTAGTGCGGGGATGATGTGGATTATTTATTAAAAGTAGAGTCTCGTGATAAAAGTCTTTGAAAAACCTTTTAAATCATAAAAGATAGTGGATTTTATTCTTTACTTGACTCTTTTAATGGATTGCTTGTTCCACTGCAGTTAAACTTGATGTTGGTTATATTTTATTAGTTTAACATTGTTGAAGGCTAATGATAATTTATTCTGCATTATCTTAGTCATAATATTTCTTACTGGGCTAGTTGAGCTCACCCTTTCTTTCACTATTCTCTTCAGGAAATAAGAACGTAGCCGGGACTAGTCGGGGAACGGAGTGACGGTCCAGAAGATAGTATTAGTAGTCCTCACTATTCTGTTAAATAGTGTGAAAATAAATGTAATGAGGACTCTTTTGAGTGTGGATATTGTCTAGATGACAATATTCTTATTAAAACTCTCGATTTACGTTTGTGTCGTATTTTACACGGTAATTTGTATTATTAAGTTGTATTTGAATTTTGTACCATGTATTTGGCGACTCAAGATGGGTGATGTATACCTATTTTGGGGGCGTCACACCCTCCTTCTAATTTCTTTTAATATTTCCCTTTATCATATAGTTCCTTTTTGTCACACCTAACAACCAACCAAACTAATTCAATCTTAATTAATTAATAAATTCAAACAAACCTTACCAATATAACTACAATTTTCTTTAACAAATCACTAATCCTCTAATTTAATTATTTAATTAAATTAGTATGTTTTCATTCCAAAATAATTTTCATTGAATATTTATTCAATTCCATAAACATTCCAAATAAAATATTTATTCAATTTCATAAATATTTCTAACTATTTACAAAACTCAAAATCTTACTACATTAACATATTACATTTATATCTATTATGTATATATATTAATCTCTCATTTTATTAAAACAAATATATTCACATTAATTCACTATTTTAATTAAGTGAACCACTCACATTATTTATGAAACTTAATTCATAATAATTTCCATTGCCCCTAAGGCATAACAATCAAATTATATTATCTCACAATATAATTTTAACTTAATCAAATTAACTAATATTATTCAGTTAATTTTCTTTTCGAAACAACTTCATTTATTTTCTTCAATAGTTAATTAACTATTAAACCTCTTTCTCCCCAATATATGAATATATATAATTCTCTTCACACCAAACTACATATTTCACAATATATATCACATATATACACATACCCAAACTCAAAACATCTCATAATCAGAATTTTATTAATTTCCAAAAATTCGAATTGTCACATCTTATGCTCACAACATATGTAATATCTTTGCGATATAGATTAAAACAATTCATCATCAACTACACATAGCAAATAGGAACTGAAAGACTTGTCTGGTTTGTAGATTACAAGAACCGATTAACAACTTATAGCTATCTACACTTCATGAATTCTACACAACATATCACAATGCATATCAACTCTCAAACATATAACAACGTTGAGTAATTGTTTAAGTAACTCTACTTTATGATCTATAATCATTTTTCTTTAGGTTTGTTTAAGTCCTGTTAGGGCTTCTCATTATTCTTGATTTGTTTACGTTAAACTTCCTTTTTCCTTCTTATTACGTTTCTCTTTAATTAACACTTAACATTTAGTTAAGTATTAAACCCTGTCTTTACATCACATTAGATGTATCTTGTTTGTTAACATTAATTAAATTAACCTTCGTCTCATATTTCTTTATACTTTTCTATTAGTTGACACTTATCGTTTGGTTAAGTCGTTACAGTTGTCATTACATCAAATTAGAGGTTTCACATTTAAATAATCATTCTTAGGTTCCTTTACAACTATCACTTACATTAGGTTAATCGACTAATTAAAATTAACCTTTAACTCATTCTTTAAAATTTCATTTTATACTTTTAAAGTATTTCTTTCAATTGATACTTAACAATCTGTTAAGTTCTTCACTTATGTCTTTACACCATCGTGGATGTTTATTAGGTTAATCTATATTAATTAAATCAACATTTACATTATTAATACTTAACATCAAGTTAAATATTTAAAGTCTCTCATTATACCTTATTAAGCGTGTATAATACTCATTAGAATTACCAATATTATGTTTTCATTGAATATGCAATTAAAAGCTCTTGTTTGTGCCTGACTGCCTGTAGACACTCGAAATTTTCTACCTACCTGTTACTAACATTGCAGGAAGCGCGGACTCTTCTTTCAAAGATAACCCTAGAACATAACTTAGCTTAATCCCAAAAATACCACCTAAAGTTCAGTTTCAACCTTGGAAAACACACCGGGAGTATCATTTCCTCACCTCGGAGATAACCCCGGGGATAGCACTGCAAATACCAAAAATTCCACCGGAGAAGGTCGATTCATCTTGGAGATAAGGCCGATTCATCTTGGAGATAACCCCGAGATGTTAAGTCTCAGTCCCAAAAACGACAACGGGAAAGACAATATCAACCTTGGAGATAACCCCAAGAAATGCAGTTGCAGTTCCGGAGATAACCCTAGAGATGCTCGTTTCAACCCATGCAGTCAGCTTCAACCTCAAAACTCACACCGAGGCACTCAATTCACAAACTCGGAGATAACCCCGGGAGGACAGGCACACCTCAGAGATAACCCTAAGGGCATTCAACACCTGCAGCAGCCCGATCTCAGAGATAACCCTGAGCAACGTCTGCTTTATCTGCCAAAACCGGAGATAACCCCTGTGAAGGGCAAAGTCATCAAATTTCCACCTCAAACCCCACATGGCGCCATCTCAACAAACAACAGTCAACATACATTCTACACAATAATATCCCACAAGAACCAAAGAGTTACAATCCCGAGTGACTACTACGTAAGGCAGCATACCGGATAGAATTTGAAGCTTGAAGAGATAAGACATGGTTCCATCTTCCTGACTTCGTAGAAACTCTAATCCCATGTCATTGCATAGCTCTTGGCAACAACAGTCCAAAATTGGTCTTATATACCTAAATCGGATGCTCGGATTGAAGTTTTGCAAGTTTAAGCGGACATCACGTTGCACGCGTGCATGTACTTTGAGATGGTGGGACCCGCGGAGCCCGGGGCACCCCGGGCAGGTGCATTTGTGGCTGCCGCAAGTATACCTGTGACTCCCAGACCAATAAATATAGGGCTTGGGGTGGCCATTTTGAAGAGAAAAAGACAAGGAAGCCCTATCAAATTTGCTCTGTACACACCCTATATTGAGTACTTTCTCATTTTAAACACATGTGAGCTCATATATAGATATATTTTTACCAGCGGGAGCTGAGTGTTCATCCACTTAATGCTATAGAATTCTTTTTTGGTAGCCCACTGTAAGCCTTCTTACACACTTGAAATTCGTTCTCTTCATCTTTGCACACATTCTTCTTCACGTTGAGAGTCGTGTTGTGTGTGTATTCCCGAACTTTGGTCCATGGGTTTAATATATATATATATATATATATGGACTAACATTATCGAGTTATGCCTCGATTGATCCTGGACTCATGTCTGGAGTGTTTATTTGCTTATATATATATATAGCGACAAATTGCTTAAATGATAAACCGAGTCGGGATCGATATATCATGTGCGTTTATCGCTATATATATATATATATATATATATATATATATATATATATATATATATATATATGTAAGCACCGGAGTTTACTTCATGGCCTTTTAACTTTTATTTACATTATGTCCCTTTGGAGTTTACTTACGTGGCGGTTGGTCGCATTTATTGCTTTATTTACATTTCGATCCCCATGGAGGTGCTTTCGTGGTGGTTGATCATATATATATATATATATATATATATATACCGCTTTTATATATTTACATTTCGATCCTCCATTGAGGTGCTGCTTCGTGGTGGTTGATCATGTATATATATATATATATATATATATATATATATATATATATATATATATATATATATATATATATATATATATATATATATAATCGCCATCGCTTTTATAAAGCTGCATGGCATCATGTGAGCCTAGGAATCATGTGATCATAGATTGATCTCATGAATCTAGATTGATTCCGTGATGGATATTTTTCAGCTGTAAGTAGCTTGTAAATTATTCACGGTGTTTGAATTTCCTTAGATGGCTTTCATGCCCATGAAGAGTTTGGCACTGCTATATATTATTTTCTCGAAGATGCTTCTCATCTCAAAAATAAAAGCAATCAAGCTGAACATTTCATAATAAAATGGAAGTATCAAAGGCCTCAATTACCATTGAGCACAGGGTTTGAAAAAACTTCTTTTATAAAACCTCATTGCTATATCCTGTTTAAAACTAAATTTTTCATATAAATTAAAACCCTTTGTATATATGTGCGAACGAGGCCTCACACTACTTCCAAATAATAGCACATTGACCCCCACATACACACACACACACACATTCATATAACAGTTTTTTGCAAAGTGGCGGTCACCGTGGTAACACGGATGTCGGGGGTGCCAAACACCTTCCCTCCGCATAATCAAGCCCCCGAACCCAAATGAATCTCAGTTTCACAGATTCGTTTAACAGTGTCACATCACTAGATCAATGTGCAAACCTTTTCTCTGTTGCGTTGGTGCAACCAGTTAAAAACACTAATTGGCGACTCTTACAGTCAAATCGTCGACATATACATGTTGGACCTTTTTCACTTGTTTTATCAAACAAATCTCACATAACATGAGAACCCCGGAACAAGAACAGAAAAACGGACAAATAAAAATCCTGACGTCGACAGGTGGTGACTTTTCTGGGGATAGAACCAGTAAGGGGGCTTAAACCGCTGCTACAAGCTTTTTAAAACTGTTATATGCTTGTGTGTGAATGTTGCATTTACATTTATTGATGAATGTGTACGAATGCATTTTTACTTACTGCACTGCAAAATATCTGTCTGTGATATTAATGCTTCGCACATGTCATAATTTTCATAAACGGTGAGACACGTTGTATTTGAATGTATGTTGTGTGGTTCCTCCACCAGGAGGCTATCCTGTCGGTGTTTAATTACTGGACTCGTAGAAAGACTAATTCCAACGAGGCTCAGGAAAGGCACCACCTAGATTCGCTCTAGTTGAAAGACCGAATTAACTTCCCGTCAAGTAGATTGCGATTATCTGGGATCCTTCATGCCAAAAAGCCATGAGAGTAACCTAAGATAGGTCAGCCTCTGATAATCCAAACGCGGAGGAAAGTCTCTTCATTCTTTCCATTTTCAATTACTTGTAATTTTATTCAATGTTCATCTATATGTAATGGAAAATATGAAGAATATTTGCACATGCATATTAAGACTTGACATGCTATCAAATTGCACCCGTTTTACAGGATAATATTCCTAAAATGGATACATTATGATAGCATGTAAACATTTATACATTCCCTAAAGACTAAACTACATAAGTTTTTTTAGGGGAAATAATTGGGTCTGTTACCCGCTCAAAAATCCAAAAAGGCCGTGAGCCTACAACCAATTATGTCTTCATCTAACCAGTCTAATCCTGCTCCTGTCTCTCTAGAAGAGTTTGACGAATTAAGCAATCAAATTACAGATTTGGATGTTCTACTTAAAGAATTACTTCCCTCTTACCTCCAATCAATCCTCGTTCCAAACGATTTAATTCCGAGGGAGTATGCCAATATCACTCCCACTCTCGCGGTCACAACACAGAAGAATGCTGGGCACTCCGCCACCTCATTCAGAATTTAATTGACAATGGTGTCCTGCAAATGGCAGGCGATGACACTTTGCTACTCGAGAGTGTGAACATATGTCCTACAAAATAGAAGGATGGCATAACAATTATATCTGCTGAGGATGATGTGGCTGCTAAACCACCCACAATACAAGCAATTCAACTCAAAGGAGCTGACAATCCTTTGAAAGTGGCTGCACCAGAGCCAATTAACTTACCATTCAGACCACAGTATCCTGTTGTCAGCTTGCACAATGTCCCGTGGAATTATGGGCAAGCTGAAGGATATACTTCACATTCAACTATTGCAGTGTCGAAGAAGAATCCACTATATCTTCCCCATCGGGTGATGAAGCCCACCATCAAATCAAATGGGAAAATTCCCATGGAGAAGATTGAAGAATTTCCTCTGTACCATTGGTTATAACGAAGCCAAAGTGGTTTTAAGCTTGAGAGAAGCTCCACATCAAATTTCCATAATGGACTTGGTTTTCTCTTCCGAAGATCACAGGAAGATATTGCTAAGGGTCTTGGAAGAAGCCCATTTATCAAAATCAGTGGATGTGGAAAAATTCCAACATCTGGTTGATCACACTTTCAACAACAATGTGATATCTTTCACTGATGACGACAAACCCGCTGAAGGGATCGGTTATTGCAAGCCATTGCACATAGTGGTTTTGTCCTCCGGATAAATGGTGGGAGGAGTCTTGATAGATGGAGGTTTATCTCTGAGTATCTGTCCTTATGCTTCCTTGGAGAAGATGAATATCAACCCTAGGAGGATCAAAAGTAACCATACGATTATCAAAGATTTTGATGGGTCCCGACGAAATGCCGTGGAGTAATTGAATTACCAGTGGAGAATGGTCCACATACATTCAGTGTATACTTTCATGTGCTCAAAATAGCCACATGATACAACCTGTTATTGGGAAGACCATGGATTCATATGGCTGGAGTCGTCCCTTCCACCCTTCATCAATAGCTCAAGTACATTATAAACAATAGCCTAGTCACTGTTAATGCTGAGCCGGAATGTCCAGAACATGGTGATATGCCACTAATCAGCTTTAATTCAAAAGTTGAGCCAGTCAGTTTCCATGCCCTAGAGGTGAGCAACACTCACTACCATCTCATTCGGGTGCCACCTCTCACACCCAAGATTTCTGATGAGGTTATGTCGGCCACTGAAGAGATGATGTCATTAGGTCATCAACCTGGAAAAGGGTTGGGCAAAGATCATCAGGGTATTAGTGAAAGTAGTATGCATACAAGCCAATCATGTTTGATGATAAAGCATATACTTTGTAACAATCTTATTCATTTATTAATAAAAAGTATTAATTTATTAAAGGCTTTTAATTATCTACATGATGCTGTTTTATAATATGTGATAAACCCATAGTTTTAAGCAATGCTTTTAGAATAATGATGATGATCATTCTAATGAGATCTAAATTCTTAGAAAGCTTAAAACTAAAATAGTTCCCAATCATTGGATTACTAAATTGGGGATTAGTGAATCCGGATAGATTGGTACATCGTTGCTTGCTCATTGGATGAGGATGATTGATCTCATGATCATTTGTGTGAGACACTAAAGCAAGTATGTAGGTGCTTATTAGAGAATAAGTTCCTTTGAGCGTGGCTCGCTAAGGAATACCTAATGGAGTTTTATTTGCATGTCGATAGGAATTCTGTAGTGATAGTAGTACAAGTGATCCTTGGACTTGAGATCATCATAGTATCTTGTGTATGATGAGTTATACTTTGACTTATTCCTTAAGACCCTTAGGGTATATCAAAGGGTATGCTTGGGTATAATAAGTTGTACATGGAGATAATGTATGATCAATAAAGAATCTACCACTTCTAATAAAGAAGAGAAATGTCCTATGTGATTCGATAAATGACAACCCAGTAGTCCTTGGTTAAGGCGAATGAAATTAGAAAGGAGTTTCTAATTTGCATTATTTGGAGTTGTGAATTAAAGGATCGAAATACATATAATTAAATAAAATAAGACTTGTGAAGTAATTCCATATCTTATATTTAATTTGGACATTGTATGGTGGAAGGATTGAATTGTCACGGTAACTATTTACTCAAAGGTTCTTTTTTGATTAATGTTGAAATCTATATTATCCGGAAAAAGTCGTTGATCGCTTAGGAGGCTTATCCTATTGTAGAATAAATATTATTTATTTAAATAAATTAATTGTTTAATTTATTTATTTAAATAAGATTAGAATTGTTCTAATTGATTTATTCACAACCTAGGTTTAATATGGAGAACCTAAAGGGTCACACCATAAAAGGAAGAATAATTATTTAAGAAGTTAATGGCATAATCGTAATAATATGTTATGTATATTTAATTTAATCTATGGTGATAGAATAAATTAAATAGCTTAATATTATTATTTAATATTTTAGAAATATTAAATATAAATTAATAAGAGGAGTCTTATTAATATTATTACAATTATTATTATTATTTTAATTTCTAAAAGAGTTTAGGAATTAATTTAATATATGTACTCTCATTTATTCCTAATTGGATTAGGAAGGAAAATTAGTTAAAGGAGTTTAATTAATTATCCCTAATAAGATTAGGGAGCTTAATTAAATAAAAGAATTTAATTAATTAAATAAAACTCAATTCCTTAATTGTTAAGGTGGGTTGCCCACATCTATAAATAAGAGGAGTCTTATTATGGGTGAGGGGTTGTTGACTTTAACAACTACGTAATAATTCCAATTTGTTGGAGAGTACGCCCTTTTTCTATACAGATAGGAAAAACTAGGGTTTGAGCCGATACACCTTCTTCTTGAATCTTTTTCTTTCTTGGTGGATCACCTCTAGAGGCCAAACATATGGGTGGCTAACGTTGATCAAAGGAAGGAACAAAACCCCGGTGGATTCAAGTTGAACGCGAAAGGATTTGGAGGTGAACTTGTACCTGAGGAAGCTCGATCTTCAAGGGTATGATTTTATTCTTTATCTTTTCGTTTAATTAATAATTGTGCATAAAGGGTGATCCGGGTATATGGTTTGTAAATTTTTTTAAACTCTGATTTTACACGCTTCCGCATTATTTTTGCAATTTGATTGCGTTCTTAAATATTACAAACCTATCAGTGGCATCAGAGCCAAACCTTTATGCAAATTATTAATTATTTAATTTAATATGTATATTGATATGTGTTTAGAACAATTTAATTGGACATAATTTTATTGTATAAAATTTAAAAAAAAAAAGAAAATCAGTTCGCGTTTTATAAAAGGACTGTGGCCGTTTTTTTTTTTTAATATAGCCGATTCATGTTTTAAAGCTGGGAGCATGCACGGAATTCAAGGCAGCAGGTGAATTGTTTTGTTTTTTTTATAAGGAAGGTGCACGAATAAAAAGAATCAATGCCAGCTAAGTAAAAAAAAAAAAACATGGTGCACGCATAATTTTTTTTTTAAAATTATGTGATTCACGTGGGATATCATGGTTGATTCTTAAAGTTAAAAGATGCAGGCTATGTTAGAGGCCAGAATCTTGTAATCATATATATATATAGTATAAAGTATGATATATATACTATAAATATATTATACATATTACCGTGATTACTATATATATATTATATATATATATATATATATTATACGGTTAATATATATATATATATATATATTAATTATTTTATAATTAAAATAAAATTATTTTAATATTAAAATAACAGGTTTATTTTAATCTTAAAATAATTTTTATTTTAATTATAAAATTAAATTTCATCTTAACTAATTAGAGTTGGAATTTGATTCCATGATAACTAATTAGAGTTGGAATTGAATTCCATGATAACTAATTAGAGTTGAAATTGTATTCCTAATTTCCTTAAATAAAGGAGTTTATTTAGATATGAAATTAGATTTCATATTATTCAAAATAAAAGAGTTTATTTGTGAATAGGAAAGAGAATCCTAATTTCCTTAAATAAAAGAGTTTATTTAAATATGGAATAAGATTTCATATTATTCAAAATAAAGGAGTTTATTTGTGAATAGGAAATGAATTCGTGTTTCCTTTAATAATTTTTTTTACATGGAATTGGATTCCATAATTAATTAAAATAAAAGAGTTTATTTTGATTAAAATTTTTTGATTAAAATAAAGAGTTTATTTAAGATATGAAATAAGATTTCATATTACCCAAAATAAAGGAGTTTATTTTGACTTGGAATTGGATTCATAATTAATTAAAATAAAGGAGTTTATTTTGATTAAAGATTTTGATTAAAGATTTTGATTAAAATAAAATAGTTTATTTTATTCAAAATTAGATAAATTAAAATAAAATAGTTTTATTTTGATTTAAATTTGGATTAAAATAAAAGAGTTTATTTTGATTCAAAAATAGATTTTATACTAACTAAATTTGCCCATTAAATGATATCAATATATATATTAAATGTTTATTATTCATAAGATGAATGTTATTTATTGATGCATATGATGATGTGTATGATAATAAATGGGATTGATTATGGATTATTGACCAATGCGATTGGATTTTATTTTAGTTGGATGCATGAATGTATGGGTTTTATTAAATGGGGTCTGCGTATCTCGTCTTCTCTAATTTTTTTCCGAATGTAAATTCTATTCCTCTCTATGTACTTCCCTCGATTTAGCGATCAAGGTTTCTATTTATTTTAAATAGTTTTGTAATAGGAATAGTTAGAATTAATTGGAGATTAAGGAGCAAGGAGCGCTTGAAGACCCGTTTGTAATAGAGCAGGGTTTAAATATAATAGTTATATTTAAATATTATTTCTTGCACCCACAGGGTTTGACCTTTTGGTTCACTTGGTGGCTCTAGTGAACCAAACTAGAATAAAAGTCCATAATCAATCAAGGGTAGAATATAGTATTCTATATGTGCATGCTTATACTATATATATATATATTATATATTATGCAAACATGCTTCGCATGTTTATTAATATAACGCGTATTTTATATATATATATGTGGATGCGGCGCTAAACAAGATGAGACAAATTAATAACAAACCCTCAATTTTTATATTAAGTCCTAAGCGTTCAAAGATATTTGGAATATCGAACGTCATTTTCTAGCATGATAAAATTAATAGAGTATTAAATATTTAATATGAGTTTGTTGTGTGTCACCACAAGGCAAGTATTAAGTATTTAAGATGTTAATTTATCACATTTGATGCTTATAAAGAAAATTGAACAATATTGTTTTGTTGTGTCACCACAAGGATGATATTTTCTTTTTGAATATATGGAGTGCTAGGTCGGACTTAACTTGGATAATTTTGATTCGGATGTGCCACCACTTGATTAAAATAATCTAAGAGGCAAAATAAAAGGAGTTGCATAGTTGATGTAATTGACAAAAGTTGTCTACCTATTTATTTATATATAGTTTGTTGTGTCACCACAAGGCTATATACATTTGAAATGGGATCCTTATTCTCACTAGCAAATCTTTAATTAGATTTTGCCGAACTATATAAGTGAGGGTAATATAGTTTGAAGAAAATAGTGGGATATACCAATTTAAAACAAGACCTAATTTATTTTGGTAATTAATAAAAGAATGTATGTTAAAATGTTGTTAATTACAAATTCATTTCTGAGAATTTTACAATGTCTAAAATTACTATCAACTGCGAAGCATATTAGATGTTAAATTAACCAGACCGGATTAAATTGATTGGTTAAGGAATTTGAGAATAGTTCTCATGGCTGAAAAGTTATCTTATGTCCAATACGCCTATCCTCGCAATGGTTGCGACAATGCCTCCGAGGAAGAGATTGCTACTTTTAGAAAGTGGCAAGATGATGCCTGATTGGCTCGATGCATCATGCTCGCATCTATGAAAACTTGAGCTTGGCGTCGGCATGAAACTATGGATGCTCCTACTATATTCTTGCACATCAAGTAGTTGATGGTGAGGAAAATAGGACCGATAAATATCAGATATCTAAGGAGCTCTTCCGATCTAGAATGGCAAATTGCACTATAAATGCATAAAAAGTCCTTAACATTATCAATTTGATTGATCGATTAGGAAAACGAGTTTTTGTCATTGATGGAGAGTTGAGCCAAGATTTGATCTTGCACTCACTCCGGACTCCTTTCACAATTGTTGTGAATTTTTCATATGAACAAGCTAGATATCGCCTCATTTGATTTGCTTAAAATGTTGAAAAATGTTGAGAGTCACTTTCAACCAAGAAAGACCATGTCTTCTTGGTAGGGGCCAAAGGATCTTCGAAAAGAAGAACAATTCAAAGAAGGTATATAGAAAGGCAAAAACAAAGGATAATAAGAACAAAACTAATACGGATAGCAAAAGAGTTTGCTTCCACTGCAATAAGCATGGACACTGGAAAGAAACTGCGAGAAGTATCTTGTAGAGGCTAACCAAAGAAGCTTAGTGAAGTTTTAGGTTATAAATACAAATTTGTTCGTGATTTAAAATAAAATTTTCTTTAAGTCGAGGTTCTACTTGGGTATTGGATCTGACTTTGGTTATAATAAATATAGATTTATGAAGGACCAAGGTAAGTAGAAAGCTAAACAAATATAAGTAATCTAATGTGCGAGGAAATGTAGCAAAGGTTGTCATATTAGCCATAGAAACTTATAGTTTAGCAATGCTCTACGGCAAATCTATTAAGTCGATAAGTTGTTATTGTATTCCAGTAGTTGTTGGAAACATTATTTCCATTTTATTGTTGGACAATAAAATCTTTGGTATTATAATTAAGAACAATTGTTGTTCTATTTATAATAATAATGTTTTGTATAGAAATGAAATATTACTTAATAAATTTTGTATACTTGACTTATATGAAAAATATATTTTGCAAATTGAATAAACTAGTATAAGAAAATAAGATGATCATTCAAAGAGTTGAATGTGTGTATTTTCTTAAATACAAGTATGAATTATTTGAAAGGTTCAAATAATTCAGAAGTGAAATAAATTGATAAAGTATTAGAATTCTTTGATCGGATCAAGGAATAAATACTTGTGCAATAAGTTTCTAGATCATCTTAAATGGTTTTCTTATAATGGACGCCTCCTGATACGCAATAATTGATTGATGTATTTGAATGGAAAATTCGTACCTTGTTGGACATGGTGCGGTCCATAATGATTTTACCGACATTCCAGTATCCTTCTAGGATCATGTCCTAGAAATGGCTGCATATCTACGGAAAAGGTAACCTCAAAATCCGGCCCCAAGACTCTATAAAAGTTATGGACAGGGAGGATTCCTAATCTTAAGTATGTTAAGATAAGGGGTTGTCCAACTTATGTGAAAAAAGTTTCAAAGGATAAGCTTGGGACAAGATTTGACAAGTACAATTTGTGGTACATCCTAAAGTAAGTTTAGGGTATATGTTCTATAATCCTACTTAGCAAAAGGTGTTTGTTGCAAAACACGCTACCTTCTAAGATAAAGGTGTTTATCATTGAAGGGGCTAGTGGGAGGATAATATATCTTGAAGAGTTCAAGAACCACAAAACACTATAAGTCAAATAAGAGGAACCTGTAGATAGACCTATTATACCACAAATGAATCATAACGGAATAGTACTAAAGATACCTAGGAGGTATGGATTCATCATGGATGATGATGATGAGGTACGCATCATAGAAGATGATGATCCAGAGTTACATACGATGAGGTAAGTGTTGTAGACACTCAGAGAAATGGATTGAAGCAAGTTTCTCAAATATGGAACATTTGTTTTGATGAGGCAATCAAAAGAGTTTGATTTTATCAAAATAAGAATGAACCTAGTGTGTACAAAAGGGTCGATTAGGGAGCATCGTGACATTCCTAGTACTATATATTGATATACTACGAATAAGGAATGACATACCAATGCTACAATCAGTAAAGATAAAGTTGTCTAAGCATTCCTCCATGAATGATTTGGAAGAGTATCTTAATTGGGGATATAAATCTATATAGATAGATTTAAGAGGATGCTCGACTTAACCCGAGGAACGATATATTCATTTGATGCTAAAGTCGTTTAGCATGGCAAACTCCAAGAGATGTCTCATGTCGATGAGCTATGGAGTGTATCTCTCTTAATAGTCCCCACAGACTCCTGAAAAGAGAGGTCGCATGAGTGACAATCATGCATGCAATGAAATGTACGAGACCTGATGTTGATCAGTCATATTATGGAGAAGTTCACTATGAGTCAGTGAAAAACATCTTGAAGTGCTTAACCAGCACTAAGGATGTGATCATATTCATGGTGGGTATTAATTAAAACTAGAGGGCTTAATAGACTCAAGTTTTTCAGACAGACCAAGATGACAGAAAAATCCACTTTAAGGTAAAGGGTTATCTTGAACAATGGTGCAGTGAATTGAAAAGGTTCCAAACAAAGAAAGAGTTCTTTGGTTTAGTGATAAAGACAAAGTAAATAGCTATAAATGAAGTCGCAAGTTGATTGTTTGGATTAAAAGTTCATTCTGTGAACTAGGAATAGTTCTAAGTCTCATCTTGGATCTAAACATGTGTTGTGGCACTTTCATTTGATTATAAGAATCATTGAAAGATGGGAAATCATTATAGAGATGGTGGACTCGAAGAACAACATTACATATCCATTAACTAAAGCTTATCCAACAAAGCAGGATAATCGTCACTTAGAGAAGAAGAGTATAAGATCTGATGGCGATTGGCTTTAGTGCAAGTGGGAGATTGAAAGTAGTATGCATACAAGCCAATTATGTTTGATGATAAAGCATATACTTTGTAATAATCTTATTCATTTATTAATAAAAAGTATTAATTTATTAAAGGCTTTTAATTATCTACATGATCTTTGTTTTATAATATGTGATAAACCCATAGTTTTAAGCAATGCTTTTAGAATAATGATGATGATCATTCTAATGAAATCTAAATTCTTAGAAAGCTTAAAACTAAAATAGTTCCCAATCATTGGATTACTAAATTGGGGATTAGTGAATCCGGATAGATTGGTACATCGTTGCTTGCTCGTTGGATGAGGATGATTGATCTCATGATCATTTGTGTGGAGATACTAAAAGCAAGTATGTAGGTGCTTATTAGAGAATAAGTTCATTTGAGCGTGGCTCGCTAAGGAATACCTAATGGAGTTTTATTTGCTGTCAATAGGAATTCTGTAGTGATAGTAGTACAAGTGATCCTTGGACTTGAGATCATCATAGTATCTTGTGTATGATGAGTTATACTTTGACTTATTCCTTAAGACCCTTAGGGTATATCAAAGGGTATGCTTGGGTATAATAAGTTATACATGGAGATAATGTATGATCAATAAAGAATCTACCACTTCTAATAAAAGAAGAGAAATGTCCTATGTGATTCGATAAATGACAACCTAGTAGTCCTTGGCAAGGCAGAATGAAATTAGAAAGGAGTTTCTAATTTGCATTATTTGGAGTTGTGCATTTAAGGATCGAAATACATATAATTAAATAAAATAAGACTTGATAGTAATTCCATGTCTTATATTTAATTGGGACATTGTATGGTGGAAGGATTGAATTTATACAGTAACTATTTACTCAAAGGTTCTTTTATGATTAATGTTGAAATCTATATTATACGGAAAGTCGTTGATCGCTAGGGAGGCTTATCCTATTGTAGAATAAATATTATTTATTTAAATAAATTAATTGTTTAATTTATTTATTTAAATAAAATTAGAATTTATTCTAATTGATTTATTCACAATAGGTTTAATATGGAGAACCTAAAGGGTCACACCATAAAAGGAAGAATAATTATTTAAGAAGTTAATGGCATAATCGTAATAATATGTTATGTATATTTAATTTAATCTATGGTGATAGAATAAATTAAATAGCTTAATATTTATTATTTAATATTTTAGAAATATTAAATATAAATTAATAAGAGGAGTCTTATTAATATTATTATAATTATTATTATTATTTTAATTTCTAAAAGAGTTTAGGAATTAATTTAATATATGTACTCTCATTTATTCCTAATTGGATTAGGAAGGAAGATTAGTTAAAGGAGTTTAATTAATTATCCCTAATAAGATTAGGGAGCTTAATTAATTAAAAGAATTTAATTATTTAAATAAAACCCAATTCCTTAATTGTTAAGGTGAGTTGCCCACATCTATAAATAAGAGGAGTCTTATTATGGGTGAGGGGTTGTTGACTTTAACAACTACGTAATAATTCCAATTTGTTGGAGAGTCGCCCTTTTCTATCTGAGATAGGAAAAACTAGGGTTTGGCCGATACACCATCTTCTTGAATCTTTTTCTTTCTTGGGGATCACCTCAGAGGGCAAACATATGGGTGGCTAACGTTGATCAAAGGAAGGAACAAAACCCGGTGGATTCAAGTTGAGCGAAAGGATTTGGAGGTGAACTTGTACACGAGGAAGCTCGATCTTCAAGGGTATGATTTTATTCTTTATCTTTTCGTTTAATTAATAATTGTGCATAAAGGGTGATCCGGGTATATGGTTTGTAAATTTTTTTAAACTCTGATTTTACACGCTTCCGCATTATTTTTGTAATTTGATTGCGTTCTTAAATATTACAAACCTATCAATTAGGTACCCAATTCAAGTGCCCAGTCAAACAAGGACAACTGGATTAGGCTATTCTGATAGCTCCATCCACATGAATCCTCACAAGCACAAACAGATTCCTTCAACTTTAGCCATACAACAATTTTATCCACCTACAAATCCTGAGCCTATACAATCTCCGGTAAAGGTGCCAACCAATGTTATGGCTATGCTATTTCCCAAACGGATGCCGGTTAAAGCAAAAGAGGTCTTGGTTCCTGATCTTGGTCTTGGAAGAAAGAGAACGAAAACATAAACAAGATATCACCATGATGATGTCAGGCATATGCATCATTGTCCATAATGAGCATACAAACAGATACACCCTAGACGATGATTGTCCAGATGTCATGGTCATCATTAGGGAGACAGAGGACGATGATAACCCCTCCATCACTATAGTCCATCAGGACTTTACCCTCGACAATTGGAACAACACTCCATGCATTGGTTGACGAGGGTAAAACGAGAAGAAATTCCATCTGCCATATAGATAACTTTAACTCCTTACTTTTCTGTACAATATTAGTGTAAGACCCTGAATTTTATGAAATAAAAGTCTAATTTAATTTATGATTATTATTTTTAAAATTATAAAATATTAAATTGATAATTGATCAAACGAATATTTAATCGGATAAATGAGTAATTAAAAGAGGAGATATTAAAATTATGGGCGACTGAGTGAGGAGTATTATGGGGGAGACAAGAGTGAGTAGGAGGAAGAAAAATAAAGAAAAGAAAGGAAGAAAAATGAGGAAAGGAAAGAAGAAAAAGAGGGAAAGAAGAAAAAGAGAGAAAGAAACAAAAAGATGAAATAATGGGGGGGGGGGGCTTGGTGTTGGAATTATCAAGCCAATTTTCAGCACTTATCATACTCCCTCCCGTAGCCAAAGTTGGAGAAAAGAGAAGAGAGAAGAGAGAAAGAAGAAGACAAGAAGAAGAAGATGATGATGAAGAAATGAATGAAAAAGGTATTTTTTAAAATCTTGATAATTTTAGTTTATAGATTTTATGTAAAGAGTACATACTTATGTATGTATTGGATGATTTAAACTTGTATAAACATGAATCAAATGAGAGAAATCTAGAAATCAAAAGAAGAACAAAATCTGGAAATTTTCAGAAAAATTAGTTTACTACTTGATTTTGTAAAATCCATAACTCTTTGTGTATAATAATTTAAGTGATGAGCCATATATCAAAAGAAATCCCTGGAAGAAAGCTAACCTCAGAAATTTGAATTACCCAAAAATTCTTTGTGTATTTCTCGTGGCGACAGTTTGAGTGAAACTGGTACGGAGGACCTATAGTCCGAAAAATCAGTGTTCCTAAGCCTTATTGCGTGAGTTATAATTTTTAATCCGACCGTTGGATCGTTATAATTTTCAGATATGTTATACATATATAAGTTGAGTATATGTCCACAAATTTTGAACCGTTAAAGATTAACGTATGATTTGTTATGAATTTAAGGATGTGACTGATCCAAAAATTGTTGTAGCAAAAATTGTGGTAAGCCTTTCTCTCTATGTTTGAGTCAGAATTTGGTAAAAAATTCTTTTACAAAGTTGTAGAGAATTAAATTTTACATGGAAAGAACATAAGACCTTTATTTTTTTTTATATAAAAATGATAATTATTATGAATTAATGAAATTTTTGAATATTGGAGTTTATGATTAATTTATCAAAAAAATTATTTGGGTTGAAATATTTTTACAGAATGCTTATAATACCATCTTAGAATTTCTTTAAAATTTTGATGAATTATTGAAAAGCAAAAGTAATTATAGTATTTTTAAACTATTTATAGTTAGTTTGAAAATAGAAGAAATTCATAGAACATTCTGTAACAACCCCAAAATAGGTCCATTCCATCCAACCCATTCTGAGTCGCCAAATATATGGTACGAAAAACAACTACAACTTTATTACAACAATTGTCATGCAAAATACAACAACACATATGCTGTGAGTTTGGATACAAATATATACCAACTGTAGCACGTCACAATGACACCTTACATAAAGGTATAGTCAAAAACTGTTTTAGAAATTAGAATCTTTGGAAAGTGCTCAAGGAAACCTTCATACATGGGAGGCCATGCTTTTAGGTTATGGTAGATATCATATGGCCACAGAATTATCCTTGGTTGACCCAATAAACCCCAAAGAAAAACGAGAAGATTACTATCATATTCTTCCCAATGGTGAGCCTTCTCTTGACATATCATTATCTCCACATGTCTCTAATTGGGTATTATACTCCAAACAAACACCAAGATTATATAGGTAGTGCTTGTAAATATACACAAACAAGTGGATGAGCACAACCATGTCTTATGATAACACGAGGTTGTATTTCATTAGACATCTTGTATGATAGTGACAAAACACCCTTCCAAGTTAAATTCACCTCACCCTCAACATCTATAGACCACTGAATCTATTCCTCGCTATCCCCGCTCGACCCGACTACACTTTTATTACACGAAGGAATTGTGAAACAAAAGGGTGAGCACAACTAGCTCAGTAAAGAATATTATGACTAAAGATAAATAAATTATCAATAATCTTCATCAGTAATAAATCAGAGATTTAGAACATATGGTAGATGATAAAATTTTTCAACCATAGTTACAGCGGAATGAGCAATCCATTAGAAGAGTCAAATAGACTATAAAGTCTATTGTCTTCTCCATGTTAAAAATCCACCAACAATGTTTTATCCCTGTAACATCAATCAACAATTCCTGTCCACAATCACGTGTATAAATCATAATCATAATTGTAGTTCTAAATTCCTCTCTCATCCAGGACGAAGATAATTTCATCACCTGTCTTTACCTGAAACATCAAAGATCATGGTTATACCAAATCACAGTTCCTGTTCATAATCATACTAATAAATTCATCTTTGCACCACGGCCAAAGATATTCATCAACAGTTCATCTTTACACTACAGGCTAAAGATATTCAACAACAGGTCATCTTTGCATTACGAGCCAAAGATATTCATCAATAATTCATCTTTGCACTTCTGGCAAAGATATTCAACAACAGTCATCTTTGCATTACGAGCCAAAGATATTCATCAATAATTCATCTTTGCACTCATGAAATTTAAAGATATTCAACAACAGTCATCTTTGCATTACGAGCCAAAGATATTCATCAATAATTCATCTTTTTACTACAAAGCTAAAGATATTCATATCTCAAATAAATACATAATCATTTGAAGTTATATAACAATAATTATAACCATGTTGATCAATTCACCTTTGCACTTAAGCTAAAAATATTCAATTGTAAATTCAATGGTCATGATCACACCGATCAACAATTCAACTTTTGCACTACTGGCCAAAGAGAACCTATGGTCACGATCATACCAATAATCTACCCATCTTTACACTCAAGTCAAAGAGAAATATCATCATTAGGGTTATAAGAATGTTATATAAAAATAGTATAATCAAAACATGGTTTTAATTTCAAGAGTAAGATTCATAAATCAACGATAATTTGGTGAGAAGAAAACCAATTTGTTGTGAATAGTACCCGTATTTGTACATAGTCCCGTATTTGATAAAAACTTGGATCAACATTTCAAAGATAATGATATTGAAGAAATAATATCATTTGAGAATAAAATAACATCCCTTACTATCCCTTACCTCAAAAGAGCAGCACTTCTGACTGGATATCGGATATGACGGTGAAGGAAACTTGCACTGATGAATATCAACTCACCAAGTATCTAAATACTCACAAAATACACTCAATAATAGAAAAAGAGAAAACTTTGTTTACGGTGTGATTTTCAATTCTAACTTAGCCCTCTATTTATAGGAAAATGTTAGCCGTAAAGCGAGACTTGACTGTTACACGATGGCTTTACCCGCTACTATTCCACCCACCAAAAATCAGCCATCTTCCCCAACAACCAAGAGTGGGGCCCACTCAATTCTAGAATTTTCCACCAAAACCTAATTTAAGATCGGTTACCTCTTAAAATTCATAACAAATCATACGTTCACTTTTAACGGTTCAAAATTTGTGGACATATACTCAACTTATATATGTATAACATATCCAAAAATTACAACGATCCAACGGTCGGATCAAAATTATAACTCACTTAATACATCGTAAAAAATCTTGATTTGATTTTAATACCTCGATCAAACAAAATACAAATAAAACATCTCAAAGATTAATTCCTTCATTAATAACCACATAAATAAATCAATCATTTATATTCATATAAAATAAATATTTTCTTATCATATAAATCAATAACTAATTATTCACAAATAATATTACATAATCACATTTATGACAACCAAAGTAGCTCCTCAGGAAAGAGGGGCTTTCAGATAAGGATTTCTCATCTTCTTGGCATGCAATTAGGTGACCAAACCTCTCCTTGATGAACTTTCTAGACATTGCCAATAATGCTATCTAATAATATTATTCAAATAATATGAATTATTGATCTGATAATGGAGATAATGTGCAGTGACAATTATTGAACAACAATAATATAAAATATCAACGCAGCAATTATTGAATCAATAAAATAAAATATTGAACAATAATTACTGTAACAATTATTGAGTAGTACCTTCTTACGTAAGGATCAATAATTGATGCAATACCGTGTGCTACTGTTCATCAACGCGTATTAGTGTGTTTTAACCACCGGGTATTCCAACAGTATTAACGGTAATGATTACGCCGTTATTTATAAAAACTTAATTTTGTCGTTTTCTTCATTCGACAGTTATTCTGTTATGGGGCCCACAAATGGGTGTATTGCTTGCCGCGTAAATGCGAATATTCCCAAACGGAAAGAATATTCCACGACCAAATGAATATTCCCCGACAACAATAAGTATTTTATAGCCACTTGCTTATTTTGAAAAAAATTCATATATCACCCTTAACTTTAACCTTTTATCAATTTAACCATTTACTAAATAGGAAAATTGAATACTTTTATTTCATAAAATTCGGGGTCTTACAATCTCCCTCCTTATGAAATTTCGTCCCCGAAATTTACGTGCACAGTATTTCAAAGAGTTGAGAATACCTTGTTTTTATTTGATTCTATCTCCCTCACATCATGATTTCTCCATTCTTTCATCTCCCGTATTTGAGGATATCATTCTAGAATACAATTTGCAAAACAAGGGTTAATTTAACAAATTAACATATCACATAATATCCCGATATTATGGTGACCAACAAATAAGCTTAGGTAAGACACACACTAGCGAAGGATTTACTCGTCTCTCCCTCCTAGTTTTATTCCCGATCTCCATGGAGATCATATCCCCAAGCTCGATACCAAATGTAACAACCCCAAAATAGGTCCATTCCATCCAACCCATTACGAGTCGCCAAATATATGGTACGAAAAACAACTACAACTTTATTACAACAATTGTCATGCAAAATACAACAACACATATCTTTGTGAGTTTGGATACAAATATATACCAATCAGAAGACGTCACAATGACACCTTACATAAAGGTATAGTCAAAAGCTGTTTTAGAAATTAGAATCTTTGGAAAGTGCTCAAAGAAACCTTCATACATGGGAGGCCATGCTTTTAGGTTATGGTAGATATCATATGGCCACGAATTATCCTTGGTTGACCAATAAACCCCAAAGAAAAGCGAGAAGATTACTATCATATTCTTCCCAATGGTGAGCCTTCTCTTGACATATCATTATCTCCATTGTCTCTAATTGGGTATTATACTCCAAACAAACACCAAGATTATATAGGTAGTGCTTGTAAATATACACAAGAAGTGGATGAGCACAACCATGTCTTATGATAACACGAGGTTGTATTTCATTAGACATCTTGTATGATAGTGACAAAACACCCTTCCAAGTTAAATTCACCTCACCCTCAACATCTATAGACCACCAATCTATTCCCTCATTATCCCCGCTCGACCCAAACTACACTTTTATTACGAAAGGAATTGTGAAACAAAAGGGTGAGCTTACAACTAGCTCGATAAAGAATATTATGACTAAAGATAAATAAATTATCAATACTCTTCATCGGTAATAAATCGGAGATTTAGAACATATGGTAGATGATAAAATTTTTCAACCATAGTTCATTGGAATGAAAGTAATCCATTAGAAGAGTCAAATAGACTATAAAGTCTATTGTCTTCTCCATGTTAAAAATCCACCAACAATGTTTTTATCCTGTAACATCAATCAACAATTCTCGCCCACAATCACGTGTATAAATCATAATCATAATTGTAGTTCTAAATTCCTCTCTCATCCGGGGCGAAGATAATTTCATCACTGTCTTTACCGAAACATCAAAGATCATGGTTATACCAAATCACAGTTCTCATTCATAATCATACTAATAAATTCATCTTTGCACCACTACCAAAGATATTCATCAACAGATTCATCTTTACACTACAAAGCTAAAGATATTCAACAACAGTCATCTTTGCATTCGAGCCAAAGATATTCATCAATAATTCATCTTTGCACTACAAAGCTAAAAGATATTCAACAATGGTCGTCTTTGCATTACAGCCAAAGATATTCATCAATAATTCATCTTTGCACTCAAAGCTAAAGATATTCAACAACAGTCATCTTTGCATTACGAGCCAAAGATATTCATCAATAATTCATCTTTGCACCACAAAAGCTAAAGATATTCATATCTCAAATAAATACATAATCATTTCGGAAGTTATATAACAATAATTATAACCATGTTGATCAATTCACCTTTGCACTTAAGCTAAAAATATTCAATTGTAAATTCAATGGTCATGATCACACCGGTCAACAATTCAACTTTGCACTCATCGCCAAAGAGAACCTATGGTCACGATCATACCAATAATCTACCCATCTTTACACTCAAGTCAAAGAGAAATATCATCATTAGGGTTATAAGAATGTTATATAAAAATAGTATAATCAAAACATGGTTTTAATTTCAAGAGTAAGATTCATAAATCAACGATAATTTGGTCAGAGAAGAAACCAATTTGTTGTGAATAGTACCCCGTATTTGTACATAGTCCCGTATTTGATAAAAACTTCAGATCAACATTTCAGCATAATGATATTGAAGAAATAATATCATTTGAGAATAAAATAACATCCCTTACTATCCCTTACCTCAAAAGAGCAGCACTTCTGACTGGATATCGGATATGACGGTGAAGGAAACTTGCA
Source organism: Panax quinquefolius (assembly GCA_020205615.1). Taxonomy (NCBI): domain Eukaryota; kingdom Viridiplantae; phylum Streptophyta; class Magnoliopsida; order Apiales; family Araliaceae; genus Panax; species Panax quinquefolius. The sequence goes on from CM035158.1 coordinate 60,296,892, forward strand.
CTGATGAATATCAACTCACCAAGTATCTAAATACTCACAAAATACACTCAATAATCTAGAGAGAAAAAGAGAGAAAACTTTGTTTCTGGTGTGATTTTCAATTCTAACTTAGCCCTCTATTTATAGGAAAATGTTAGCCGTAGCCAAGCGGACTTGACACATTACACGATGGCTTTACGCTACTATTCCACCCACCAAAATCAGCCATCTTCCCCAACAACCAAGAGTGGGGCCCACTCAATTCTAGAATTTTCCACCAAAACCTAATTTAGAATCGATTTACCTCTTAAAATTCATAACAAATCATACGTTCACTTTTAACGGTTCAAAATTTGTGGACATATACTCAACTTATATATGTATAACATATCCAAAAATTACAACGATCCAACGGTCGGATCAAAATTATAACTCACGCAATACATCGTAAAAATACTGATTTGATTTTTAATACCTCCAATCCGACAAAATACAAATAAAACATCTCAGCATTAATTCCTTCATTAATAACCACATAAATAAATCCATCATTTATATTCATATAAAATAAATATTTTCTTATCATATAAATCAATAACTAATTATTCACAAATAATATTACAGAATCACATTTATGACAATGACGGTAGTTCGAGAAAGAGGGGCTTTCAGATAAGGATTTCTCCTTCATGGCGCCGCAATTAGGTGACCAAACCTCTCCTTGATGAACTTTCTAGACATTGCCAATAATGCTATCTAATAATATTATTCAAATAATATGAATTATTGATCCGATAATGGAGATAATGTGCAAAGTGACAATTATTGAACAACAATAATATAAAATATCAACGCAAAGAATTATTGAATCGATAAAATAAAATATTAAACAATAATTCACGTAACAATTATTGAGTAGTAGTACCTTTTACGTAAGGATCAATAATTGATGCAATACCGTGTCTCTTGCTCATCAACGCGTATTAGTGTGTTTTTACCACCGGGTATTCCAACGATAGATAACGGTAATGATTACGTAGTTATTTATAAAAACTTAATTTTGTCGTTTTCTTCATTCGACGATTATTACATTATGGGGCCCACAAATGGTCGCTTTGCAGAAATAAATGCGAATATTCCCCAACAATGAAAGAATATTCCACGACCAAATGAATATTCCCAAACAACAATAAGTATTTTATAGCCACTTGCTTATTTTGAAAAAAATTCATATATCACCCTTAACTTTAACCTTTTATCAATTTAACCATTTACTAAATAGGAAAATTGAATACTTTTATTTCATAAAATTCGGGGTCTTACAACATTCTATGAATGATGAAAAATTATGAAACTTGGTGAAAAATGGTATAATATTGTTTTATGATTTCTGGGAAGTTTTGGAAAATTATTGAGTAACAGAAATATTTATTGTATTTTTAAGCTTTTTATGGTTAGTTTAAAAATTGAGGAAATTCATAGGAAATTTTATGAATGGTGGAAAATTATGAATTTTCTGGTAAATATTATAATAATATAATATTAATATTGATGATGTTTTAAAGATATAAAAGTATGTGGAGTTATTATGTCTATTTTTAAGCTATTAAATGATAGTTTTTATAAATAGAAATAATTATAGAAAATTGTTGGATAATCGAAAAATGTGAAAATTGTTTGGAAAGTTTATAATCATATTTTTTAATATTTTAGAAATGTTAGTAAGCTCATGAAGTGTCGCGGTGAAAATGCACTAGTAACGAATGAGTTATGATAAAAACAAAAATAATATTTTGTTAAAATAAAAATCGTGATAATATCATAATAGTTAATTGTAATATATGAGGTTTTAGATTTCTTAAGTTTTATTATTCACTTCTAAAGTTTTGGAATATGAATAATAGTTTTATGCGATAAATAAAGACAACTTGAATGAATAATGAATTATTAGTTGGTTTATATGTTACTCGAGATAATTATGATTTGATGTTGATCCTTACTTTTAATAGAATTTAAATTGTTTATGAGTAAGGTATTGATTTGATTCTTACGTAAGAACTCACTATATATTTCATTCAATAATTGTCACAGTAGTTATTGCACAATGATACATATTATTGATTCTTACTTAGTCTTTTAATCAATAATTGTCATAGTAGTTATTGCACAGTGACTCATATTATTTTATATGATATAATTAAACCAGTTGGCAGTATTGTGAGTCTATGTTAATAATTATGAATAATTATTGAAAGATTGAAGATGTGTATATAATTGATGAATAAAAGGTGTTGATTAAAGATAAGTATGATATCAAGATGTTTGTTCAATTATTTTCTTTTTACAAAAGTAAGTTTGGCAGGACTTGCCAACACTCTACTTTTCCTAAAGTAGTATGGACCACAACTCTATTATTGAACAGATATTGTTAAAATGTGTACAAGTTGGTTTAATTTTCTCCGTGGGACCATAAATCCCACTACCATTATTATATACCTCATTTGATTATTTTTTCAAAACAGGTGAGCTAGTTGTTTACTAATTTTTCAGTATAAATAATGTAAGACCCCAAATTATTAATAAATGAAATTTATTTTCCTCTATTTATTATTTTGAAATAGTAAGGGTTGATTTGATTAATGTGGATAGTTATGGGTAAAAATACGCAAATATTTGAATAAGCAAGTGGTTATAAAATATTCATTATTGTTTGGGAGAATATTCGTTTGGTCGTGGAATATTCGTGATCGTTTCGGAGAATATTAAATGCACGATATTGCAGATCTTTTGTGGGCCCCATAACGCTAAAAGCGATTGGATGAAGAAAGCGACAAATATAAGTTGTTTATAAATAACAGTGTGTTATTACTCGTTAATATTGTTGGAATACCAAATTGGTTAAAACATACTAATATATGCGTTGTTGAGCGATGCACAGTATTGCACCAATTATTGATTCTTACGTAAGAAGGCACTACTCAATAATTATTACAAAGTAATTACTTATTCGATATTTTATTTTATTGATTCAATAATTCTTTGCATTGATATTTTATATTCTTGTTGTTTCAATAAATTGTCATTACACAATATTTTTTATTATCGGAGCAATAATTCATATTATCTGAATAATATTATTGGATAACATTATTGGCAATGTCTAGAAAGTTACATCTAAGGAGAGGTTTGGTCACCTAATTTCGCTAGTAAGAGAGATCCTTATCGAAAGCCCCTCTTTCTTGGGAGCTACTTAGTCACGAAGATCGTGTGATTCTGTAATATTATTTGTGAATAATTATTTATTGATTTATATGATGAGAAAAATATTGATTTTATGTGGATATAGATGGAGAAAATTTTTATAGTGACAATTGTTGAAAATTAAAATTTTATCTTTTTCTGATAAAATAATTTATTTAAATATATTATTATATTTTAATAATATAATAATGATGATATTTTTACGATGAATGTGGGATATATGAGTATATGTGGAGGAGGAGTATTTTTGTTACCAAAAATATTTAAAGCATGTTAAACATGTGGTGGGACCCATTTATCGTCGAAATTTGATTATAACTTGTAAAATCGTCCGTTTGTGGATTTTTGGTCAATTTACATTTGGAATTTGGAAAACATTCTTCTTCAAAGTTGTAGAGAATTGAATTTCCTATAAAACTCTAAAGATTCAATTTTCGATAAAAGGGCTATTTATTATGAATTATTAAGTTTAAGAGCTCAAATAATTGATTTTGGAAGTTTAAAATAATTTAAATAAGAAAAACATTTTTTAAATGTTTGTGGGCATCTTTAACATGTGTTGATGGCTGAGATCAGATTGTCTAGATGGGCGTAGAGAATTTATTAAATATATTAATATTTATTAAATTTTCTACTTTGGTGTTCTAAGCATTTTTCTATAAATAGGGTGCTTAGGTTAGAATTGAAAATCACACCAGAAATTGAATTTTTCTCTCTCTATATTATCGAGCGTATTCTTGTGAGTATTTTGAGTATACTTTGAGTATTGCTATACGGTGCAAGTTCAAGTCATAGCCCATATCCGGTGTTTTAACTAGAAGTACTGTCTTTCGAGGTAAGGGATGTTATTTTATTCGAAAATGATTTTATTTCTTCAATATCATTATGCCGAAATATTGGTTAGAAATTTTTATCAAATTTGGAACTTTTTCATGTCAGGGTTACTATTCACGAGTTACTATTCATGAGTTACTATTCACGAGTTACTATTCACGAGTACTATTCACGAAGCGTGAAGATGTTTTTTTGTAAAATTTCTATCTTTTGGTGTCGGAGTTACTATTCACGTATACGGCACTATTCATGTATATGGTACTATTCACGATTACGGCACTATTCACCGAAAAATGAAATTTCTTCTTTTTGTCCAAAATATCTATTATGGATACTAGCTTTGATTGTATCCATATTTTGATCATTCTTGAATTTTACTCCACTCGATTACTTATGAAGTATTTTTGAACTTGGATTGTTTAAAATACGAATCCTTAATATTGTTCTTTTGTTTTCTTTGGATTCGTTTCCTTTAAAATATTTTTCATCATCCTTAGTCCTAAATGATGATATTCTTGAATATCTTTGGCTGTAATGCAAAGATGAATGATTTCTTGATGAATATCTTTGGCCCGTGTCAAAAGATGAGCAGTGTTGAGATGAACATGAATTAATCGATTAATATCTTTGGCCGTAGTGCAAAAAGATGAAGCAGTGTTTAAATGAACATGACTAATCGATGAATATCTTTGGCTTTTGTAGTGCAAAGATGAATATTTGATTCCAGATATATATTGATTGATGTTACTGAGGATAAAATATCGACGATGAACTTTTAAATTCATATATAGAAGATGGTAGTTTGCATTTTCTACTTAACTCTTCTAATGAATTATTATTTCGGCTGCGAAGATTGATTTAAAAGCGGTTTGTCTATTGTATTCTATTAGATTTTCTCTGTTGAAGACTAACGATAATTTGTTGTATATTATCTTAGTCATAATATTCTTTCTTGGGCTAGTTGAGCTCACCCTTTTCCTTTTTGTTCCATTTTTCTTCTCGGGAGGCGAGAATGTAGCGAAAGTACTAGTGGGGGTATGGAATGAATGTTCTAGAGAGAGTTGTTTAGTAGTCCTCACCATTTTTGTAAAATAATGTATCAATAAATGTGATGGGGATTTATTTGCGTGTGGATATTGTCTAGAAGACAATAATTGTATTTAAACTCACAGTATATATGTTGTCGTATTTTGCACGATAAATGTATTAATAAAGTTGTAGTTATTTACGTACTCATGTATTTGGCGACTCGAGAATGGGTTGGATGGAATGGACCTATTTTGGGGCGCCACGGTTGGTATCGAGCTTAGGGATATGATCTCCATGAGATCGGGAATAGAACTAGGAGGGGAGAGACGAGTAAATCCTTCGCTAGTGTGTCCTACCTACGCTTATTTGTTAGTTGGTTAGTATATAGGGATATTATATGATATATTGATTTCCTTAATTAACCCTTGTTTTATGACGAAGATTTGAGAATGTCGATCGAGAATATTAATAGTGGAGTAAATGAGATCGTGGAGATGCTCAGATTTACCAACGAGGAGAGCGCAACAGTGGCAATGTACCTCCGTGAACAACACCAATTCGAAAGCGGATGATGAACTAGGGGATGTTTAGAAGCTTTTTGCGGTTTATGTAAAATCGCAGACGAGGAGACTCGTGTTCAAAATCTGAGGAGGAAATGATAGCAATTCACGGGTGGTCACAAATCCAAGTAGTTCAAAGAGTTTGGACCACGCACTCGGGAAAGCGGATCCGATTAAAGCGAGGCGTGGGTCAAACAAATTACCAAGATATTCGATGTCTTGGGATGCACGGAGGAACGCAGAAAGTTCCATTCGCTACTTTTATGTTCCATAATGAGGCGATTCATTGGTGGGAATCGTGAAGCGCACTCCATCCATTGCACTTAGCATGTCGTGGGAGATGTTTCGAAATAGTTCAATGACAAGTACTTCCCCGAAAGTATTCGTTATATGAAGGAAGTGGAGTTTATTAGGATCGAGCAGAATAACATGGCGGTGTCCCAAAGACGAGGCGAAGTTCATGAGTTATCCAGTTTGCACCTCATTTGGTGGAGAATGAGGAACGTATGACGCGGATGTTTACGAGAGGTTTGAAACCCAAGATACGTCAATATCTCATTTCTCATAAATTTCTCTCTATTCAGATGTTGTTGTCAAAAGGCTCGATTGTTAGAGCGAGATAATGAGTACGCTCAACCGAGGGACCATAACCGAGGATCATACCAAGATAGTAGTCATCGAATAACGATAACCAACGGAGAAAGAAAATACTGATTAAAGGCGGTAACCACTCGGTGGTAATCGTGGCCATGAAAAATGTAAGAAGCGAGTCGGGAGGAGATTTTAAAAGAGGATATTTAACAACGACCATGTGAAGACGTCAACACCAGCAGCAACTGGTTCCAAGGGAGGAGAAAGACCACCGATCGTAGGTTACAAATGCGGGAAAGAGGGACATATCAGCTCAAACTGCCCACAACAGTTTAAGGTATACTATAATTGTGGAAAAGAAGGACATATCGCTCGAGATTGTACGGTATCGAAACCCAGTCAAGCGGGAATGGTGACTCAAAAGGATGTCCCAGAAAGGTCAAAGTCAACGGTTCCTGGAAGAGCGTTTGTCGTGACCGGTCAAAATGCAAGTAACCCGAACAAAGTTAGCACGGGTTAGTTAATTATAAATTCTTGCGAAGTTTAGACCTTACTAGTTACCGGTTCTACCCATTCTTTTATCTCTCTTGTTTGCGCTCAACGTTTGAACTTGACTACGGAGAAATTAGACTTTGACCTATTTATGGAGACTCCGTTAGGAGAAACTTTCATTACATCCGTTGTTTAGAAATCTTGCTTGATTCAGGTTGGCACTATCACATTACCTGTTAACCTTATTTCTATTGAGATATTTGCTTTTGATGTGATTTTAAGGTTAACGACTCATCATGCCGAAATTGATTACTTTCGTAAGGTTGTTAGTTTTCATATTCCTAAGCAACCTGTTATTCGAATTCAAGCAATTAAACCATTGTAGTCAAACATTTTCATATCAAGCCATTAAGTCATTCGTTTATTACGGATGTCAAGTTTTCCTAGTCCATGTTATAGATTTGAATAAAGACACGTCAGATTTGAATAATATTCCTGTTGTTATTGATTTTTTCCTGACGTATTTCCTGAAGAATTACTTGGCTTACTCCCAAAGCCTGATATTAAATTTTGTATTGACTTTGAACCCGATACAAAACTCATTTCTAAAATCTCATATCGAATGGCTCCTATTAAACTTCAGGAGTTAAAAATTCAACTATAGAATTTGGTACCTAAGCCTTTATCTGGTGACTTCCTTTGTGGAATGCAAAAGCCGCATTCTTCGTAGGGGACACCATATTCGATGCGATAGTAAAACCGATAGGTGTCATTGTAACGTCTTATCCAAGGTTGGAATATGAGTCACGATTGAGAACAACCTAAGTCGGTAATCAAAATATGTAGCTTTCAGAAGCTTAGTTGGTTATTATCGGAGATTCGTTGAAGGATATTCTCGAATCGCTATTCCATTACTTATAACTTCGACTCGTAGAGATACAAAATTCGAATGGAGCAAGGAATGTGGGAAGAGCTTGAAGAACTCAAGAGGAGACTCATTTCAAACACATGTTCACCATGCTATCTCCGGAAAAGCTTAACGTGGTAGGCGACGTGTTGAGTAGAAGATCGTATACAAGTACTGAGTACGATATTCTCAAAGACTCATTTCAGATAATTTACAAATAATAGAGATGGAGATGAAAACTCTAGGTACCCACGTGATGATATACTGAGTATAATCGACTTTAATCAATAAATTTAAAGCTTATCAAGCTACTGCACTGGAGTTGATGAATATGAAGAAGAAGATGCAAGAAGTCGTTATTCCAAAAGTGAGAATCGGTGCGGTGAGGAAAGCTCAAACCTTCGATTTATTAATCCATTTGAAATTCTCGATCGAATATGAACTGTGGCCTATAGACTCGTTTTACCGCCAAGTATGACGCGTGTTCATAACGTTTTTCACGTATCGATGTTACGTAAATATGTGTACGACCCGAACCACGTCATTGAGTTAGAACCGGACGAGATAGCCGAAGACTTAACGTACGAGGATGTACCTGTCAAGATATTAGATAGGAAAGAACATGTCCTATGTACCGAGGTTATACCACAAGTTAAAATTTTGTGGAGAAACCATGCTATTGAGGAAATGACCTGGGAGTTGGAAACGGAAATGAAAGCGAGGTATTCTCACTTTTCGAAACACCAGGTACATACGTCAATTTCGATGACGAAATTTCATAAGGAGGGGAGGTTGTAAGACCCCAAATTATTAATAAATGAAATTTATTTTCCTCTATTTATTATTTTGAAATAGTAAGGGTTGATTTGATTAATGTGGATAGTTATGGGTAAAATACGCAAATATTTTGAATAAGCAAGTGGTTATAAAATATTCATTATTGTCGGGGAATATTCGTTTGGTCGTGGAATATTTGTACTGTCGGGGAATATTAAATGCATTTAGCTGCCAGATCTTTTGTGGGTCCCATAACGAAAAGCGATTGGATGAAGAAAATGACAAATATAAGTTGTTTATAAATAACGGCGTAGTTGTTAATACTGTTGGAATACTCGGTGGTTAAAACACACTAATACGCGTTGTTGAACAGTAGCACACGGTATTGCACCAATTATTGATTATTACGTAAGAAGGCACTACTCAATAATTGTTACAGTAATTACTGTTCAGTATTTTATTTTATTGATTCAATAATTGCTGCATTGATATTTTATATTACTGTTGTTTCAATAAATTGTCATTACACAATATTTTTTATTATCTGAGCAATAATTCATATTATCTGAATAATATTATTGGATAACATTATTGGCAATGTCTAGAAAGTTCTATCTAAGGAGAGGTTTGGTCACCTAATCGCACGCCAAGAAGAGAGATCCTTATCGAAAGCCCCTCTTTCCAGGAACTACTGGTCACAAGATCTTGTGATTCTGTAATATTATTTGTGAATAATTAATTATTGATTTATATGATGAGGAAAATATTGATTTTATGTGGATATAGATGGAAAAAAATTTTAAAGTGACAATTGTTGAAAATTGAAATTTTATCTTTTTCTGATAAAATAATTTATTTAAATATATTATTATATTTTAATAATATAATAATGATGATATTTTTACGATGAATGTGGGATATATGAGTATATGTGGAGGAGGAGTATTTTTGTCACCAAAAATATTTAAAGCATGTTAAACATGTCGGTGGACCCCATTTATTGACTGAAATTTGATTATAGCTTGTAAAATCGTCCGTTTGTGGATTTCAGTCAATTTCTGTTTGGAATTTGGAAAAACATTCTTCTTCAAAGTTGTAGAGAATTGAATTTCCTATAATAACTCGTAAGATTCGAATTTTCTGATAAAAGGGCTATTTATTATGAATTATTGAAGTTCCGAAGCTCCGAAATAATTGATTTTTGGAAGTTTAAAATAATTTAAATAAGAAAAATGTTTTTTAAATGTTTGTGGGCATCTTTAACTTGTGTTGATGGCTGAGATCAGATTGTCTAGATGGGCGTAGAGAATTTATTAAATATATTAATATTTATTAAATTTTCTACTTTGGTGTTCTAAGCATTTTCCTATAAATAGGGTGCTTAGGTTAGAATTGAAAATCACACCAGAAACTGAAGTTTTCTCTCTCTATATTATCGATCGTATTCTTGTGAGTATACTTTGAGTATTGTTATACGGTGCAAGTTCAAGTCATAGCCCATATCCGGTGTTTCAACTAGAAGTACTGTCTTTCGAGGTAAGGGATGTTATTTTATTCGAAAATGATATTATTTCTTCAATATCATTATGCCGAAATATTGGTTAGAAATTTTTATCAAATTTGGAACTTTTTCATGTCGGGGTTACTATTCATGAGTTACTATTCACGAGTTACTATTCATGAGTTACTATTCACGAGTTACTATTCACGAGTACTATTCACGAAGCGTGAAGATGTTTTTTTGTGAAATTTCTATCTTTTGGTGTTGGAGTTACTATTCACGTATACGACACTATTCACGTATACGGCACTATTCACGAATACGACACTATTATTCACCGAAAAATGAAATTTCTTCTTTTTGCCAAAAATATCTATTATGGATACTAGCTTTGATTGTATCCATATTTTGATCATTCTTGAATTTTACTCCACTCTGATTACTTATGAAGTATTTTTGAACTTGGATTGTTTAAAATACGAATCCTTAATATTTGTTCTTTTGTTTCACTGGATTCGTTTCCTTTAAAATATTTTTCATCATCCTCAGTCCTAAATAGTGATATTACTGATTATCTTTGGCCTGTAGTGCAAAGATGAATGATTTCTTGATGAATATCTTTGGCCCGTAGTGCAAAGATGAACAGGTGTTGAGATGAACATGAATTAATCGATTAATATCTTTGGGCGTGAGTGCAAAGATGAGCAGTGTTTAGATGAACATGATTAAATCGATGAATATCTTTGGCTCAGTAGTGCAAAGATCAATATTTTATTCCGGATATATATTGATTGATGTTCTGAGGATAAAATATCGACGATGAACTTTTAAATTCATATATAGAAGATGGTAGTTTGCATTCTCTACTTAACTCTTCTAATGAATTATTATTTTCCATTGCGAAAATTGATTTAAAACCGGTTATTCTGTTGTATTCTATTAGATTTTTCCCTGTTGGAGACTAACGATAATTTTTTGTATATTATCTTAGTCATAATATTCTTTACTGGGCTAGTTGAGCTCACCCTTTTCCTTTTTTGTTCCATTTTTTCTTCTCAGGAGGCGAGAATGTAGCGAGTACTAGTCGGGGTATGGAATGAAGGTTCTAGAGAGAGTTGTTTAGTAGTCCTCACCATTTTTGTAAAATAATGTATCAATAATTGTGATGGGGATTTATTTGCGTGTGGATATTGTCTAGAAGACAATAATTGTATTTAAACTCACAGTATATATGTTGTCGTATTTTGCAAGACAAATGTATTAATAAAGTTGTAGTTATTTCTGTAGCATGTATTTGGCGACTCAGAATGGGTTTGGATGGAATTGACCTATTTTGGGGGCGTCACAAATAGGTTGCCCGGTTGAGCAACTAAACGGACACCATCACTACACTAAAAATATAGAATTCTTTTACTACAATATTGTGAGTATTTTTATTGAGTGTAATGTTAATCCAAGTGTAGATAAGGAATGCAAGCATTATTTAAGTTGATCAATTTCACAGAAAGTAGAATCAAGTCACATGCTAAGGTAAGGGATATCATTAATGTGGTAAGAGGGTATCATTTTTACGGTAAAAATAATATCATTTTCTTTCATACTCCATATTATGGTAAGATATTATTATTCGTTTGTCCAGTTTATCATTAAATGGTGAAAAGTCCTAAAAGGATTAGAATATCCTTAATAGTTTGTGCTTCATCTATTATTATGTTATCAATTTAGACTCTGGATAATTAAGTTGAAAATAACTAAGATCTATGTTATCTTATTATTCTGATGATTTATGTTTATTATTCATTATATATATCATTGTCATCATTCTCATGCTTATATTGTGTTGAAAGTCATCTATGGCCAGTAGTACATAGATGGACTTGGTATGATTATGACAAGGAATTATTCAGTATAATCATGATCGTAATTGAAAACACGAATATCCTTGGCCCGTATTGCATGGATAATTCGTGGTCATGATACTATTAAGCTAAGTCTCAGCATTATTTGTTCTACAGTTGTATATCTTTGGGTTGTAGTGCAAAGATGGAATGTTGATTATTTGTTTTACAGTTGTATATCTTTTGCCTGTAGTGCAAAGATGGACTGTTGATTATTGGTTTTACAGTTGTATATCTTTGGCCTGTAGTGTAAAGATGGACTGTTGATTATTTGTTTTACAATTGTATATCTTTGGCCTGTAGTGCAAAGATGGACTGTTGATTATTGGTTTTATAGTTGTATATCTTTGGCCTGTAGTGTAAAGATGGACTGTTAATTGGTTATTGGTTTTACAGTTGTATATCTTTGGCATGTAGTGCAAAGTTGGACTGTTGATTTACTTGATTATAAATATGAATTGTGATTTAATTATAATATGTGGTGGTTCAGGTGAAGACAGGTGATGGGAGTTCTCTTTGTCTTGGGTATAACCAAGAACTGTTGATGAGTATTACAAGAATAAAATATTAACGATGGACTTTTAATCTAGAGGAGATAATAGACATTATGTTCTACTTGATTCTTCTAATGGATTGTTGATTCCGCTGCTATTATGGTTGAAAACTTTTATCTTCTATCATATGTTTTAAATATCTTAATTATTTTGATAATTTAATTATCTTAAGTCATGATATTCTTTACTGGGCTATTTGTGCTCACCTTATTACTTCAACACCCCTTTTAGGAAATAAATGTTAGGTTTGTAATATTCATGAACGCAATCAAATTGCAAAATTAAAGCGGAAACGTGTAAAATCAGAGTTTTAAAAATTTTTACAAACCATATACCCGGATCACCCTTTATGCATAATTATTAATTAAACGAAAAAGATGAATAAGAATCATACCCTTGAAGATCGAACTTCCTCAGGTACAAGTTCACCTCCAATCCTTTTCGCGTTCAACTTGAATCCACCGGGTTTGGTTCCTTCCTTAGATCAACGTTAGCTACCCAAGCGTTTGGCCTCTAGAGGTGATCCACCAAGAAAAATAAAGAATTCAAGAAGATGGTGTATTGGCTCAACCCTAGTTTTCTATCTCTATAGAAAGGGCGTACTCTCCAACAAATTGGAATTATTACGTACTAGTAAAAGTCAACAACCCACAACACCCATAATAAGACTCCTCTTATTTATAGATGTGGGCAACCCATCTTAACAATTAAGGAATTGGGTTTTATTTAATTAATTAAATTCTTTTAATTAATTAAGCTCCCTAATCTTATTAGGGATAATTAATTAAACTCCTTTAACTAATTTTCCTTCCTAATCCAATTAGGAATAAATGAGAGTACTTATATTAAATTAATTCCTAAACTCTTTTAGAAATTAAAATAATAATAATTGTAATAATATTAATAAAGACTCTCTTATTAATTTATATTTAATATTTCTAAAATATTAAATAATAAATATTAAGCTATTTAATTTATTCTATCACCATAGATTAAATTAAATATACTTAATATATTATTACGATTATGCCATTAACTTCTTAAATAATTATTCTTCCTTTTATGGTGTGACCCTTTAGGTTCTCCATATTAAACCTTTGTGAATAAATCAATTAGAACAATTCTAATCTTATTTAAATAAATAAATTAAATAATTAATTTATTTAAATAAATAATATTTATTCTACAATAGGGATAAGCCTCCTAGCGATCAACGACTTTCCAGATAATATAGATTTCAACATTAATCATAAAAGAACCTTTGAGTAAATAGTTACCGCATAATTCAATCCTTCCACCATACAATGTCCCAATTAAATATAAGACATGGAATTTCATCAAGTCTTATTTTATTTAATTATATGTATTTCGACTCTTAAATGCACAACTCAAATAATGCAAATTAGAAACTCCTTTCTAATTTCATTCGCCTTGGCCAAGGACTCTTTGGGTTGTCATTTATCGAATCACATATGACATTTCTCTTCTTTTATTAGAAGTGGTAGATTCTTTATTGATCATACATTATCTCCATGTACAACTTATTATACCCAAGCATACCCTTTGATATACCCTAAGGGTCTTAAGGAATAAGTCAAAGTATAACTCATCATACACAAGATACTATGATGATCTCAAGTCCAAGGATCACTCAGACTACTATCACTCTACAGAATTCCTATTGACAGCAAATAAAACTCCATTAGGTATTCCTTAGCGAGCCAACGCTCAATGAACTTATTCTCTAATAAGCACCTACATACTTGCTTTAGTGTCTCCACACAAATGATCATGAGATCAATCATCCTCATCCAATGAGCAAGCAACGTATGTACCAATCTATCCGGATTCACTAATCCCCAATTTAGTAATCCAACGATTGGGAACTATTTTAGTTTTAAGCTTTCTAAGAATTTAGATCTCATTAGAATGATCATCATCATTATTCTAAAAGCATTGCTTAAAACTATGGGTTTATCACATATTATAAAACAACATCATGTAGATAATTAAAAGCCTTTAATAAATTAATAATTTTTATTAATAAATGAATAAGATTGTTACAAAGTATATGCTTTATCATCAAACATGATTGGCTTGTGTGCATACTACTTTCAATAAAAGTGTAGCTGGGACTAGCAGAGAGGACGTGGGTATACAGTGGTGTTTCAAATTAGTCGAAATCCTAATCAAATTATGAAATGGTGGGGCATACTACTTGTACATTGAATTTAAAAATGTGCGTTACATATTTTATACATCATTTAATAGTTATATTTGGTGAATTAAATAGGGTGATGCGAACTCGATTTTGGAAGCGTAAAAAATGCACTCCATTAGAATAAGAAGGACAAAAATCTTCTCGTATTTCTTTGGAGACTTGAAATGTTTGCTGCTGTACTTTATATGAAATTGTAATAATTTGAGTATATGAATATTTTCGTATTATATACACTACAATATTTGTATTGAAACTCACAGTATATGTGTAGTCGTATTTTGCACGACAGTTGTATAAATGGAGCTGTCAATAGTATTATTTATGGCGACCCAAGATGGGTGATGTATACCTATTTTGGGGGCGTCACATTTGGTATCAAAGCTTAGGGATATGATCCATGGCTGAGATGTGAGACTAGAACTAGGAGGGAAGACGCGGGTAAATACTTCGCTAGCATGACCTACCTAAGCTTAATATTTATTTAATTGGTCGGTCAGAATATAAGGATAATATGTGGCATGTCAATTAACCCTTGTTTTGAAACTGTATTCTAGAATGATATCTGAAATACAGGAATTATGAAATGGATGAACCATGAGACAGAGGAAGTAGCCTGGGAGCTAGAATTTAAAATTCCTATCTCTTCAGAATTCCAGCAACGCTCGTAAATTTTGAGGATGAAATTTCATAAGGTGGGGTGATTGTAAGACCCCGAATTTTATGAAATAAAAGTTTAATTTAATTTATGATTATTATTTTTAAAATTATAAAATATTAAATTGATAATTGATCAAACGAACATTTAATCGGATAAATGAGTAATTAAAAGAGGAGATATTAAAATTATGGGCGGCTGAGTGAGCAGTATTATGGGGGAGACAAGAGTGAATGGGAGGAAGAAAAATAAAGAAAAGAAAGGAAGAAAAATGAGGAAAGGAAAGAAGAAAAAGAGGGAAAGAAGAAAAAGAGGGAAAGAAACAAAAAAGATGAAGTAATTGGGGGGGGGGGGCTTGGTGTTGGTATTATCAAGCCAATTTTCAGCACTTATCATACTCCCTCCCGTAGCCAAAGTTGGAGAAAAGAGAAGAGAGAAGAGAGAAAGAAGAAGAGAAGAAGAAGAAGAAGAAGATGATGATGAAGAAGAAATGAATGAAAAAGGTATTTTTCAAAATCTTGATAATTTTAGTTTATAGATTTTATGTAAAGAGTACATACTTATGTATGTATTGGATGATTTAAACTTGTATAAACATGAATCAAATGAGAGAAATCTAGAAATCAAAAGAAGAACAAAATCTGAAAATTTTTAAAAAAATTAGTTTACTACTTGATTTTGTAAAATCCATAAATCTTTTTGTATAATGAGTTAGGCGATTAGCCATATATCAAAAGAAAGCCCTGGAAGTAAGCTAACCTCAGAAATTTGAATCACCCAAATTTTTTTTGTGTATTTCTCGTGGTGACAGTTTGAGTGAAACTGGTACGGAAGACCTGTAGTCTGAAAAATCAGTGTAGTTATAATTTTTAATACGACCATTGAATCGTTATAATTTTCAGATATGTTATACATATATAAGTTGAGTATATGTCCACAAATTTTGAACCGTTAAAGATTAACATATGATTTGTTATGAATTTAAGGAGGTGACTGATCCAGAAATTGTTGTAGTAGAAATTGTGGTAAGCCTTTCTCTCTATGTTTGAGTCAGAATTTGGCAAAAATTTCTTCTACAAAGTTGTAGAGAATTAAATTTTACATGGAAAGCACATAAGTCCTGTATTTTTTTGATAAATGTGTTAATTATTATGAATTAATGAAATTTCTGAATATTGGAGTTTGTGATTAATTTATCAAAAAAATTATTTGGGTTGAAATATTTTTACAGAATGCTTATAATACCATCTTAGAATTTCTGTAAAAGTTTTGATGAATTATTGAAAAGCAGAAGTAATTATTGTATTTTTAAACTATTTATAGTTAGTTTGAAAATAGAAGAAATTCATAGAAAATTCTATGAATGATGAAAAATTATGAAACTTGGTGAAAAATGGTATAATATTGTTTTACAATTTCTAAGCGCTTTGGAAAATTATTGAATAATGAAATATTTATTGTATTTTTAAGCTATTTATGGTTAGTTTAAAAATAGGAAATTCATAGGAAATATTATGAATGGTGGAAAATTATGAATTTTGCTAAAAAATATTATAATAATGTAATATTAATATTGTTGATGTTTTAAAGATATAAAAGTATGTGGAGTTATTATTTCTTTTTAAGCTATTAAATGATAGTTTTTATAAATAGAAATAATTATAGAAAATTGTTGGATAATCTAAAAAATATGAAAATTGTTTGGAAAGTTCAGTATCATATTTATTAAATATTTAGAAATGTTAGTAAGCTCATGAAGTGTCGGGGTGAAAACGCACTAGTAACGAATGAGTTATGATAAAAACAAAAATAATATTTTGTTAAAGTAAAAATAGTGATAATATCAGAATAGTGGATTGTAATATATGAGGTTTTAGATTTCTCAAGTTTTATTATTCACTTCTAAAGTTTTGGAATATAAATTATGGTTTTATGCGATAAATAAAGATAACTTGAATGAATAATGAATTATTAGTTGGTTTATATGTTATTCGAGATAATTATGATTTGATGTTAATCCTTACTTTTAATAGAATTTAAATTGTTTATAAGTAAGGTATTGATTTGATTCTTACGTAAGAACTCACTATGTATTTCATTCAATAATTATCAAAGTAGTTATTGCACAGTGATTTATATTATTGATTCTTACGTAGTCTTTCAATCAATAATTGTCACAGTAGTTATTGCACAGTGACTCATATTATTTGATATGATATAATTAAACCAGTTGGTAGTATTGTGAGTCTATGTTAATAATTATGAATAATTGTTGAAAGATTGAAAATGTGTAAATAATTGATGAATAAAAGGTGTTGATTAAAGATAAGTATGATATCAAGATGTTTGTTCAATTATTTTCTTTTTACAAAAGTAAGTTTGGCAGGACTTGCCCACACTCTACTTTTCCTAAAGTAGTATGGACCACAACTCTATTATTGAACAAATATTGTTAAAACGTGTACAAGTTGGTTTAATTTTCTCCGTGGGACCATAAATCCCACTACCATTATTATATACCTCACTTGATTATTTTGTCAAAACAGGTGTGCTAGTTGTTTACTAATTTTTCAGTATAAATAGGTTGCCCGGTTGAGCAACTAAACGGACACCATCACTACATTAAAAATATAGAATTCTTTTACTACAATATTGTGAGTATAATATTGTGAGTATTTCTATTGAGTGTAATGTTACTCCAAGTGTAGATAAGGAATGCAAGCATTGTTTAAGTTGATCAATTTCACAGAAAGCATAATTAAGTCACATGTTAAGGTAAGGGATATCATTATTGTGGTAAGAGGGTATCATTTTTATGGTAAAAATAATATCATTTTCTTTCATACTCAATATTATGGTAAGATAAAATTATTCGTTTGTTCAGTTTATCATTAAATGGTGAAAAGTCCTGAAAGGACTAGAATATCCTTAATAGTTTGTGCTTCATCTATTATTATGTTATCAATTTAGACTCTGGATAATTAAGTTGAAAATCACTAAGATCTATGTTATCTTATTAATCTGATGATTTATGTTTATTCATTATATATATCATTGTCATCATTCTCATGCTTATATTGTGTTGAAAGTCATCTATGGCCAGTAGTGCATAGATGGACTTGGTATTATTATGACCAAGGATTATTCGGTATAATCATGATCGTAATGTTACAAATGATGTGGTAAAAGTCATCTTTGGCCTGTGGTGCATAGATGGACTTGGTATGATTATGACCAGGGATTATTCGGTATAATCATGACCGTAATTGAAAACACGAATATCCTTGGCCCATAGTGCATGGATAATTCATGATCGTGATACTTGTTGCCTCTTTTATAGTTCTAATAAAAGAGCTCTAACTCATGCAAGCATACACGGGTCAACAAGTAATACAGAGTAAGTAGAGTATCGATCCCACAGAGAAAGTTGTTAAATTTAAACTATCATGCATCAATTAACTCACCAAATTTATATGCTTAGACTAATGACTAAAATTGTTGAATTAAACTAATCACGAGTAACAAACTAAAAATAAGAATACAACTGGAATAAATATAATCTGGAAATAATGGGACCCTAACTTCATTTAATATTTCATCTAATCGCCACTATCATGCATGAAGTGTTCACATATTACAAGAAAATAGCCAAGAGCACGAATAGAGTTATAACCATTTTTCAATGCACTATAACCTACTTACACAACATCTACAGATGTTAGACTCCATGTAATCACCGATACAACCAAAATCACTATATGTTTATGTGAAATTGCAATTATACTGATTTTAGGCACAAGCCCTTATTCTTGCTCATACGGTGAAACAGTATATGTCTATTTGGTTCACAAAATACGCAAGCCATATAAAACAGCCCCATATTCGCATGCTATCATGATTACAATCAATACTCGCATGTTCATTGTCAATCCCATACAAGTACTGAGATGAATGGTGATCAGACATTCATGCATTTAAAACAATCATGACAGATATTCCATATGATATGCAAATCAACTCTAGCATTTAAGCGTGCAACCAAACTACATATTAAAATCCTTTAGAATCCCATAATAGAGTTTAGTTCATGACTGAACCAAAAGCCATTATGGGATCAACGCTAAACATGATCAATAAGCAAGCAATTAAAATAAGAAAGATAGAACAATCAAACCCAATCGCTGAATAAAAACCAATGCTTGACGTTTAAATCCTCATAGAAATCCAGTAGATAATAGTAAAAATCCACAAAGGTAGAGAATCCCAAGAAGAATTAGAAAAATAGACGTTAAGGCTTCGTTCTACGTTAGAATCTCTCTCAAGGTGTAAACCCTAGTTTCTATGAAAAGAATACGCTAAAAGTTATCAAGTGTACGTCTGACACCAGTCAGATTCCTTTAAAACCAATTACACATCATTTAATTAAAAATTAAAATTAAAACAAAATCACAAAGATCAAGATCGCACATGCTATCGCGCCTCTCCGAAGATATGTCTCGCATGGCGCGAGACTTACAGAAAGTTCCCATGTCCAACCAATTCCGCTGGCGCAAGACATCTCTCCTTTCATGGTCACAAGAACTTGACTTGCGATGGGTTATCATTGTCGTTGGGAATTTTCACGGCCGTGCAGCCCCTAAGTCATTTGTTATCTTGCATGCTGCATATGACTTTTTGCACTGCAAGTTCTGGTTATGGTTTTTAGCTTCTGTTATGCTGCTGCTGCTATTTACTCTTTCATGCTTTATTGTCTTGTTTGCTTGGTCTCCATGCTTCATTGTACCTCCATGCCATGCACATGCCTGTTTATGCCTCACCTTCACGCATCCATTAGCCTCGGGCCTCTATTACCACCAAAATTAAGCCAATTCTTGCACTTATTCACCAAAAGGAGTTTTAAGTAAATGCAATGCAAAATAACGTGAAATGCAACTAAAACACAATAAAATGTACTTGAGATGGGCATAATTCGCATGAATTGGTATGTAATAAGTAGGTAAAAATACCACTTATCAAATACCCCCAAACTTGAACTATTGCTTGCCCTCAAGCAATGCATACTAATGAACAATTAAAATAAAACTACAACACTATGCAGCTACTCTATGATGCAAACTAGTCTCACATAGTCCTTGCCATAACAGAATTTCAGCCCAAATTACCTTAGTGAATTATCCAGATTCAAGAATACAATTTCAAACCAAGCTATAGACATAACATCATACACTCAGATAATTTCATATATGCTATAGAGATGTTGTGTGTGTGTGTGGTGTTCACCAAAACTTGATCTAAGCACATAATACATATGCTACATTGCTCCAAACAAGAAAATTATAGTCTAAAGAAAGACTCATGTATATTCATGTAACGCAGACTGTTTCAACATATTAACATAAATTAAGGTTCAACAATGGGTCTATTGCTTTATTGCTACACACGAGGGTGATTTACGCACTTTCCCGCGGTGTTTATTGCTATTTTTCTTTTCTTTTTCTCTTTTTCTCTTTTTTTTCACATGACTGTGCAATGTCTCAACCCATTAGGCACACTACTACCCCTTAGCGAGCTTTCAACTAACGACTCCCAGACCATGAAAGACCTTAGGGCGCTAGGTGTAGAGACAATCCCCTCGGGCTTACTTACTCAAGTAGTTAGGGCCCCGAATTAAGACTAGCCACGTTATTGTTATTTGAATTTTTTTTATACATAGCATACCCATGTTTTCCCAAAACTTGCATGTCAATGTTTCATACAGTCTACAACACTTTTCATATGTTTCTCTTTTTAAAACTACATGTTCTATCAAGCAATGCAATACACACTTCTTAAACCTACAAGTGATTGTGAACACATTTGTACATACCGAAAGCATTTAAACAGCAACATGAATCTCATCGTGTAAAACATTATATCTCAGCTCATGTTATCCCAAATATTCTCAAATCCTTCACAATTCACTATCATCATTGGCTAGGCAAAAATTTCTATTAAGCAAGAATTTGTGTGAGACATGCAACTAAAACATACTAACATAATCAATAATGAATAAAAATTAAAAAATTTCTGCAAAAATTTAACTAAACACTTAAACATACAAAAGTACACTAAACATGCAGCAATTAAATAAAACTAAACTACTATGCTATGATCCCCAATACCCCCAAACTTAAAATATTCAATGTCCCCATTAAATGAATGTAAAGGGTACATAAAACTCCCCTAATGATCGGCTTGACCACCCTCCTCGAGTGGTGAATCTGGTGGTGGATACGGCACGGCTGTCCCCGACTACGGCCATTCTAGCATTGGTCCTTGTTGCGCGAAGGCTTCGGCCAAGGCCCTTGTGAGTCCCGTAGAAAACGTTCCAAAGTTCTCATACATGGCGTCGACTTTGCGCTCCAACCTTCGAAGCTGTCGATCGCTAAGAACCGGGTGTGCTCGGGTGAATGGACCTACCTCATCGGGCTGAGGGGGCTGCTACGAGGGCTCGGGGAAAGTGGGTCGGATGATAAATCCCAATCCTTGCGGGTGTGGTTCACCACCCTTCCTCTCCTGGAACTTGGCGATTGTGGCCGTAGTGATGTCATGGCTCGGTTTCTGCAATTGCTTGTCATTCCACGGGACTCCCTGTTGGATAAAAAGTATGGCAGCCACAAATGCATGCGAAATACTCCCAGTCATGTTTCCCCGCCAATACCGTCGCATGTTTTGATAAATGATGTGGCCAACGTCTATATACTTTCCTTTGATAATACCTCATAAAATGATCGCTCGCTTAGTGGTTACTTCATGTTTGTGAGAGGACAAAATTAATTTGGCACATATAAACAGATTCCATGCTTGGGCATAGCGATTCAGGGCGGACGCTGGAAATGATTTTGACTCGATTGTCCCAGCCTTATAGTTCCATTTGGTTCCCGGGATGCACAATTTCGAAATCACTACGTCCAAGTCCATCAGCAAATGTTCACCAGTGACCCAATTTGCAGACCCAGTCGGTGGTGTATTAGTTATTCCATACACTGCTTTGATGGTTGAGGGACGAAAATCCACTTGCACTTGTTGTACCAGCATTTGCCCTCCTTTCATCTCCATCTCCTTTGCATTCGCGTAGAACTCCCAAATAATTCCCATAGGAATAGGCATAGGCGTTGCGGCAAGGCTAATCCAGCCTCTTTCTCGTGGCATATTCCATAGTTGTCCATCTTTCTTAGCAGGTTTAAATCTTCGTTCCTTCACAAACGATTTAGTCACGAGATGATAATAATCTTGCTGAGCTTCCCAGCTGATAAATTTTCTACTTTCCATGATATCCTCGTCGTGATCACTGGATGATGAGTCGGATGATGAAGAGATAGAGACGGAATGTATTCTTTTTGGACCCATGAGTAGATGATAGGTAGAGAATATGGATGCTTTACGACAAATGAGAATACCACCAAACTGGGTTGTGCACAACCCAGCAAACTAACCCTAGATTGATGCTAATGTAGAGAGCTTTGGTATGAGCTTTGAGGAGAGTTTGATGATTATGGGAGAATAGCTGAATACACTTTATATTATAGCATGGGAAAAGTCAATTAGACCATGGATCGGATTTTTACATTTAAAAAAAAAAAATTGCTTGGCCAGGCCGTATGTCCGCATCTAATTTGGGATGGGATGGCCATGGCGGCGCCGAACGACTTTCGAGGAGTTATCACATCGACTTGACTAGGGCGCGGCTGCTCACATGCTGCTACGTGATGTAGCTTCTCGAATCGCATAATTGTGTAGTCCAATTTGCATATCCGTGCAATTACAAACACCTACAGGAACATGAATGCACAACATATTATGTATCAAGCATGAAATAGAAATGATTTAACTACTACTCTACTAAATGAATGAAAAGAAAATATAGGTAAAAATAATGGGTTGCCTCCCATCAAGCGCTAAGTTATAGTCAATTAGCTTGACTGTGTCTGAATCTCATGTCGACGAGAGAATTGAGGTGACGTTCTGTCTGTCCACCTCGCCACCGAAGTAATGTTTCAATCGCTGGCCATTTACCTTAAAAGGCTTGTCCGAAAACTGATCATATACTTCAATTTCACCATGCGGAGAGACAGTCTTCACTGTAAATGGGCCTGACCATCTCGATTTCAGCTTTCCGGGAAAAAGTTTAAGTCTGGAATTATAAAGCAAAACCCTTTGTCCCGGTTCAAATATCCGTTCCATGATCTTACGGTCATGCCATTTCTTTACTTTCTCCTTGTACAACTTCGAGTTCTCATATGCCTATAATCTAAATTCATCTAACTCGTTGAGCTGAAGTAGTCGTTTCTCCCCTGCAGATGTCAAATCAAAATTAAGCTTCCGTATTGCCCAATATACCTTATGCTCTAGCTCCATACGGAGGTGACAGGCTTCGCCATACACAAGTTGAAAGGGTGACATGCCCAACAGAGTTTTGTATGTTGTTCGATAGGCCCATATGGAATCATTTAACTTTAACGACCAGTCCTTCCTTGTGGGATTCACAACCTTTTCCAGGATTCTTTTTACTTCTCGATTTGATACTTCAACTTGACCGTTTGTTTGTGGGTGATAAGCTGTGGCGATGCGATGATTCACCCCATACTTAGCCAGTAAGGCTGTAAACTACCTGTTACAGAAATGACTGCCTTCATCACTAATGATAGCCCTTGGAGTCCCAAACCTCGTGAAAATGCTTTTATGTAGAAATCTGAGGACGACCTTCGCATCATTAGTCGGAAGAGCTGCAGCTTCAACCCATTTGGAGACATAGTCCACTGTGAGCAAGATGTAGAGATTTTCACAAGAAGGAACAAAAGGTCCCATGAAATCAATCCCCCATACATCGAAAATTTCTACTTCGAGGATTGTATTCAATTGCATTTCATTTCTTTTAGAGATGTTGCCCACTCGCTGACATCTATCACACCGCTGGACAAAACTGTATGCATCCTTAAAAATTGTCGACCAGTAGAATCCCGCTTGTAGCACTCTAGACGTTGTTCGTTCACCACCATAATGACCTCCATATACCGTAGAATGACATTCTTGTAAAATTCCCTCGGTCTCGCTATATGGGATGCACCTTCTTATCACTTGATCAGAACACTGTTTAAATAGGTAAGGCTCATCCCATGTATACCATTTGACATCATGCAGTAATTTCTTCCTTTGGTAGCCCACCAAGTCAGAAGGTACTATCTTACTTACCAGATAATTCGTGAAGTCTGCGAACCATGGCACTTCCCCCTTTACCACAAACAACTACTCATCTGGAAAGGATTCGTTGATTTTGACATTGTCGTTTACTTCCCTTTTCGGATTCTCGAGTCAAGATAAGTGGTCCGCCACTTGGTTTTCAGTTCCCTTTCTGTCCTTGATTTCCAAGTCAAACTCCTGTAGTAATAAAATCCATCTAATCAACCGAGGTTTGGCATCCTTCTTTGTCATTAAATGTCGAATCACCGCGTGATCCGTATACACTATCACCTTTGTGCCAATCAGATATGCTCGAAACTTATTGAAGGCGTATAGAACTGCCAATAGCTCTTTCTTTGTGGTGGTATAGTTCAATTATGCATCCGTTAGGGTCTTGCTGGCATAATAAATCACATGAAATATCTTTTCTTTCCGCTTCCCCAAAACAGCCCCTACGGCGTAATCACTGGCATCATACATCTATTCAAATGGCAAAGTCCAATCTGGTGCCGTAATCACTGGTGCTGAAATCAGTTTTCTCTTCAAGTGTTCAAATGCTAACATGCAGGCTTCATCGAACCTAAACTGTGCATCCTTCTCCAATAGACTGCATAGCGGTTTAGTTATTTTGGAGAAATCGTTAATGAATCTGCGGTAGAAACCTGCATGTCCTAAAAAACTACGAACTCTTTTTACTGAAGTGGGTTGTGGCAAGTGCTCAATAGTTTCCAGCTTCGCCCTATCCACCTCAAGTCCCGTCTTTGAAACTTTGTGTCCCAATATGATTCCTTCTTGTACCATGAAGTGACATTTTTCCCAGTTCAGCACTAAGTTTGTTTCAACACATCTTTTCAAAACCATAACCAGATTCTCAAGGCATAGGTCAAATGAGTCCCCGAAGACTGAGAAATCATCCATAAATACCTCCACATTCTGTTCTACCATGTCTAAAAATATAGCCATCATGCATCTTTGAAATGTGGATGGAGCATTGCATAGTTCGAAAGACATCCTTCTAAAAGTAAAAGTGTTGTACGGACATGTGAAGGTAGTCTTTTCCTGGTCTTCTGGAGCTATCATAATCTGATTGTAGCCCGAGAATCCGTCCAGAAGGCAATAGTACTCATGCCCTGTAAATCTATCCAACATCTAATCAATGAATGGGAGTGGGAAATGATCTTTTCTTGTAGCTTTGTTGAGCTTGCGGTAATCCATGCAAACTCTCCACCCTGTTACTATTCGTGTTGGAATTAACTCATTGTTCTCATTGGTCATGACTGTCATGCCACCCTTTTTCGGAACACACTGTACTGGGCTCACCCATGAACTATCTGAGATCAGATAAATTATTCTCAGATCTAGCCATTTCAAAGACCTCCTTCTTAACACTTCTTCATCATTATCGATTGAGCCTCTTCTTTGTTGTTGCTCACCGTTGGCTTGCTACCATCTTCCATCAGAATCTTGTGCTTGCAATATGAAGGGCTGATCCCTTTGATATCTGCTATGGTCCATCCAATCGCTGATTTGAACTCTCGAAACACTCATAGCAATTTTTCTTCCTGACAAGATGTTAGTGCAGAAGCAATAATCACAGGTAATTTTGAATCTGAATTTAAAAATGCATACCTGAGATGTTCTGGAAGTGGTTTTAGTTCCAACTCTGGAGGTGTCTTAAGAGATGGCTTTAACTTTATTGAGGCCTCTCCAGCTGATGTCAATGGCTCTGCAGGTGGTCTAAATCTCCTGAATTGCGGAGTGGTATCCAGATATTGCACAAATTCGTCGAATTCCTCATCCTCTGAATCTGAATTCTTGTCAGTGATATTCGTCAAAGGTTCATACTCTACTAGACTCTGTATGTCATTACATAGAACCCGATTCACCCAATCAACTAAGAAACAGTCCTCTTCATCTGTTGGGAATTTCATGGCGTTGAAGACATTGAAGATGACCTCTTGATCATGAACGCGCATCGTGAGTTCCCCTTTTTGCACATCTATTAGAGTCCTACCCGTGGCTAAGAATGGTCTCCCTTGTATGATTAGTATGCTTTTGTCCTCTTCATAGTCTAGAATGATAAAGTCAGCCAAAAAAATGAACTTGTCCACTTTAACCAACACATCTTCAACAATTCCCCGTGGATAAGTGATGGATCTGTCAGCTAGCTGTAGTGATATGTTTGTCAGCCTTGGAGCCGATAATCCCAACTGATTGAACACTGACAAGGGCATCAAGTTTATACTTGCCCCCAGATCACATAAGCACTTACTAAAGCTCATCTCCCCTATTGTGCACGGAATTGTGAAGCTGCCCAGATCTTTCAGCTTTGGAGGTAATTTCTGTTGGAGCACTGCACTGCATTCCTCTGTCAAGGCTACCATTTCAAACTCATCTAGTCTCCTCTTCCTTGATAATATACCTTTCATGAACTTTACATAGCTTGGCATTTGTTCCAATGCCTCAGCGAAAGGTATGTTGATCTGCAGCTTTTTGAACACCTCCAGAAACTTACTGAACTGTTTGTCTTCTTTTTGCTTAACTAACCTCTGCGAATATGGTACTTAAGGCTACATTGGTTGTACTGGACTCTGGACCTTCTCTTCTGAACTTGCTTTGTTCTTCCCTTCCTGCTGAGCCTCAGAATTTTCCAGATTTTCTTCCTTGTCCTTCAAATCACGCCTCGCTGCGCGTCCGCGCCGATGTCCCAGAATTCACGCTACGGGCGCAAGAACTTGCGATGTCTCGTCAATTATTTCCCAGATCTCAATGTGATTGCTTGACACTGCTCCTTCCCGTCTCTTCTAGGATTTGTCTCTGTGTTACTTGGCAATGCACCCTGGGGCCTATTGTTAAGCATACTCACCATCTGCCCCATCTGAGTCTCAAGATTCTTGATAGTCACTGCTTGGCTTTTGATCATGACTTCAGTGTTTGCCATGTATTTCAACATCATCTCCTCTATTTCTGATTTCTTCTCTGGCTGTGGTGTAGCTAGAGTGTGATGTTGTTGCTGTTGAGGAAATCCTGGCGGAAACGGTGGTTTTGATTTAAACTACGGTTGTGATGACTGTGGCTGAAATTGCTGGTTTGGTTGAAATTGATTATGTTGTTGTTGTCCTTGATTAGTTGACCAACTAAAATTTGGGTGATTTCGGTTGTTGGGGTGGTATGTGTTCTGAAATTGACTTTGGTCTTTTCTGTAGTTACTCACATATCAGATCGACTCGAAATGATAAAGACATTGATCCGTGGAGTGTGACCCCGCATAAATCTCACAAACGAAAGAAACTGTTTTCACTTTACTCTCTGCCAAAGTATTAATTTTCTTAGCCATAGCTGCCATCTGTGCCGACAACTGTGTAATCGCATCTACCTCCAACACACCTGCAACCTTGGGCTGTGGCATCCGAGCTGTAGGATTTTGATAATCATTCGCAGCCATAGTCTCAATAAGCGTGTAGGCCTCATCATAGCTCTTTGCCCATAATGCCCCTCCTGCGGCTGCATCCACAATCGGTCTCGATTGCCATCCTAACCCATTGTAAAAGGAATTTATCACCATCCAGTTTAGCATACTGTAATGCGAACATTTTCTGAGCATCTCTTCGTATCGCTCCCATGCCTCATATAAGTACTCGCCCTGCTGCTGCTCAAACTAAGAGATGGCTGTCCTCATCTTTGCAGCCTTGGCCATTGGGAAGAACTTAGCTAAAAATTTCTGTGCTAAATCCTCCCATGTAGTGATTGACCCTGACGACAAGGAATGTAGCCAACTTCTAGCCTTATCTCGCAATGAAAATGGAAATAACCATAGTCTGATGGCATCCTCGGTCACACCGTTATATCTGAATTTATCGCAGATCTCGATGAAGCTCAATAGGTGCTCATTTAGATCATCCGTAGAAAGCACCCCAAACCGAATCGAGTTCTCGCACCATCCAATCGAATCGTGCGGTTTGATTTCAAAGGTGTTGGCTGCTATCGCTGGTCTGATTATGCTAGACTGTAATCCAATTATGTTCGGCATGGAATATTCCCATAGAGCCCGATGCTCTTCTCTTTGCTCAAGTCTCTATTCTTCCACCATTCTGGATGTTGTACTATCTAACTGTGCTTGCAAATTTCTTCACACACTCGCTTTCCAACCACTTCCGTTTATGTTGTCCTGTGCTGGTGTTAATTCTGAGTTGGATGATCTTATGTGCATAAAAATCTACAAGTACCTGCAACCAAAAACGAAACAAAAATAGAAATAAGAAACGATTAGAATTGTCTAAGTCATACAATTTAGCTTTAAACTGATGATAATTATCTAAATTAACGCCTTTCCCCGGCAACAGCGCCAACAACATGTTGCCTCTTTTATAGTTCTAATAAAAGAGCTCTAACTCATGCAAGCATACACGGGTCAACAAGTAATACAGAGTAAGTAGAGTATCGATCCCACAGAGAAAGTTGTTAAATTTAAACTATCATGCATCAATTAACTCACCAAATTTATATGCTTAGACTAATGACTAAAATTGTTGAATTAAACTAATCACGAGTAACAAACTAAAAATAAGAATACAACTGGAATAAATATAATCTGGAAATAATGGGACCCTAACTTCATTTAATATTTCATCTAATCGTCACTATCATGCATGAAGTGTTCACATATTACAAGAAAATAGCCAAGAGCACGAATAGAGTTATAACCATTTTTCAATGCACTATAACCTACTTACACAATATCTACAGATGTTAGACTCCATGTAATCACCGATACAACCAAAATCACTATATGTTTATGTGAAATTGCAATTATACTGATTTTAGGCACAAGCCCTTATTCTTGCTCATACGGTGAAACAGTATATGTCTATCTGGTTCACAAAATATGCAAGCCATATACAACAGCCCCATATTCGCATGCTATCATGATTACAATCCATACTCGCATGTTCATTGTCAATCCTATTCAAGTACTGAGATGAATGGTGATCAAGCATTCATGCATGTAAACCAATCATGACAGATATTCCATATGATATGCAAATCAACTCTAGCATTTAAACGTGTGACCAAACTACATATTAAAATCCTTTAGAATCCCATAATAGAGTTTAGTTCATGACTGAACCAAAAGCCATTATGGGATCAACGCTACACATGATTAATAAGCAAGCAATTGAAATAAGAAAGATAGAACAATCAAACCCAATCGCTGAATAAAAACCAATGCTTGACGTTTAAATCCTCATAGAAATCCAGTAGATAATAGTAAAAATCCACAAAGGTAGAGAATCCCAAGAAGAATTAGAAAAATAGACGTTAAGGCTTCGTTCTACGTTGGAATCTCTCCCAAGGTGTAAACCCTAGTTTCTATGAAAAGAATACGCTAAAAGTTATCAAGTGGACGTCTGACACCAGTCAGAATAATTTAAAACCAATTACACATCATTTAATTAAAAATTAAAATTAAAACAAAATCATAGCATCAGCATCGTGCTCGGCCGCGCACCTCTCCAGCATATGTCTCGCGCGGGCGCGAGACTTACAGAAAGTTCCCATGTCCAACCAATTCCTCTCGGCGCTGCTGCGTCTCTCGCTTCACGTAGCAATAACTGCAATAGGTCATCATTGTTCCGCCGGTACTTTCGGCATGGTAGCGCGCTCCCCATGTCATTATCTGCATGTGCAGAGACGGCTTTCTACCGCAAGTTCGGTTACGGTTTTGGCTTCTATTATGCTGCTATTTGTTATTTCATGCTTCATTATCTTGTTTGCTTGGTCTCCATGCTTCATTGTACCTTCATGCCATGCACATCCCCATTTATGCCTCACCTTCACGCATCCATTATCCTCGGGCCTCTATTACCACCAAAATTAAGCCAATTCCTGCACTTATTCACCAAAAGGAGTTTTAAGTAAATGCAATGCAAAATAATGTGAAATGCAACTAAAACACAATAAAATGTACTTGAGATGGGCACAATTCGCATGAATTGGTATGCAATAAGTAGGTAAAAATACCACTTATCAATACTATTAAGCTTAGTCTCAGCATTATTGGTTTTATAGTTGTATATCTTTGGCTTGTAGTGCAAAGATGGACTATTGTTTATTGGTTTTACAATTGTATATCTTTGGCTTGTAGTGCAAAGATGGACTGTTGATTGTTGGTTTTTACAGTTGTATATCTTTGGCCTGTAGTGCAAAGCTGGACTGTTGATTATTGGTTTTACAGTTGTATATCTTTGGCCTGTAATGCAAAGATGGACTATTGATTATTGGTTTTACAGTTGTATATCTTTGGCTTGTAGTGTAAAGATGGACTGTTGGTTATTGGTTTTACAGTTGTATATCTTTGGCATGTAGTGCAAAGTTGGACTGTTGATTTACTTGATTATAAATATGAATTGTGATTTAATTATATTCTGTGGTGGTTCAGGTGAAGACAGGTGATGAGAGTTCTCTTTGTCTTGGGTATAACCAAGAACTGTTGATGAGTATTAGAGGAATAAAATATTAACGATGGACTTTTAATCTAGAGGAGATAGTAGACATTATGTTCTACTTGATTCTTCTAATGGATTGTTGATTCCGCTGTTATTATGGTTGAAAACTTTTATCTTCTACCATATGTTCTAAATATCTGAATTATTTTGATAATTTAATTATCTTAAGTCATGATATTCTTTAATGGACTATTTGTGCTCACCCTATTACTTCACCACCCCTTTCAGGAAATAAAAGTGTAGCTGGGACTAGCAGAGAGGACATGGGTATACAGTGGTGTTTCAAATTAGTCAAAATCCTAATCAAATTATGAAACGGTGAGGCATAATAATTGTACATAGAATTTAAAAATGTGTGTGACATATTTTATACATCATTTAATAGTTATATTTGGTGAATTAAATAGGGTGCTGCCAACTCAATTTTGGAAGCATCAAAAATTCACTCCATTAGAATAAGAAGGACAAAAATCTTCTCGTATTTCTTTGGAGACTTAAAATATTT
This sequence comes from Panax quinquefolius, assembly GCA_020205615.1. Classification (NCBI taxonomy): domain Eukaryota; kingdom Viridiplantae; phylum Streptophyta; class Magnoliopsida; order Apiales; family Araliaceae; genus Panax; species Panax quinquefolius. The sequence continues at coordinate 60,328,381 of CM035158.1, forward strand.
GCCGTTGTACTTTATATGACATTGTAATAATTTGAGTATATGAATATTGTCGTATTATATACGCTACAATATTCGTATTGAGACTCACAGTATATGTGTAGTCGTATTTTGCACGACAATTGTGTAAATGTAGTTGTCAGTAGTATTATTTCTGGCGACCCAAGATGGGTGATGTATACCTATTTTGGGGGCGTCACAATTAGCAGTCATTTTATCAGTACATGCTAACACTTTGTATGATTAAACGGTTTCATATATTAAGTGAAAGCATATTTTGTTTCAGGACTCTGAATTTATATGTGCCTGTACTTGCTGATGAGGTGCCTTTTCTCCACAAGGACTGTAACTTTGATGAAAAGTTGGACTCAAACTTGATGGAAATACAAGAGGACATTGAGATACCTCAGGAGATTAAGGAATGGGTCGCAGAAAAATCTAAACCTAACCTTGATCAAACCACATCTTTCAATCTCGGAACCTTAGAAAACCCTAAGCTAATCCAGATTGGTTCAGACATCACTCCAAACCAAAGGAATGACATGGTTGCGCTACTAACCCAATTCCAGGATGTATTTGCATGGTCTCGTGAAGACATGGTGGGTTTGTCAACTTACATTATCCTTCATCGCCTTCCCATTAAAGACGAATTCAAGCTAATTAGGCAGAAGCTCAGGCGATTGAAATCTGAGTGGAGTTTAAAATTTAAAGAAGAAATTGTGAAACAATTTCAAGAAGGCATCATTATGGTGTTTACATACCCTGAGTGGTTATCAAACATAGTCCTCGTGCCTAAACCAGGAGGAAAGGTGCGAGTTTGCATGGATTACCGAGATCTGAACAAAGCTTGCCTTAAGGATAGCTTTCTCGTGCCATTTATCCACATTCTCATTGACAATATTGCTCAATATGGCATGTACTCCTTTGTGGATTGCTTCGCGGGGTATCATCAGATTATGGTTCCTGAGGAGGATCATGAGAAAACTGCTTTCATCATGCCTTGGGGAACCTTTTGTTATAGACGGTTGTCATTTGGCCTCATTAATGTCGGAGCAACCTATCAACGAGCTATGATGGCCCTTTTCCACGACTTAATGCACAAAGAGATAGAGATCTATGTGGATGACATCATTGTCAAATCCCGAAAGGAGGAAGACAACTTAGACCATCTCAGAAAGCTTTTCAATAGGTTGCGTAAGTACAACTTGAAGTTGAATCCAGCCAAGTGCGCCTTTGGTGTTAAATCAGGTAAGTTGCTACGTTTCCTAGTCAGCCGCAAAGGGATTGAGCTGGATCCCATAAAAATCTAGGCCATCAAGGAAATGCCCATTCCTCAGACAGAGAAGGAAATATAAGGATTTGGGAAGAATTAAATTCATTAACAGGTTTATCTCTCAACTCACAGCAACCTATGAGCCCATCTTCAAGCTGTTAAGGAAGAACTCCTCCATGAAATAGAATGATGAGTGTCAGAAAGCCATCCTTACAATCAAAGAGAAGTTGGTTAACGCTCATGTCTCGGTACCACCTAGGGATGATGTTCCCCTGTTCTAGTACCTTTCCTTCAATGACAATGCAATAGGCTGCGTGCTGGTACAGAAAGACGATAGAGGCCAAGAGCGAGCTATCTACTACCTCAGCAAAAGATTCAGCAGCAGTGAACACAAGTACAGTCTGATTGAGAAGACTTGTTGTGCTTTAGCATGGGATTCAATGTGGTTACAACATTATCTTCATGGACACACAACCCATCTTATATCCCGCGTGGATCCTCTCAAATACGTGTTCAGTAAGCCCATACTGAATTGTAGGCTATCCAGATGGTAGTTGATTCTGCAACAATTTGACATCGTCTACGTGATGTAGAAGTCCATTAAAGGACAAGGAATTGCAGATCAACTAGCTGCCGCACCCGCAGGGGAATACAAACCCTTAGAAACATACTTCCCCGATGAAGGGGTCATCATAATTCAGCAACACCATCAATACGATGCATGCCATACATGGAAAATGTATTCTGATGGAGCTATTAACACAGAAGGTTTTGGAGTTGGAGCATTTCTAGTATCCGGTATGGGGGAGTAGTATCCCGTCGCCGTCAAATTACAGTTTGTCAGTACCAACAACACCGTTTAGTATGAAGGCTGTATCATGGGGCAAAAAATTTCTCACTCAATGGGCATCTAACGGTTAACCATGGGAATCTATCAAACCAAAGAGCTACATTGTCTGCCTTACCATCGACAAGTTTTACAGATGGCATCAAAGTTCGAAGAAGTGAACTTCCTCCATATTCCTCGAAATAGGAATGATTTTGTAGATGTGCTAGCAAATTTGGCCTCCATGATCAATGTACATGACAAGGAAAACATGCCAAACATCCCCTTTGCCCTACAAAAGGCCCCAGCCTATGGGAATTATGTTGGAGAAGTATCGGATGAGCTACCTCCCGTCCAACACCCTTTGTATCAGCATATCAAGGAGTATCTATGAGATGGATCTACACCCGTTAAGGTGAGCCCGACTGAAAGAAGGCGGATCCATCGAATGGCTATGAAATTCTACCTTAGCAGAGATGGACTCTACAAAAGAGATGCAAGATTAGGACTCCTTAGATGTCTGGACAAAGACCAAGCTTAGAGGCTCATGGATGAAATCCATGGTGGAGTATGTGGCCCACACATGAGCAGCCCCCTACTTATTAAAAAGATCCTCATAACAGGGCATTATTAGCTTACACTTAAAGCTGACTATGATGATCACGTCAAAAGGTGCTATCAATGCCAATTGCATGGAAATATTATCCACGCCCCTCCAAGGGAACTCCACAATATGAGTTCGCCCTGGTCCTTCTCAATGTGGGGAATGGACGTGATCGGGCCCATCGAGCCCAAAGCCAGTAATGGGTATCAGTTTATCTTCACCATGATTGATTACTTCACCAAGTGGGTAGAAAAAACCTCCTTCCCCAGGGTTACCAAAGAAGTCATTATTGCTTTTATCAGAAACAATGTCATTTGTCGATATGGACAACCAAAGGTAATTGTGTCAGATAATGCTAAAAACCGCAATAACAAAATGACAGAGGAGTTATGCAATAAATTCCACATCAAACACCTTAACTCTGTCATCTATCGTCCAAAGATGAATGGTGATGTTGAAGCGGTTAATAAAAACATCAAGAAGATCATGTAGAAGATGTCTGCCAATCATAAAGGATGGCCTGACCTATTGCCTCTGACTTTATTAGCCTATTGAACTTCAATGCGTACTTCCACTGGGGCAACCCCCTACTCAATAGCCTATAGGATAAAAGTAGTACTTCCCATACAGGTGGAAATGGAATCCCTTAAAGTGTTGATGAACGCTCAGCAGGATGAAGACCAATGGGTACAAGACAGATATCGCCAATTGTCTCTAATAGACAAAAGGCGAATCGCGGCTATCTTCCATGGTCAGTTATACCAACAAAGGAATGCCAGATCCTATAACAAAAAAGTCCGGCTATGACAGTTTAAACAACATGACTTGGTTTTGAAGAAGATCATTGACAACCAAGATCAATCTAAGGGAAAATTCGCTCCAAATTAGGAAGGCAAGTTTGTTGTCAAGGAGGTATTGACAGGAGGTGCTCTCAGACTACAGAAAATGGATGACGATGAATTTCCATAACTCATCAATTCGGACACCATGAAACGGTACTATGTCTGAAGTTACCATTAAGCAAACATCTTGGTTTTGGATCATCAGATCACCAGTTACTCAGGTTTTCTAACCCTTTCTTACATACAAAATCTTCTGCATACTCTTCCGCCCCTCAGGGAAACATACTCTTAAAGCCAGCAACCTGGTTTCACCTCCTTTCAAACCTTTCACACAATTTCGGTTATCCCAACCGGGATTGAACCTTTCACAACTACAGTTTGTCCTGAACATAGGATCAAACTTTTTCACACTTCCAGTTTGTCCTGAACTTAGGATCAAACTTTTTCACACTTCCAGTTTATCCTGAACTTAGGATCAAACTTTCTTTCCCCCGCAATTTAGCCTGCACATGGGATTCAAACTTTTCTTTGGCTGTAATTCGTTATGAAGGGCGAATTATGTCGACCTGATCTCCCTAATACCCGGGAGTACATAGGCAACCATTCTAAAATCCTGAATTTTACGAATAAAGATTTAATTTTCTCAAAATATATTTTTTTAATATTATGGAATGAATTTGATATAATATTATAGTTGTGGGTAATATTTATAAATTTTGCAAAGTAAGCAAGTTGTTGGTCGGGAAATATTCGTTTTAACAGGGAATATTCGTACAACGACACAATCATTGGTGGACCACGCAACGGAATTATTGTCGGATTGAGAAAACAACAAAAATATTTTATGAAAATAACTGCAGAAGTTTTACTGTTAAAACTGTTGAACTACTCGGTAGTAAAAGTACAGTAATACGCGTGGTTGCATTGTAGCACACAGTATTGATTATTGATGTTTAGGTGAGAAGTCACTCAGTTTTGTTCAATTATTGCTACAATAATTATTGCATAGTATCTCACGTTATTTGATTCAATTATTCTTGATATTTTATATATTATTAAATCAATAATTGAGACGATGAAGTTATTAATATTATTATTTGTAATATTAACGATGTCTAGAAGTGCTGCCAAGGAAAGGTTTGGTCACCTAATTGCACACCAATAGGGAGAAATAATTATTGGAAAGCCTCCTCTTTTCTGGGAACGACCTGGTCAATTAATAGTGTGAATTATAATAATGATGATGAGTTTTGTTTTATTAGTATTATTAATGTAATAAAACAAAAAATCTTTTTATATAAAACAAAATACTTTTATAAAGTTATTTGTTTTATTAGACTATAAATAAAATATATTATATTCTATTATGCATAGTGTTTTGCATAGTAAAATCTTTTTATATAAAACATAATACTTTTATAAAGTTATTTGTTTTATTAGATTATAAATAAAATATATTATATTTTATTATGTATAGTGTTGCATAGTGCCTGCATAGTGTTCTGCATAGTAAATCAATATGGACCGTCCGTTTAAAAGTAAATCAATCTAGACCATTCATGAATTAGTTATTATTCAGTCCATTCTCCTATAAATAGAAGCTCATTCCTTCATTATTTCTTACGAATTCACTGAAACTCTAGAGAGAGAAACTATAGAGAGAAAGAAGAAAAGTATTATGCTACTTCACTACTCCTATATCCGATTTCTTCTAAGGTAAGGGTATTATTTCTCTTTCAGATTCATGAAGAGAACTTTTGTTACTCCATTCTTTATTATTCTGTTGGAATAACCTGTATACGCGGGCTACCCTATACTTGGTGAAATTCTTCTGTTATTCCATTGCTTATTATTATGTTGGAATAACCTGTCTATGCGAAGTACTGCATACATGGTGACATTCTTCCATTATTCCATTCTTTACTATTTTGTCGGAATATCCTGTCTGTGCGTTTTATGCATGACCTGGTTCCATTCTTTATTATTCTATCGAAATATCATGTCTGTGCGTTTATGCATGACCTGGTTCCATTATTTATTATTCTATTGGAATATCCTATCTGTACGTTTACGCATGACCTGTTTCCGTTATTTATTATTCTGTTGGAATATCTTATGCATTCGCTTTACGCACGACTTAGTTCATTATTTATTATTTATTATTCGCTGAAATAAACTATCTTCGTCGTTTATCGCATGCCTGATGATTTCTTTTGTTATTCCATTCTTTATTATACTCAGTTGGTTAAAGTTTTGACTTCTATACTTCATGAATTTAGTGGAATATCCTTAATATTTGCACTTCATCCAGTATCTTTTCATGGAAATATTCTTCGGAGCATTCTTGAATTTGGACGTTATTGGTTCCTGGATAAATTAATTCTTGAACTTGTTTTATTGAATTATTATGTCATTGTCATCATCCTCATGTTTATATTATGTTGAAAGTCATCTATGGCCTGTAGTGCATAGATGGACTTGGTATGATTCTGACCAGGGATTATTCGGTATAATCATGACCATAATGTTACAAATGATGTGGAAAAAGTCCTCATTGGCCCGTAGTGCATTGATGGATAGTTTTTGGTATGATTATGGCTATGGATTCTCTTCAGCCAAGGGTGCAAAGATGAATTGTTTTATGGCACGATCAGGACCGTTGATGAAAACATGATTATTTTTAGCCCGTAGTGCATGGATAATTTGTGGTCGTGATACTAAAGAATATCCTTGGCCTGTAGTGCAGGGATGAGTTGATGACGTGGATTATTTATTAAGCTGAGTTTCAGCGATAAAAGTGATGAAAAACCTTTTAAATCATAGAAGATAGTAGATTTTATTCTCTACTTGACTCTTCTAATGGATTGCTTGTTCCGCTGCCGTTAAACTTGATGTTTGTTATATTGTATCAGTTTAACACTGTTGAAGGCTAACGATAATTTATTCTGCATTATCTTAGTCATAATATTTCTTACTGGGCTAGTTGAGCTCACCCTTTTTGCATTCATTGTTCTCTTCAAGAAATGAGAACGTAGCAGGGACTAGTCGGGGAACGGAGTGACGGTCCAGATGATAGCATTAGTAGTCCTCACTATTCTATGAAATAGTGTGATAATATATGTAATAAGATTGAATTTGAGTGTGGATATTGTCTAGATGACAATATTCATGTTAAAACTCTCAGATTATGTTTTGTCGTATTTTGAGTTTGAATACTGTCTAGAAGACAATATTTGTATTAAAACTCACAGCTCATGTTGTTTAATTAAGTTTGTATTTGAATTCTGTACCATGTATTTGGCGACTCAAGATGGGTGATGTATACCTATTTTGGGGGCGTCACAGTTGGTATCAAAGCTTAGGGATATGATCCCTGGCTGAGATGTGAGACAAGAACTAGGAGGGGAGAGACGGGGAATTCCTTCGCTAGTATGACCTACTAAAGTTTATTTGGTATTTAATTGGTCGGTCAGAGTATAGGGATAGTATGTGATATGTTAATTAACCCTTGTTTTGTGATAGTGTTTGAAAATGGCATCTGAAAATGTTGAGATAAGCAATGAAGAACATGAGACCGTTGAGTCACCAACAATCAATACCCATGATAATGTGCAACAGGAAGACAATAATCCTTATGTAAACAACAACACCGATCAGATGATGAACGATGGGATGTTCAGAGTCTTTATGCAATTCATGCAACATCAGGTGAGAGAGACTCCTGTTCAAAATATAGGTGGAAATAATGGCAACCCACGGTCGGTCACCGCTAAGCAGTTCAAGGAGTTGGGACCACCGGAGTTTTTGGGAAAGCCAGAACCACTTAAGGTGGAGACGTGGTTAAAGCAGATCACCAAGATATTTGATGTCTTGGGATGCTCCAAGGAGCAAAAGGTTCCCTTTGCCACCTTTATGTTGCGTGAAGAGGTAGATTACTGGTGGGAATCTGTAAAACGTACCCAGCTTGACGCACTCAAGATGTCTTGGGAGAAGTTCCAAGAGCTGTTCAACGACAAGTACTTTCCCAAAAGTATTCATCACATGAAGGAGGTGTACTTTATCAAGTCGGAGCAAAACAATATGATTATGTCGCAATACGAGGCTAAATTTGCGGAGTTATCCCAGTTTGTATCCCATTTGGTCGATAATGAGGAACGAATGACGCGAATATTTCTAAGAGGTTTGAAACCCGATATACGTCAATACCTCTTTTCTCATAAATTATGTTTGTATTCAAATGTTGTGAATATGGCTCAGTTATTAGAGCGCGATAATGAGTCAGCACAACCAAAAGGTAATGACTAACAACACGATAATAATCGTACTAGTGGCAACGGCCATCGGAACAATGATAACCATCGTGGGGGAAATTATCATGCCAAGAATGGTAACCACTTCGGTGGTAATCATGGCCAAGATAATAGAAGTGAAAAATTCAAGAAGAGAAGATTTAACAATGATGGGAAGAAGTTAGCAGCAGCACCAACACCAACAACAAATTCTAGGGGAGGAGAACTACCGCCAGTTAGATGCTACAGATGCGGAGAGGAGGGACACATAAGTCCAAACTATCCACAGCCTTCCAAGGTATGTTTTAGTTATGGAAAAGACGGTCACCTAGCTTGATTTTGTCGTATGCTGAAGTCAAGTCCAGCTGGGATGGTGACAGCAAGGGATGTCTCAGACAAGTCAAAGCCGGTAGTTTAAGTGAGAGCGTTTGTCGAGGAACTCGAACGAAGTTGTCACGGCTAAGTTAATCATAAATTCTTGCGAAGTCTATACCTTATTAGATACCGGTTCTACCCATTTTTTATCTCTCTTGCTTGCGCTCAACGTTTAAATTTAACTATAGAGAAGTTAGACTTTGACTTATTGGTTGAAAATCCGTTAGGAGAAACCTTCATTACATGTGTTATCCAAGTCTTGGATGAGAGTCACAGTTTTGAATGATATTTCTATTGTTAATAAATTTCCTGACGTATTCCCTGAAGACTTCTTGACCTACCCCAGAGTGTGAAATCGAATTTTGTATTGACCCTAGTACAAAACCCATTTCTTAAACCCTCAAATATTTTCTTCACCCAAAACTAACGTAACATGTGCCAAAGATGTTGGCTCGAGCTGTTGAAGATTACGATTGTACCATTCAATACCATCGTGGAAAAACGAACGTGGTAGTTGACGCGTTGAGTAGAAGATTGTATTCATTTACGAGTGCGAATATACGAACCTATGTGAAGATAACGAATATATGATTAGAACCGACTTTAGTCGATAATGTTAAAGCTGCTAAAGCTACAGACCCGGAGCTGATGAATACGAAGAAGAAGGTTCAAGAGGGCGTTATTTTAAAAGCGAGAGTTGCTGAAGAGAGGAAATCTCAACCCTCGATTTAATTGGCCCATTTGAAATCCTCGATTGAGTAGGAACTGTGGCTTGTAGACTCGTTTTACTGCCAAGTATAACGCGTGTTCATAACGTTTTTCACGTATCGATGTTACGTAAATATGTGGATGACGCAAACCACATTATTAAATTAGAACTAGACGAGATAGTAGAAGATTTAACATATGAGGAGATACGTGGATACGAAGGATCGTATTCAACGCTCAAAGGTTATACCTCAAAAGTTAGAATTTGACGAAGTGTCCTCATCTGTTCGGCATACCAGGTACGTACGTAAATTTCAAGGGCAAAATTTCATAAGGAGGGGAGATTGTAAAACCCCAAATTTTATGAATAAAGATTTAATTTTCTTGAAATATTTTTTTTAATATTAGGGAATGAATTTGATATAATGTTATAGTTGTGGGTAATATTTATAAATTTTGCAAAGTAAGCAAGTTGTTATATAATATTCGATTGGTCAAGGAATATTTGTTTTAACAGGGAATATTCGTACAACGGCACAATCATTGGTGGACCCCGCAACAGAATTATTGTCGGATTAAGAAAATGACAAAAATATTTTATGAAAATAACGACGGAAGTTTTACCGTTAAAACCGCTGAACTACACTTTGGTAGTAAAAAATGCGATGTCTGGCGTGGTTGCATAAGTAGTAACACCACGGTATTGATTATTGATGCTTACGTGAGAAGTCACTTAGTTTTGTTCAATTATTGCTATGAAGAATTGTTGTATAGATCTCACGTTATTTGATTCAATTATTGTCGACATTTTATATATTATTAAATCAATAATTGAGACGACGAAGTTATTAATATTATTATTTGCAATATTAACGATGTCAGAAGTTACGCCAAGGAGAGGTTTGGTCACCTAATCAACGCCAAATAGGAGAAATCCTTATTGGAAAGCCCCTCTTTCCGGGAATGACCGGTCGATTAATTAATAGTGTTAATTATAATAATGATGATGAGTTTTGTTTTATTAGTATTATTAATGTAATAAAATTAATGTAAAAAAGTTTTTTATATAAAACAAAATACTTTTATAAAGTTATTTGTTTTATTAGACTATAAATAGAATATATTATATTCTATTATGCATAGTGTTTTGCATAGTAAAATCTTTTTATATAAAATAGAATACTTTTATAAAGTTATTTGTATTATTAGATTATAAATAGAATATATTATATTTTATTATGCATATTGTTGCATAGTGCCTAAATAGTGTTCTGCATAGTAAATCAATATAGACCGTCCGTTTAAAATAAATCAATCTGGACCGTTCATGAATTAGTTACTATTTAGTCCATTCTCCTATAATTAGAAGCTCATTCCTTCATTATTTCTTAAGAATTCACTGAAACTCTAGAGAGAGAAACTATAGAGAGAAAGAAGAAAAGTATTATGCTACTTCACTACTCCTATATCCAGTTTCTTCTAAGGTAAGGGGTATTATTTCTTTTGTATTCATTAAGAGAACTTCTGTTATTCCATTCTTTATTATTCTATTGGAATAACCTGTATACGCAGGGCTACCCTATACTTGGTGAAATTCTTCTGTTATTCCATTCCTTATTATTATGTTGGACTAACCTGTCTATGCGAAGTACTGCATACATGGTGAAATTCTTCTATTATTCCATTCTTTACTATTCTGTCGGAATATCCTGTCTGTGCGTTTTACGCATGACCTGGTTCCATTCTTTATTATTTTGTCGGAATATCCTGTCTGTGCGTTTACGCATGACCTAGTTCCATTATTTATTATTCTGTTGGAATATCCTGTCTGTGCGTTTATGCATGACCTGGTTCCGTTATTTATTATTCTATTGGAATATCCTATCTGTGCATTTATGCATGACCTGGTTTCGTTATTTATTATTTTGTTGGAATAACCTGTCTGTGCGGTCTATCACATGCCTGGTGATTTCTTTTGTTATTCCATTCTTTATTATTCTCAGTTGGTTAAAGTTTTGACTTCTATACTCTATGAAATTAGTGGAATATCCTTGATATTTACGCTTCATCCAGTATCTTTTCATGGAAATATTCTTCTGAGCATTGTTGAATGTTACTCTACAAAGAAGTATCATGTTGACAATTTGGACGTTATTGGTTCCTGGATAAATTAATTCTTGAACTTGTTTTATTGAATTATTATGTCATTGTCATCATCCTCATGTTTATATTATGTTGAAAGTCATCTGTGGCCTGTAGTGCATAGATGGACTTGGTATGATTATGACCAGGGATTATTCGGTATAATCATGACCGTAATGTTACAAATGATGTGGAAAAAATCCTCATTGGCCCGTAGTGCATTGATGGACAATTTTGGGTATGATTATGGCTATGGATTCTCTTCGGCCAAGGGTACAAAGATGAATTGTTTTATGGCATGATCAGGACCGTTGATGAAAACATGATTATCTTTACCCCGTAGTGCATGGATAATTCGTGGTCGTGATACTAAAGAATATCCTTGGCCTGGAGTGCAGGGGTGATTTGATGATGTGGATTATTTATTGTCGAAGTTTCACGATAAAAGTGATGAAAACCTTTTAAATCATAGAAGATAGTAGATTTTATTCTCTACTTGACTCTTCTAATGGATTGCTTATTCCGCTGCCGTTAAACTTGATGTTTATTATATTGTATCAGTTTAACACTGTTGAAGGCTAACGATAATTTATTCTGCACTATCTTAGTCATAATATTTCTTACTAGGCTAGTTGAGCTCACCCCTTTTGCTTTCATTGTTCTCTTCAGGAAATGAGAACGTAGCAGGGACTAGTTGGGGAATAGAGTGATGGTCCAGATGATAGGATTAGTAGTCCTCACTATTCTATGAAATAGTGTGATGATAAATGTAATAAGATTGAATTTTAGTGTGGATATTGTCTAGATGACAATATTCATGTTAAAACTCTTAGATTATGTTTTGTCGTATTTTGATTTTGAATACTGTCTAGAAGACAATATTTGTATTAAAACTCACAGCTCATGTTGTATAATTAAGTTTGTATTTGAATTCTGTACCATGTATTTGGCGACTCAAGATAGGTGATGTATACCTGTTTTGGGGGCGTCTCAACCATATTCTATATGGCTCGGTCGCAATAAAAAAAACAAAAACATTTCTTCCTTCTCTCTACAATAAAAACACTTCAACTCTTTCTCTACAAAGACAAAAACAACAAAAACATTTCTACGCTTACACCATTCAACGTTGAACCTCTTACACCAGGTTCGAACTACGCAGACCTGATCTCCTCTTCAATAGGAGTACGTAGGCAGCCATTTACGGTTCGGTCTAACCCCCTACCAAAACACAAATACTTGTCAACGGTACTGGGATCAAACTTCAATCCACCATATTTCATCGGCTTTAGACCAAAGTGATGGAACTACCTGACCTCTCCTCACAAATAGGAGATTCGACAACCATCTAAGCTGTGGTTGTGCCTCAAAGAGCAACACCAATCCATAAGAGATGGAATTAACTAGGCTCGACTTAAATAAGAGTACTGGCGACCATATGTTGTGCGGTCAATCTCAGAGAGGAAAGTCACACTTCTCTCCACATTTCCATATAAAAACCAGTCCCAAGACACCAAAGATGGTAGGTGTACAAATAGATCAATGATCCATTCTGAAAGATCTTGTGACTTCTCAATGTCCACACATCAAGGATGAGTTCAGAATGCATCTGGATCACAAGCCTCGAAGAAACAAGCAAATATCAAGCAAGTATCAAGGCGCAACTAAAAGGGAACTGAATCAAAATATATTTCCATGCCATATATAATGTTGTTTGATATATATATATATATATATATATATATATATATATATGTGATGTAAATGACAAAATGGCTAAGCTAGTCTTTGCAGGAAAATACAAGTCTATCTACGGATCTGTATGTATGCGTACTATCAGATCTAACATAGCATCTCTCTCCGAAGAAGGAGGTAACGTTGCAAGCTTCTACCCAATGGTATCTACATGAGCTAGCAGATCTAAGGGTAACTGCATGGTGGCATGATTCTCATCAATGTATGCACTCATATCGGCAAGGATGCTAGTCGTAAGGGATCTCACTGAAGTAATATCTGTGATAGCCACATCCCGGGCAGATAGGCCAGCATCCCGCTCTATAATCAATTCATGTCTGGATGATATGGCCTCTTCCCTCTCTAATAGAGCGGCGTCTCTCCCATCAAGAGCTGTTAACATCAAGTCCCTAGCCTGATCTCTCTCAAAGGTCATCAGATGAAGACTCTACTCCAGATACTGTGCTGAATATTGAATCATAGTAGCACTCATAGTGGGAGAATCCATCACAACTACTGGCAACCCAGTAGGCAAATCCTCCTCGATGGGAATATAAGTCTCCTCCATAGGCTCCCCATCATCGGAATTAATCCCCAACGCTGTGGATATTGCCATAGTCAATGTCGTCTTTGTCACCATCCACACGGAATACTCTGCAGAACAACCCGGATGGCTAACGTAAAACTCAGTTAGCTCACATTGATCCCAACAGGCATATAACCTAGATCTATGTTCTGCTAATAAGTGGTGAGAAGTTAAGCACTGACTCAATGCCCACTCAAAAGGATGGAAGTCCTGGAACTGGTCAAATTAACACATCACGACCAGTGGATGGTAAGTAGTCATGCCCCTCAAACCAGCTAGATGGAGATAATCTATGCTCGGAGCATGAATGATGAAGCTGTAGGGTGAGCTGAGCCCTGAACACGACAATATATCAAACGGATCTCCGATCCCTGCCAAGAAAATGGACCAAGATACATGATTTGTACACTCCGCAGGCTGAAAAGAATACGACGTAGCTATCTCATGGGTGAAACAATACCTGTACCGTCTCAAAGTGCCAATCGATCTCAAGTGTGACATAAACCACATGTACAACATGACTGAGCTGCATGTGAATACCCCTGCAGGTTAAATGCTACAAAATGTGGTTGACCTCAGCGTCTCTACGATGATCATCAGTACAATGGTGTGACCCTCCCTGAGAGCTCTCACTGCCATGATAACGCCAATATCTAGCTCATCCATGTACCGTGGCATGTATACATATGACAATAAGCACAATAACAAGACATCTACTCTGGCCGAGTGCCAATGATCCTTCGGCATGGTGAAATCCCCGGAGTGCCGTGTGTAACTATCCTCAAACCCAAATCTACCCATCAGAAAACGCTGGGATACAACATGACCGGATGTAATCTCATCCTGCACAACTCTCCGCCTCAGCTCGGTGAGAGTTATAAAATGTCAGCTCATGTCGCCGATGGCCATATGCGCACAAGGTCTGTCCATTGGAAGCACCGTCAACCGTGCATACTCCTCCAGAGTAGGAGTCAACTCGTGGATGCCAAATCGAAAGACCTAACTCTCCAGTATCCAATGCTCCAGCATACCCTCTATGAAGCCTATGGGAACCTGAAACATCAGGAGAGTCATAGTATGTTATAATAACTAATCTACAGTCACCCTGTCTAAAGGTGACATACTATCATACTACGATCTCAGATGGGATGCCTCCAATACTGGTGGGGTATGATCAATACGGCTAGCTGTCAAAGAAGACATCTGTACGGGCCGTGTCATAAGGCCATCCAAGGGTCAATGCTGAATATCTCTGGACATACATACATACGCATAACATAATACATGCATGATAAACAATAGATGACAATAAGATATAGGGAATGGAAAACTGTACATACATTCCCAAGTATATCAACATCTAATACTTCTCTTTACAACTAAAATATAGGGAAATGGGGCACAAACGCCCTACATCTAACAGAGGCCTATCAAAAGATATAACAAGAATGGGAGAAAGCCACCCAATGTCTAATAGAGGCCTATCAAAAGAGATAACGAGAATATACTTCAGAAAAAGACAATGGTGTCAATGTCTACGTCATCAATCCTGTCCACATGATGTAACTCCTCCTAAGTCACTGGATCTCTGTCCACAGGAATGTCAGGCCTATACAACGGAGGATCTGCCCTGGAAAAGCCATATAGGTCACCTGAGGGGCCACCGCCAGAGCTGGAAGGATCAAAAGTATCTGCCTTTAAAGGATCTCTGCCCAAGTGCTGAATAACAAAATGTGCCCGGTCCAACTGTCGGGTAAAACTGTCAATCTGTGTCAAATGAGTCGAATCTCAAAAATAGACTAGCCAATCCATCACCATCACGGATCTAGGAACCATATCCCCCATGAACTGAGTGGTGCTGGTCTGGGCTCCAATGGTACGAGGGAACCACCAATGCTAGAATATCTACTGAGTGCTGGGACCCTTTGATAATGTAAAACTGTCAACACCCAACAATGGGATATCAATGACGGGTGACTGTGAAACAAGCCAATAACACCTGGCAGGAGGCAAGATCAGTATACGAATCTCTTATATGGTTCTCCTAATAGCACGCTCTCCTAAATAGAGCTCCCATCCTCCATCTGTGAAGATAGGAATCCTACGGGTGGAAATCACGTACTCGACACCAGTCGGGTACCCATCCTCAAATCCAATGCTCAAATAGGGAATCCATGTGATGACATCAGCTTTCAACAACTCTAGCTGTAGGCGGCAATGAGTGAAACCCTCAGCTTCAAGGAACTCCGCCAATATGGAATGATGTCATCGCCGTCCTCGTGGGTAGGTATCTAATCCTAACACACTCACCAGACGTAAGCATGAAAGCCTCTCTTAACCTGTACATAGGAAATTACAAGAGAAATACTCACCAGTAGAAATGGGTAAAATCCTAGCCAAGCCCTGCGAACGTATGCGCATTCCCTTGAGGAAATAGGCAAAGGTGTAGGAACCCCAATCATACTCCCTAATACAGTCCACGTGTTGAGTGGCACTGATAAAAATGAAGGACACTATAAAAGAGTTATCAGCTATGAAGCAACCCCTAATGATCATCAGGAACAATCGCCGGAAAATGCGATCCCTGACTCTTACATCAGAGGGTATGGGCTCACTCAATAGCCCGCTCATAGCATCTACGCTCAAAGGACCTGTACGAACAGTCCTGTCTTTGAGCGCCTCCGCCAGAACTCCTAGCAAGCATTTAACGGCAGTCGAGGTAATATCTATCGTACAAAGCATTGATGCCCCACCAAACTCCATATCTGTGATAAATCGCCAATCCATCGGCGTCATCATTACCTTACAGTCCAACAAATGGAGTGACTGAGTCTGGTGAAACCAGCGCTCAGACAACACCCTGAGGTAACCCCAGGGACAACAGCAGGGAAGGATGGAAAAGAACGCCACAAATCCCCAATCATACACGATCACTCTATAATCAGGATGTAGAGCCTGATACATGGAGTAAATGCTGAACTAGTTCCCTCTAGGCTGTGTAAAGTCGGGAACCTATATCACAAAGCAAATCAACATCAGAACCCTTTACTCCTTGTCAATAGGAAAGAAGGAAGATCAAAATTTAGCTTTGTACCTCATTTGCATGCAAGTAAATCTAGGGATGTCTACTTAGATCTCCCAGAAGCTTTGAGTTAACCACCTGAATATTCGGGAGGTCCCTACGGGGAACATGTACAGCAGGAGCGGGAGCCTCAACTGGTACATCCTCCTCCTCGTCCTCCACATCTGGTACATCAACCCGGACATAACTTATCACTGCCTCGGCCAAACGACGAGGCTGTCTAATGGATTGGGGTCAAGGCACTTCAGAAGCCTTCCTTCGCACACCAAAAGTTCTCCTGCGAGAACTACTCGGCTGTTCCGGATCCATATATCTGGACAACAAGTCTCCAAATCACCTCAGAAAAAGGAGGTAAATTCTTATCTAGAGCTTTTCAAAATGCAGTTTTATGACTACATGCATGCATGCATTATTTAAACATACGTCTACAGTAGAGTTAAAAATCCATAACTACCCAATGCCTACATTTTGGAAAAAAAATTCCATAGTCCCCTTTGTAAATTGGACTATCCCCATGCACACATGCATGACTAGGTGGCCATTTAGTAGCATACTTACCCACAGTCATATACATCCTACATGCATTAATACATCACAGTAAAAAATTCGTAAATGTAACCTAATTAATAGGATTATTTTACTTTTTCACCTTTGCTCATTTGTCCTCAAATAAGATAAGAAGTAGCAGAAAAAGGTGTCAATTTGACTTTTTCAAAAGTTAAATTTTTTCACATCATTATGTTCAGCATAGTTTAATACTAACATTTACTATGTTGAATATTTTTTGTCAAGTCCTTTCAACATGCATAATCACTACTATGTGTTTAAATGCATTTCATGTGATATTTCATTTTCAAACGGATAAAAATTGGAAAAGAAGACATGCATACATTACATGGATAGTGTAGAACACTTGTATAGTAACAGAAGTTGTAGAAAGTCGTCCGAACTCAGTAGATCTGAAGAAGAGCTCTCATATTTCCTTCGCGACACAGTTTGAAAATGACTTGGGAAAGCAACCAGCCCATTTAAGGACATTCATGGTTGGTCGCAGGTCCACCTATGGCTGCTGAAGGTATACCTGCGGCACCCCTATGGGGTCCCACCCCTCCGGCTCGGTCCAGTTCGAGTTGCAAAGGAGTTCTTACAAGCTAAAAAGGCCAAATCAAGAATAAAAATGCTACGCGATTGAGCGGGATAGCCCGAAATCCTGGTTTTCATGGGCCAAACTCTGGCTTTACATAAAATTCATTGGTCTTCGTCCAAACACAGGGTACACTATACCGATGATATCAGTTGTTGCAAACTACATTCGGTAATACCTCACGAAGGTTCGATGCCGTCAGTTTAGAGTCGTAGTCCTAAAACGCATCCCCGGCGGGGGTGTCAAGTATCTTCAACCGTTGATGTACACGTCAATAAAGGTCAAGCAGCCTTGAAATTATCCCCAACAAGGCTCTCATCCATTGATACACATGTTAATGAAGGTCAGGCAACCCTGACAACACCAACTATTGGCAGTAACTCAAATAGAGCAGCGAAAAGATCTGACGATACAAACTAGGGAAGAACATCGTCATTAGGGAGGACTGATGATGGAATATGTTATACACATCCTCAATAGACAAAACTTTATCCCCACAAAATCTCTCATACATGAGAGATACATCTTCAGAATAAAGTCTGCATCAAGGATTCAAGACTTTGGTTATAACCCCAACGTCAACGATCCTAGAGATTCCTGTTAGCTGTGGATCATGCATCCGAGATAGTTCATCAGGCAAGTTATTTATTGTCACCCTTGGTAGAAGCAACAGGGAGCCGTCAATCATCCCATCATGTTGGAGGACAATCCAACAAACCACATATATTTGCATCATGCATTGCATCGTTGTTGCATTACAAGTGTTTAGTATTCTTTATCCTATCCATGCCATTGCATTGCATGAATATGATAAAAACGGGCATCTGTAGACACTCAAAATTTTCTTCCTACCTATTACTAACATTGCAGGAAGCGCAAAATCTTCTTTTAGAGATAACCCTGGAAGACAGCTCAGCTTAATCCCAGAAATACCACTAGAAGTTCAGTTTTAACTATGGAAAACACACCTGGAATATCATTTCCCCACCTCGGAGATAATCCCGGGGATAGTAGTACAAATACCAGAAATTCCACCTAAGAAGGCCGATTCATCTTGGAGATAACCACGAGATGTTCAGTCTCAGTCTCAGAAATAACACCGGGAAAGATAATATCAACCTTGGAGATAACCCCAAGAAGTGCAGTTGTAGTTCTGGAGATAACCCCGGAGATGCTCGTTTCAACCCATGCAGTCAGCTTCAACCTCGAGACTCACACCGAGGCACTTAATTCATAAACCCGAAGATAACCCCGGGAGGACAGGCACACCTTAGAGATACCCTGAGGGCATTTAACACCTGCAGCAGCCCAATCTCAAAGATAACCCTGAGCAGAGTCTGCTTTATCTGCCAAAACCGGAGATAACCCAGGTGAAGGGAAAAGTCATCAAATTGCCACCTTAAATCCCACATGGCGTTGTCTCAATAAATAATAGTTAACATACATTCTACACAACAATGTCCCACAAGAACCAAAGAGTTGCAATCCCGAGTGACTACTACGTAAGGTAGCACACTGGATATAATTTGAAACTTGAAGAGATAGGACATGGTTCTATCTTCCTGACTTCGTATAACCTCTAATCCCATGTCATTACGTAGCTCTCAACAACAACTGTCCAAAATAGGTCTTATACACCTCAATCGGATGCTCAGATTGAAGTTCTGCAAGTTCGAGCGGACATCACGTTGCACGCGTGCACGTACTTTGAGACGGCAGGACCCGTGGAGTCCGAGGCACCCTGGGCTGCCGCAGGTGCATCTGCGGCTGCCGCAAGTACACCTGCGGCTCCCAGCTCTATAAATATAGGGCTTGGGGTGGCCATATTGAAGAGAAAAAAGTGAGGAAGCCCTGTCAAATTTGCTCTGTACACACCCTATATTGAGTGCTTTCTCATTTTAAACACTTGTGAGCTCACATATAGATATATTTATATCGGCGAGAGCTGAGTGTTCATCCACTTAATGCTATAGAAGTCTTCTTTGGAAGTCCACTGTAAGCCTTCTTACACACTTTAAAGCCTTTGTCTTCATCTTTGCACACACTCTTTTTTCACATTGAGAGTCGTGTTGTGTGTATATGCCCGGACTTCGGTCCGTGGTTTTTATTTCTATTTGTATATATATAGATATATATATATATATATATACTTATATATATAAGTATATATACTTACGGCGTGGCCTTTTACTGCTTTATTTATATTTTGTCCCCCCCTGGAGTTTAATTCGTGGCGGTTGATCATTTTTACTGCTTTTATATATTTACATTTTCGATCCCCATGGAGGTGCTTCGTGGTGGTTGATCATGTTTGTATATATATATATATATATATATATATATATATATATATATATATATATATATTATGACTTTTATATATATATATAACTTTTACCGCTTTTCATATAAACTACGACATCATGTGCGCTTAGGAATTATGTGATCACAGATTCAGTCTACTGAATCTAGATTCGATTCCCGTGATGGACATTTTTCAACTGTAAGCAGCTTGTAAATTATTCACGGTGTTTGAATTTCCTTAGATGAATTTCATGCCCATGAGGAGTTCGGCACTGCTATATATTATTTTCTCGAAGATGCTTCGCATCTCAAAAATAAAAGCAATCAAACCAAACATTTAATAATAAAAAGGAAGTATCAAAGGCCTCAATTACTATTGAGCACAGGGTTTGAAAAAACCTCTTTTATAAAACCTCATTGCTATATCTTGTTTAAAACTAAATTTTTCATACAAATTCAAACCCTTTTTATATAGGTCCGAACGAGGCCTCACACTACTTCGAAATAATAGCACATTGACCCACACATACACACACACATTCATATAACAGTTTCTTAAAAAGTGGCGGTCCTCGTGGTAACACGGATGTCGGGGGGTGCCTAACACTTCCCTCTGCATAATTAAGCCCCCGAGCCTAAATGAATCTCGGTTTCATAGACTCGTTTAACAGTGTCACATCACTGGATTAATGTGCAAACCTTTTCTTAGTTGCGTTGGTACAACCAGTTAAAAACACCAACTGGCGAGTCTTACAGTCAAATTGTCGACATGTACATGTCGGACCTTTTTCACTTGTTTTTTCAAACAAATCTCACATAACATGAGAACACCAAAGAACAAGAAAAGAAAAAGGGACAAATAAAAAACCCAACGTTGACATTGCCTACTGGCGCCACCTTTATGATATCGACGTTGCGGCGCCGGGTCCGGATATCAGTTGATGGGTCGGGCAGCGCTGCGTCACCCTGTTTATCCTTAGACAGTCGCTGCAGCACCAGGTCCTGATTTCCATTGACTGCCACGTCAGTGCTGCAATGCTCAACTTAGTTCATAAGTGGCGTTGTGGCGCCTCTTAGCAGAACTTAGCCATTATACATCCAATTGAGTCCGTTTGGACTCTATAGACATATAATTCGTAGAACTACCCAAAATTTAACATCTTCTAAGAACTAACAAAATATTTGAAAATACCAACTTTAACTAACAAACTAAATACAATATTTAAAATAATAACAATACCAAAAAATTAAATAAGAAACATACCCAAAAATACAAGTTCCACAAACTGCATACGAACTCGATGCCAAAATTTAACTAAAGAGGTCTTTATAAAAAGTCCTCCCACAATAAAGCCTTTCTCAAAATTGGAGGCCTTATTGTTGGTGAATGAAATTAAGGACCAAGACCTTCTATTTATAGGTTTAGAAAAAGGGGTAGAGTTCTCAATTTAGTCGACCTGGGACTTGATTTATACTATTTCTAATTGGTTTATACAAATTTTTCATATTTTTAACATGTTTAGCGTAATCATTCACCACAAATTCGTTTATTAACCAATTCGATCTGTTCAAGTTGCGTTGTTTTCGTTTTACAAAGGAGAACACCAATCATCCATCAATTTAAAGTTTCCATCACGAATTCATCATCAATTTTAGTCTCAAAGTACACCAAAACACAAATTATTATGAAAACCCGAATTCCTTTTCTAGCATAAATACATGAATTTGATTTATGAAAAATCGTTTCTACTTGACCATTATCAAATTATAAATATATAATAACATATATAACATCATAACCCACAAATTCATCAACTGAAACTCCAATTTTAAAAGAAACACAAGAACATATAAACTAAAAATATAAACTAGATTATGCACCTTTAATTCCTTAAGAAATACAATTGACCTTATCACCAAATTATAATTTATATTCAACCATTATAATCATAACTTTATTTAACAAATTCTCACTCCTATTATTTAATTATTTAATTAAATTAGAATATCACCATTATACTAAGCGTAATAAAAAAATACGCATAAATCCCATCAATTTTATCACATTCAAATAAATTATTCCATTACAATTTCCATCAAATATTTATTTAATACCATAAATATTCTAACTAAGATATTTATTTTATTCAATAAATATTTTAACCATTTACAAGATTGACAATCGATTATTACTTTAACATATTACATCGCACTCATATGTAATATATTACTTCCTCATTTATTAAAATAAATATGCTTACACTAATTCATTATTTTAATTAAGTGAATTACTCATATTATTTATGAAATTTAATTCATAACAATTCCATCAGTCAATCAAGGCATGAAAATCAAATTATATTACTTCATAATATAATTTTTAACTTAATTAAATTAACTAATATTATTTAGTTAATTTCCTTTCCATAATAATTTCATTTAATGTCCTTAATAATTAAATTAACTATTACACCTCACTTTCCTAATATATATATATATATATATATATATATATATATATATATATATTCTCTTCTATATTAACATAAAATCTCTTCACACAAAATCGCTTATTTCAAATTATATTATAAATATGTTTAATTACTCAATCTCAAAACAGCTCATAACAAGAATTTTATTTATTAAATTCTTATTTTAATAATTAATGAAAATCTGGGTTGTCACAAGATATGTATATGAAAGATTACAAGTGAGGTTTATAGGTTTAGATCGATTTTTGGAGAAATCTCTCTCTTTTTCTCTCTCTCTTTCTTTTTTCTTCTTCTTCCACAAGCTGCTGGGTAGCTTGTATATGAAGACACAGGCTTCCGCAAGTAGACCTGCAGATTTTATAGTTATACGTGGGGAAGGGCCCAGTGGGTCTCAACGCCTCAAAGTACGTGCAATCCTAATCGACGTGCAGTCCGCTGAAATGCTTATAACTTATAATTCGAAAATTCGATAGAGATGTGTCATACCATTCTGAAAAGCTCTCTCTGAGAGATAAGAAATGACATGGGGCTTGCCCTTTTCCTACTTTGGGAAGATTGGTCCATGACTAGAATAACATCTACGGGTCTTCGCAGGTAGTCTGTTGATCTATTTTGCGTAGTTTTTGCTCAAAAATGCTGCAATGGCTCTTTGTGACCCTATTTGAAGCTATATTAGGGTTGTTAAAGTTGACTTTTAAAAATGATTGTTTTACCCTTCCGGGGTTATCTCCAGGGTTGACGGGGCTTTTTGTTGTCTTTCGGGGTTGTCTCAAGGGTTTGATTGGTGCCAACTTTTCTTTTCCTTTGGGTTGATCACCGAACCTCCTCGATGCCTGCTCGAATGCTATTTTAAAGGATTTTCATCACTGAACCTTCTCGATACCTACTCGAATGGTATTTTATAGAGCTTCCATCACTGAACCTTCTTGATGCGTAATCGAACAGTAGTTTATAATAACAAAATTTTCTCGTGTCTAGGCATTTAATGTGCATGTATATTTGACTCTACTAGGGATGCATGCTTAACTTTGTAATAGAGATATACGCTGATATAGCGTTGTTTCACATGTGTAGACCATGCATAATGTGTTGATCTAAATTTATCCTTAGGATTCCATTGTCCTAGATTTATGCACATGCTTAATTGAATTGACTAGATGTAAAAACATACCTCACCCTTTTTGAGGGGATTTGGAGTTTCTATTTGTTGTTGGGTGTTTGTGCCCCATTTTCATGTGCTTTTTATTCGCGACCCGACTGGATTGATGATCTGGGTGCCGCTAACCTCCTTAAAGGGTGCGGCCTATTCTTTCACTACCCAAATTGAACTTCGATGTAGAGGCCTCGACTTGTGAGGACTTGGCACAGGTTAACATGTTTGATGGTGTAGATTTCATTCACTATACCTTTTATTGGTGGGTTTCTGCTTTTGAGTTAAGTACTCTCTTGAGAATTTTCCTTTCTTTTGTAGGGCGAGTTTATGTCGTCGTGATTTCTTTTAGGAGTACTCCCCTTTCTTTTTATGAGAGGCTTAATCCCTCCTTAGACTCTTTCTAATTCCTGGAATCAAAAAATGCCCCAATCCTTTCGCAAGTTGTTGTCGGGGATTCATATAAGAAACTTTCTTTGTTCACCAAGTCGAGAGTTAGCAATATTCTGCACATCAAATGAATAACAGAATGCACAAAAGCTTGACGGCTTGGGCTGTTAAGATTAGTATATTCTTGTGAATAAAGTTAAAGTTCATGAAATTGAATGCTTGCGTGCTGATCTTATTGCTAAAGATCTTCAAATTGAGTATGAAAATGCAATTTTTCTAAACAAGTCGTGAATAACTAACCTCAAGGTTTTAAATTTTTTTTTCTTTTGACAAAATTTTCATTTAACAAGTTATGAAATCCCAAGAAAATTTTTAAGCATCTATGGTCATTGTGCATGGGAAAGTTATTTTATTTTTGCTCTAGGTACCGCTCTTCAGAGAATGGACTTCATATTACACGGGTACTATAAGTGAAGCAACCCTTAGAAGGGGTTTCTTTTCTATGACTTTAGATGATTCCATTTCAACTTTACAAAATTTTTCTTTTTTTTTTGTTTTACTCGCTTGACTTGTCTCATTTTCTTAGGCTATTTAGAGTTACCCATTTAACGAGTTTTGGACCAATGACTCCTAAGCTTGTGCAAGATTCGTTTTCTTAGGCTCTATGTTACCCATGTAGATTGTGTTGGGTCGATGACTCCTAAACTAGACAACTTTAGGGCACCAGGTATGAAGAAACCCCTCCGGCTTAATTACTCGAGTAACCTAGACCACGATTCAGATCTGCTCAGGTATTATCTTCTTCTTCTTGTAATGCTCATTTTCTTAGGCACTAAGTTACCCATGTAATGAGCGTTAGTCCGGTAACTCCTAAACTAGATGGGTTTAGGGCACCATGTGTAAAGACACCCCTCAGGTTTAATAAGTCGAGTAACCTAGGCCACGATTTGAGATATTAGGCTGGCCGCTACCTATCTTTTATCTTCTCATTAATTGCCATTTTCGTCGCCATAGTTTCATACCCCATAACTAAGAGTCAGGTAACTACAAAGTGCAGACACTCATATGAGGTCAATTATACTTCAAACAACACTTTGAACTATAATTTTGAAAAGTTTTATTTTTTGGTCGTTCCCATGATTCTTGCTTCACGGATGCTCATCGGAATTAATTGAATTCATAACAAGTTAAACAAAATCTTTTTCAAAACCTTTTTCTAAGATTCTGATGCAAGATTTGTCTACTTAACATGTATATTATAGCTAATGCATGTAAATGGAGATTGAAAGCACATAAAGAGATGAAAGCATCATACCTCACATCTAAATTATTTATTCTGAAAAAGTATGATTGAAAAAGACTAAATAATCATACCAGATTACCAGTGAGATGATATGAGGGAATCTTTGAGGATGATGACCCTTGGCGAGGGTGCCAACTAGTGCATTTTCCTTCTTAAGATGGTTGATGAATGCCCCAGTATTGTTGAGTTGTCGTTATTTCTGAGATTACCCCATTCTTGTTTGATATAAGGGTCCTAATATTGGGTTATCGCCGATTCTAAAATTATCTTAGTCTTGCTTATTGTTTGGGGTAGTTACTTTTATAGATGGGCGGATAAGATGCGATAATTATAAGAGTTTTTTACTTCATGAATTAACATGGTGAACAGGTAGTGGAGCTTTGACATTTGGTTTTCCCCAATCCTCGTTTTGGCTTGTAAATGTAATTAGATTTGATTATTTTCTTCTTCTAACTTGATGAAGGTTTCAGATTGAGAGTGTCAGCTCTTTAAATGTCCTTGCTGATGATCATGCTTGAATATTGCAATGACACTACTTTAGCTATCATGAATGATGTCTAAATGCCTTCAGACTCCCCTAAATTAGATCTAAGAGCTCAGCTTGGTTGGTGATGTGATGGCTTTAACCAGGTTTGATCTGTGAGGTTTAATCTGTGACCTCTTCCTTAGGGAACAGGTCATCGAGTATGAGATAGACTTTTCCACAACGTTAGTCCATGTACTGTTGGTTGCACTTTAGTAGTGATGAGTTTTTGATGAGTTACGTCTTATGATGATTGCCATTTCATCCCTGTGACTGGTTGTCTTGATGTATCGTTGTCTCTTCCTTTTCGAGACTTGTGCCAGATTTGGTGGAATGACATTGAGGTGTCGTTGGGTCTTCTCAATATTGGTCGCTGACTTTGAGGGTTTTTGTTGGGTGTAGGCTTTTCAGGTTTGATTTGGTGTCCTGAGACTATTATTTGGGTTTATATTCGGGGTTAGAATTTGTATGTTTCTTTTTAGGGTTAGACCGCACCAAAGATGGCTACCTACGTACTACCATGGGGGAAGATCAGGTCTTTCATAGTTCAAGCTTGGTGTGAACAGTTTGAGAAATGTTTATTTGGGTTTTTAGATTTTTTTTGTTTGGTTTGACAGCACCATAGATGGCTGCATATGTACTCCCGTGGATGGGGGAGATCAAGTCATTCGTAGTTCAGGCTTGACCTGAACAGTTGAAAAGTGTTTATTTGGGTTTGAGCTTGGTTTTTTTGATTTTTTGTTAGGTTTGACCGCACCATAGATGGCTGCCTACGTACTCCCAGGGATGAGGGAGATAAGGTCTTACATAGTTCAAACTTGATGAGTTGAATGGTTTTGTAATACCCAAGAATTTTTTGAATAATATTAATAATTATGTGAATGAGAGTTCAATATTTATATAAATAAATATTGTTGTGACATGGGATATAATAATTCAAATTAAATTAAGTATGTGACAATTATGTTTTATGGTGGAATCGATGAAAAGCTTATGAGGATTGCCTAGTGTGGCATCAAGAAAGACTAAGAGAGTCATTAAGTGAATTAATAGAGGAATGATTTAATAAGAGAAAGATTAATTAATATTATATTATTTAATTAATTTTTCTAATGAGTAATTGCACATAATTGAGTAATAATGTAATTTCATGCATGAAATATAAAATAAGATGTTTAATTAGTAATATTATCAATTTGAGGTTTATGCTATGCGAAACTGGAATGGTAGTGGAGACTGGAACTGAGAAGTAGCTAAACCGGTTTAGCCATTGCTAGGGATCGGCAGCAATTGCGCTTCTTCCTCATAAAGATAAATCAAGTAGCCACGCTTAGTGGCTGATTTAGAAAAGTTAGTTATTACCTTGGACACTGCATGGAATTTTATTTTACTATGTAAAATTATTGAAATCATATGGTAAATGAAATATGAATTGAATAATATGATAGACTAATCCTTATTATTGTTAATAGTTGGTTATGTGCGTTAACATATAATATGTAGTAATATATAGTAAAGTTGCTACATTCATTTTATATAAAATAAAGTGTGACATAAAGTCGTATAATAAAAGTAAATTAAATGATATGAAGTACTAAGTAGCAAAACAAAATCATGTGTGGCATTCTAATATAGAAAGAGTTAATTAACTGTGCACCTCGGAAAATTAAGGAGGAAGTCAAATTTTAGAAAATAACCATTTAATATTGAATGCCATTATAATAATGAAGTGTAATAATAATAAAATTTATGGATAATACTAGGTTAATAATACCCAAGTGCATTATTTTATCTACATTAAATATTATTTTATGTAAACCCAATGTACATGAATTATATGATATAAGTACATATATAATCCCTAACTTTTCATTATGTAGTAACATTAGTACATTAAAATCATATGAGGGTACCAAAGAGGAACTAAACCAAGCACATTGGATCAAAATGTTGAGTATTATAAAACTCAGTCCAAAAATTAGTGACCCATTTCTTCTCTATTCACGTAATAGGCCATTGGCCTAGCCTATTCTCTCCTTTTCCAAACTCAGACATTTCAGCTGTAATGATGATGAGAAGACTAGAGGAGAAGAAGTTGGTAATTTCTTTTCACCAAACCCTCTCAACCCATTGGAATTTTCTTCTTTCTTTTGGATTAATTCAATGTGCAAGACCTAAAATTGGGCAATGAATTATCTACAAATTGTAAGCTTCTCTTCTAAATTCATGTTGTTGAGTTCTCTGATAAGTTCATTTAGAGTGTGAGTCTAGTAATTAAGAGGGAACAATCTAAGATTAGAAGGATTTCCATTTTTAAACTCCAACAGTGGAAGATTTCTTAAACCATGCTCTTAAATTCAAGTATTTCAAATTCTTAAGATTTCATTAAATCTCTTGTTAAATTGGATTGTAAGTTGATTTTTATGTGTTAGCTAAGTTTGTATGCATATATGAATGCAATATGGTTGGCTTTAGTGTAATTAATTAAGGAAATTCACGTATGGTTATGAGTTCTGCAGAAGCAGAGACCCTTCTGAATTCTCTAGGGAAGGGTGCAACTGCGAGCTCCCTACAATTCAACCCGGCGTAGCTGAGACGGGCACCTGTCAGGAAATTTGATTTTTGTTAAAGCAATGATAAATTTTAACAAGTTAGTTTGACTTAGATATGCATAAATACATGTCTGACGTGAAGTCTTAAGACCTTGGTTTATATCAACTTGTTTTGGTTTTGAGATAAATGACTTTCTAAAGAAAATCGTGACATACTTGAGACTAATATTCATGAATACCATATGGACTATGTTCTGACTTTGTCGACTTGTAGATATGATCTAAGAACACATGAGATGTGATTCTAAGAAGTTTTGGTATAACTAGAATGCATGGTTTAAATTTAAAATGAATTCTAGAGACGAACTCAGACTTTTTGTAAACTAGTACTATAGACATCGTCATGGTCAGATTCTGAATGTATAAGATTGCATACTAATACCCTAATCATGAGCTATATATGCAACCATCTAGTATGACATAACATAAGATCGTTGAAGCATGATGTTATATATGTTTTCAAAGGATGGACAATTGTAAATATGTGTATATGATGAAAACCCTTGTGAGAATTCATACTAACTGATTTCATGACTACCTCATATGTATACATGGCGAGCATAGTAGCCTTTGTGATTTCATGCCCTCAATTGGCCTTAACTCATTAGAAATCCTAAACTAGAACCCTAACGTACTAAGATGAACGTAGGAGGATTATAAAATCATAAAAGACCTTTTAACATGCGTATATTCTATGTGTTAATATATATATATATGCTTAGAATGAGACTGATCCAGGAAGAGCAAAGCTCAACTCTGGTCTGGCCAGGGGACAGCACAACTGCGCCATCCTTAAGCCTAACTAGGGCTCAGCCGCGCCCTCCTGCAGTTTGGTCTGATGGTTGTTTATAATCTGTGAACTTATAACTTGTATGTTATATAGCTTTCAGTTTTATTACATGATTACCATGATGTTTAAAGAGTTCTAATACATAATGGCCTTGTGCAACCAAGAATGTAAATATTTATATAAACTTTCGCATTACTTTTCTATAAGCTAAGTAGATGATGATTATATAGTTATGTGGTGTGATAGCATGCTAATGTGACATTCCATTTACGTTACTAAGATAGGAATAAATGTGTATCATTAACTTATGTGATCGAACATGTATGAGATTATTGACTTATAGAGTTGAGTAACTAATAAATGTGTGTTATACGTAACTATGTTACAATAGGATTTTAAAGTGTTGATAAACTATAGAGTTGGTAAACTACGCTTGAGGAAAGTTTCCCTAACTCAACTCGAGTTCTTATTTTTCAAAATATGTTAGTGGATAATTATTGTTGATTATTCCACATTCACTGATTATTAATGAATATTCGCATTTATTACACGTTCTCTAACTTCATTTGATTTTCATATTTAATGCAAGTTCCCTAACTCTTTACACTTTACATATTGTATAATCTGAATTGTTTCCATATCAACCATATTTACCTCGAGCAAATATTTATTACTATTCAAAAATTGATTGTATATCTTGATATTGTTTCAAGCATTGAACTTATTGTTCCTAAATGCATTATAAAAATTGTCTAAGCCATTGATTCGGCTAGACTATTATCATATGTTAGAAAGCTATCCAAACCAATCGACTTGGTGCGAACTCTTGTAAATCTAATGAGATAAACAACCCTAATTGAAAAAGGAAATTATATAATTATCGTGGAACCGAGGTCTGCACATACCAGCATGTTTAAATGTTATGCATAACGTAAGGTACTGTAGCCTAATCACCTGTTGTACTCGTTTTATTGGATTATCAGTATAATATTGTTAATTCTATCAAGAGTTCTTAGTCTTTCGTGACTGCTCAGTGTTCATTATTCTTGTACGTTGACATGATTAACTCTTTGAATCTTGTTAATATCTTTTAGACCATAGCGACATTTATTAAGAATTATTGTTAATTCTTGAACTATTATTCACTGTTTTACCCTTAATTCTATCAAGTTATAATTGTTCACTCTACATTTCTTGTTGGGCAAATTTTTTGCTCATCCTTGTTTTCCTTAAAACTTTCAGTTAAGGCAGATTATGGTGAACCCTCTGGTAAGGACAAGGGTAAGGACAAGGCTACGTAATAGCTTTGTTCCTTTGCGCTAGGAATTTAATATTATCATGTTGTAATAAGACTTATGTATTATGATGTACTAAGTTATGTTTAAGTTTATTTATTAGAATATTGTAGTAATGGTTACGAGACTTTGGGATAAGAATATTTATGTTATGACAATGTAAATTATTCCATTTTTCTTTGAGTGAGATTTTGATTTATTATTAGAGTTAGCACGTGATGTACTGAATTCGAGATATGTGTGTCTAAATTTGGTGGTGTCACGTGTTTGATTTTTTGATTTTTTTCAAATATTTATATGCATGGAAATTAAAAGGCATAACGCTAAGAAAGTGATAACGTCCCATCATCTCCTAGAACTCGCAACTTTCCTCTAGATCTACGTCTTCCTGGATAGCTGAGGCCTGATAGTATAGTTGTCAGTGGTTATGTTGCCTTCGAGGCTCGTGATAGAGGTTACCTCTTACTCATGAATATCTTTTTTCATTGCCATAACTTGATCGCCTCCTGATTCAGTAAATCCTTCAAGGATGCTAGAAATTGGACCCGTCACATAAAGGGATGAACTCTTGATTCCACGATGGGTTGGCTTCCTTCACTACCTTTATAAAGTTTATTTCTTGATTTCCATTAGGGTTGTCATCTTCCACATTCAATTGATCGATGGTTGGGGTTTTGACTTTTATTGACATTAAACGCCTCTTTTTTCCTTCCCCTCCAACTCTATTTTCAAAACTTACTTCTTTGTAACTTGCCACATTTCCATGACTTTGTTGATGGATGGAGTCCAACTTCCCTATAATCGGTGCTACTAAAATTGCATTCTCATGGTTAGCACTACCGATCATTTTTCCGTCTTTCATTTTTAGATTCAAACCTTCTTTTGTCATCTCATTTCCCTCTATCTTTTCATCAGTATGCCTAATGTAAGTTGGGTCTTTTACTTGAGTTGCAGGCACTATAACAATTTCCCCTACTAGGATCAAATCTTTCACTAAGCGTTTAAGTGACCAACATTTCTCTATGGAATGCCCCGGTCCTTTCGACTGATAAGCACAACGCTATGAGGGGTTGTAATTCCATGCCCCTATTCCCATTGGAGGGGGAAGATCTAAAATTTTCTTTTATCTTTGAATTCCTCTTCTGGGGTCTCATTATCATTGCTTCCATGTAGAATTATTGGATTGTTTCCTCCCACGTATTGGAAGCTTCTTTTCTTGTTTCATAACTAGGTATCAGCAATGATCTTTTCGTTTAATGTTCTCGTACTCTTTTATCTTGTAGCTCGAATTTTCTTATCCACCATGCCTCCTTTTATGATAATTTTATCAAATGACAGGTCTTTCATAGACAAGATACCTTCATAATAAGGATATTCCTGACTTTCGACAAAGATATTGATCATCAGGCATAATCCTTGATTTCCATCTTCAGGCATAATCCTTGAAAGATTCATCTATCTCCTTAACTACTTTCATCAGTCTGCAATGATGTGGTGGCATTTGTATTTGATAACTATATTGGGATAAAAAGGCTTATAAAAGCTCATCCCATGCGTTAATCCTTGATTTATCCTATGTAATAAACCAGGTTGTGGCATTGTCAGTGAGACTTCTCCAAAACATTTGCACGCGATAGACTTCATCCTCAGCTTGCATTCCTAGTTGTCCTAGGTAGATCTTCAGATGAACATAAGGATTGTCGATACTGGTATATTTCATGAAATTAGGAACTTTAGACCTCTATAGATATTGGTTTCCTAAAAATCCATCAATATTTGAATCACCGATTGACTTATTTTTAGGATTGTTATTCAAAGTTAATTGTTGATTTAATGGATTTGTTTAGCTTAAAGTTGTAATGACTAAGCCTAGATTTGTTGACATGATTCCCCGAATTAAGTTATATTGTTCCTTTACTAAATCTAACAATTTGATCATCTGTCCTTTCAACTCATCGAACTCACCTTGGGATACCACAACCTTGTTGGTGGGTAGAGAGTTGGATATGGTCATGGGGGCTAGGCCTTCATGTGGAGTTTTTGCTTCTACCTCACTTAAGGGTTTTCCGGCCCTCCATACATATTTGTGATTTGGACCCACTTCGATGCTTCTTAATCTGATCATGTTCACTCCCTCTGTACTGTGTGATAGCTGATGGTTGGTGTTGACGTAAGGTTTTCCAGGTTATTTGACCACAATATCACCACTTTGATCAGATTTTGGATTTTATGTTTAAAGGACAAATAATCTTGTGTATCGTGTCCTAGAGACCCTGAGTGGTAGGCACATCTCTTGTTTAGATCGTACCTTTTGCTTTTTGGATCCAGAGGTGGAGCTAAACCATTAATTTTCTTTTGGTCCATTAATAAAACCAATACACTCTCAAGGGGATTGTCTAGTAGAGTGAATACCTGATGTTCTATTCTTTCAAATTTCCTCTATCTGTCCTGGTTTTGGTTTAATGTAACCTGTTGTTGTTGTGGTAGATCACTTCCCTTTATCCAGATAGAGTGACTATTCTTGTGTCTCCTAAATTGATCATGTGAAACTAAAGATACATCTTCATTGCTCTTCCTTTGACCTCTCTTGGCATCACTATCATTATGTCTAGATAAAGTGTTTAGATAATTCTTTTGAGATGGTGAGATCTTTGATCTTGCCCACTTTCAAGCCCATATCTGTCATTTGTTGGACCTTTTTCCTTATGTCCTCGATTTTCTCGGTCATCCCTGAGGTTCATGATTTCAGGGGTTTTGTTGGTTTCTTTATTGGAATAATGTTCATGTATCTGTACTTCCCCCTTTTTGTCAGCACTTTGATTGCCACCCTGTGAGGAGTACTCTGGTTGAGTAGGCACTTTCTGTCCCTAAGTGCTTTTACTCTATTCTTTTAGGATGATAACCAAATCTCTTATTTTCTTTTTGAGTCCCTCAAACTCCTCTCGGGTCACAGAATTAGGATCAGATTGGGCATTTCCAGCCATGTTAGTGTATAAGCTTTGTGCTTTCCTCAATTCTGATCCAGTAATCGGATCAATCTTACCTACAAAAGATGGATAGTTTAATCCTGTTAAACACTAACGGTATGTATGCTGTGCAATATGTCACTTTTAATACTTTCCTGCAAAATAAAGGTCAGTTATTTGGATGACAAGATAGCATGACATGATTTGATATTATACAGTAATGGAATTGACTGGGAATGGAAATTATATTTACATTTAATAGATATTTACATGGATTTGAACTTTACAATGAATTTAAAGGGAAAGGCATGAAGAGACTTTCCTTCGCTTTTGGTTTATCAGTGGTTGGCCTATCTTGGGGTTACTCTCACGGGCTTTTCGGCATGAAGGTTCCCAGATCATCTCAATCTACCAGATGGGAAGTTAATTCGATCTTTCAATTGAAGCGGATCTGAGTAGTGCCTTTTCTGAGCTTCACGAGATTAGTCTCGTCTTAAGTCCATTAATGAGCAACTGATGGGATTGCCTCCTAATGGAGGCACCACACAACATACATTCATCGTGTCTCACTACATGCAAAATAATGACATTGTGCAGAGCACTAATATAAAGCGTGATAAAAGAGACATTCACATCCATTTAATGTAAAGACGTCATTTCATACACATACACATAGAAAAGAATCAAAAAGATTAAAATGCAGCTTAAGCCCTCTACCGTCCCCAACGGAGTCGCCACCTGTCGACGCCGGAAAGATTTTATCTCCCTCTTCCTAATGTGTTTCTTACCCTTTATGTTTTCTTTGTGAGTTTGTTTGATCTAAAAGGTGAGGATTTTAGGAAAAGACCGACATATAATGTCGATGATTTGATTTTATTGGTCTGAATTAGAGAGAGCCGCTAGTTGGTATGAGTTAAATGGTTGTACCAACTCAATCGAGTTTTGAAAGGTTTTGCAATATGGCCCAATTATTGGAATCTGTTTAATTGGTTTGGAAACGGAGATTCATAGAGTTCGGGAGCTTGATTAAGCGGGGGGGAAGGTGTTAGGCACCCTCCAAGTTCCGTGAAACACGGTTACCGTGCTTTTTGATTCCCTAATTTTTGTGTGTGTGCATTGTAGTTAATTGGGCCTAAGTGCTTTATTTGAAAGTAGCGCTATGCCTCTTTTGTGCCTATATATAAATGGTTTGACTTGTATAAAAGTTTAATTTTAATACAAGGCATATAAAATGATGGTTTGAAAACAAGTTTTCAAACCCTTATACTTACATAGTAATTGAGGCCTTTGATACTTCCATTTTATTCCGTATTCGGCTTATTTTGATTTTATTCTCGAGATACGAAGCATCTTTGACAGAATTATATATATATATATATATATATATATATATATATATATATATAAGTGTCGGGCTCCTTATGGTTATGAAAGCCATTAAAGTATGTTCGAGCACCATGCATAAGATTTTCCACTATTACGGGGACCTTAAACCCGGATAACCGTTTTAAGGTCCTATATTTATGTTGGGTAAAATCCAATTATGCACAACACACAAGTATACATGATCAACAAGTAATAAAGTGATTAGTTGAGTATCGTTCCCACAAGAAATTATTAATATAAATTATCAAATACTAACTCTTAACCAAACTGATTTTATTTAAACAATTAATTTAAGATTATGAATTAAATTATTTAATTAACTAATTCTAATTAACACTAGTTAAAAATCAGGTTATGGAGATTTAAGATCACAACATCACTTATTGCTTTATTTAATTAAATACACTTTTTATCAATTAAGCTCTCTATTCTGGATTGTT
This sequence comes from Panax quinquefolius, assembly GCA_020205615.1. NCBI lineage: Eukaryota > Viridiplantae > Streptophyta > Magnoliopsida > Apiales > Araliaceae > Panax > Panax quinquefolius. The sequence goes on from CM035158.1 coordinate 60,363,634, forward strand.
AATCAAGAACACATAAGTAAATATGACCATCTCTTAATGCATCATACTCAAATCAACTTAAATCCATAGATGATAGAATTAAGAAGAACACTCTAATTAACTAATTCATTATATCTCTATGTGAATTACAATTAAAGAGGATTTAAAGCACAAGTTCTCTATCAGATTACATGCGATGTATAGGTATATCTCAATCCTAGACATAAATTATGAATTCCAACGCCATGCAGAAAACACAATCACATGCTATTATGATCAGATATAAATTTATAATCCATCTCTCGAATTCATATAGATTATCATGGTAATTGTTAGCTAGGTAATTAAGAAATAAACACAAAGCATAATAGACAATCCAAGAATAATCACAATAATTAATAAAGAAGTATAATAAAATAAACTATGCAATAAGCTCCATTGTAATCTTAAACCAAAGATTTAGTTCATTATTAATGAATTAAAACCAAGAATCCAAAATTAAATAAAATTCAAAGACAAAAATAAGAGTAGGATGAAGAATAAATCTGTTGTCAGTAAATCTCCATATTCCTCAAGTTGTTGCTTTTAATCTTCAATGGCCTCCAAGTTGCTTCAATCTCTAAATCAAATAAGATCTAGGATTTTGTCCTAATCGATTCTAATCTAATCTAAAGGAATCTTCTCTCTAATCCTTGTGATTCTCCTCCTTTTATATGCCTCTTCCTGAGTCTTTTAGAGTCCTTAGAGTCCTTGAAACAAGCAACTCAAACCAATCCTACTTGATCTCAAATTCTGAAAACTACTTTTTCTTCCCGACACCCCCGCCCTGGTGGGCTTTTTACACTAGGAAACCCCCTGTAACAATTCGGAATTTCAAGTGATGATTTTAAATATTTATTGAATTATATAAATATTTGTTTGAGGTGTTTATTGATGAAATAAATATTTTATTGATGGGATTATTATTAGTAAATATTTACGAATAATAAAACTCTAAATTTATGTGATTATAATTGACAGAGTTGTAATATAACATGAGATGTTATATTGTTGTGTTGATTTAATCATTTAAATGGTATGTTAAATTATTAGATAAAATTATAGTGAAATTATAATTTGGTGATATTTGTTAACATGGAAAATTTATTTAAAATATAGTATGTAATTAATCTATTTGATTAATGTTGGATATAAGAATCCAAATAAATAAGATGTAATTATAACTTATAAAATAAATTGTTTATTAAAATAATTAAAATAGTTTTAAATTGATTTAACCCAAACAAGGCTTAAATATATTAAGTCTTTAATATTTAAAGTGTTTTGCCAAACAAAGCTTTATGGCTTTTGGATTATTAATTTTTGAATTTTGAATTATAAATAAAGTAAATAAAATAAAATAAATAATAAATATATATTTATAATATATACATTTGTTTTGTAACCGACATTTTATTAAGTTTGGTGTATTAAGGTTATCAGTTTTATTTCTTACGCTTGAATACTAGTTAGTTTACGCTTAACCTTAGTGCTATGCCTGAGTAGTATACTGAGAATTTAGAGAAGAGAACTTGAGAGTGAAACTTGAGAGAATTGTCTACAATTGCAAGGAATTATCACGCTAAGTGACGGCATTTTCCCTAATTATATATGAATATGCATATATGAGTCTACGACAAAATTTTATATACTTTGTGAATTCAAATTGTTGAATTGTTGATATAACTAACTGATAATTGTGAGTATATGTGTTTATGATGATTAGAGTTTGTATGTAGATAGGAAATTGTGTGCGTATTAGAGTTAAAAAGGAAAAAAATTATTGTAGTGTATATATATTTCATATAGCTTATATAAGTACCAATTATGATGGTCAATTATTATGATAAACGGTAAATTGTGGCTTGTTTATGCTATTTCATTAAGAAACGAAGATAACATAATTTGAACGAAGTGATTTTAGGAAGAATTGAAATCACAATGTTAATTTTTGGAATGAATGTCAAGAAAATTGAGTTTTGTATGAAAATGAGAAATTTGAGGAATAAAACTAGTATAATTGTTGTTAAATGGTTCTATGTTGAGGAATATGTTGACAAACATGTTTATGATAGTTTTATATCAATTGTTCATGTTAATATTACTGTCTAATGGGTGAAATTCGTGTTTATTGAGCTAAAGTTTGACCATTTGTTTATAGCCATCATCGCCTCTGTTCGTTTGTAGCTTGTAAGCAATTGCTATTTGGTGCTAAGCAAAACTCTAGAAATTGCTACCGGGTCCTGTTTGTGTATGGCGCAATTGTGTGCATATACCAGTTTAGGACAATGACTTCTGCTGCTGTTGTAGTTATGGGATAGCAACTTAATATGGTTTAAGGTTATGTTAGCATGTCAAATGTGTAATGACATGGTTAAAACAGAATCGTGATAGGTGATTATAGTTCAAAGTTTCAAATGATTATAAGTTATGAACGTGTTATGTTATAACTTAGTTTATACAATGAATGTTAGATAAGTGTTGTGATGTTAACACTTGGAAATTCTGAAATGTATATGGTAGTATAAGACTTATACAGAAATAACAAGTCTAACTAGAAATGCTTATGTTATGGTATGTTAGCATATCTAATAGGTATTGTGGTTCTAGCTTAATATTATTCAAGCAGGGTTTATTGTCCTTCAATACTTATGCTTTGTAGTTGTTTCTAAGCATGAGTTCAAGATATAGATAGTTCGCTTACACATATTCATTGTTCCATATTATGTTATTATTGATCAACTGTTGTGTTATCAAACACTATTGATTCAACTAGTCCTCTAGTTGATGATTGTTGAACTTCAAATTACCCTTGAAAACTTATCCAAACCAAACTTCCTTTGGTGCGGACTTGTACTCTAAATACTGAGATGAACAACCCTATTATTATTAGGGATAATTTACGCTTAGCGTTAAAATGTTTGTGCACAATACATTGTACAAAGGGCTGATCCCCCTAAGTACGAGGAGTCCTTATAGTCTTATGACTGTTAAAGTTGAAGTTGAAAGATTAATTGCAACTGTGGACATAGTTCGTGGTCTTATGACCCTTAGATATATATATATATATATATATATATATATATATATATATATATATATATATCCCATATTTTGATTCCAGTCTTTGGTTATCATTGATAGAGTACTATTCAGTTTTGATGAGCCTATTCGTTGGCAGTTATTATTATTATTCTTTTGTTGATTCATTGTTATATCCACTGGGCAATTGTTTTTCTCACTCTTGCATAAATATTATTATTGCAGCTAAAGTTGAGAAGGTAGATGAGCCTTCAACTAGCAAAGGAATGGGAAAAATGTACAAGTGATGAAGACTTGTAATTTTCATTTATTGTCATGATGATAGACTTTTAATTAATGATGTGATGTAATAATTTTATTTCCACACTTGATTGATGTTAAGGTTAGACAACCTGTGATGTTTTTGGATTAAATGATGTAACCCTATTTAAAGGGAGGATTTATGATTTAATTTTTATTATATTTGGGTAGATAATATGAATAAATGGATCGTGATCACCAAGTCTTCTGGGAATGAAGTACCTAGATTTGGGGGTGTCATAGGTTGGTATTAGAGCCTTAGGTTTTAAACCTTAGGTGGGGAAAATCCTTAGGAAGTAACCTTTGATAAGATAGTGATGATAAAACTCTTATCAAGTTGTTAAGAAAAAGTAATAAAACACTTGTGTGCTTTTGTGATTATGACTTATGTGCTCGTAAGTGTCGAGTAGTAATGATTAGTAATTAAAACTTAAAATTTGGTTGACAGGATGGCTAATGTAGGAGGATCCAGTCAGGCTAGGGAGGAAGGATCCCAGATGCCTAGATAGGAGGAGCCTCGAGATATTCAGGTGATTTGGGAACAACTACTGCCATGGGAAATAGTTCCGTCGGTCATAGTAGTTGAGCAGGAGAGAGTACCTGATGAGAATGATGAGATAGAGACGGATGAAGAGGACCCTGTGGAGCTGCCACAGTCGGATGAGGAGAACGAGGAGGAAGAGATTCCACTTAACTCGATAGCTGCCCGTATGTACGACGAGGTATACGACCGCAATGTGGAACTTCGAGATACCGTCGAGGAGTTGCAAGAGATAGTAGTTGAACAACAGACCTCGATGGCACAGAAAGACGACAAGATCCAGGATCGAGAGGAACGTCTGAATAACATTGAAGAGAAGCTGGTCCACACTGAAGGAAAGAATGAGCGAATGATAACAGAGATTGCAGAGTTGAAGAACACGTTGAAAGAAGAAGCTACGAAGAGGGCAAGAGCCGAAGACACGTATGAGAAAGCTTATCAGTGAGCCGGATTAGTAAAGAGGGACGCACTAGCAAAGAGGATGAAGATGGAAGAGATGAATAACGTATTCAACACTGTGATCAATCGAGCTCAAGATCGGGTCATGTGTTATCCAATTCAGTTCGAGACTCTGTCATCATACATTTTAGATTGCCGAACAATGACTCGAATTATGGAGGAAGAGCGTCGTTAGGCTACACAGTATCTTAGTACGACATTGTTGGGAATGTACCTGATATGCGATTAATGACATGATAAATAAAATGTAAATCCCGGGTATGATATAACCAATGGGATAGATGATGATGATGTTGTCCTGAAACTTTTGTAGTTCAGGAAAAGTAATGTAAATAACAGTGATGGTATTGTTTTGATGTTTTTAAAAGATTATTAAAAGTTATTATTTTATTCAAAGTGATATGTGTTATATTTTATGTGATAATCTTTTAGGATGTACAACTTAAGTATGTAATACTTAAAAGGTTGAATATAATCTAATGGGTGTATTTCAACAGAAAATGCCTCCAAGACGCCAACCACGACAAAGGAACCCTGAGAATAACAACAATGCTGAGGATAATCCAGTTCAGTAATTCGTAACGCTACTGACGGGAGCATTGCAGAATCAGCCACAGAATCAAAGCTGCGACTTTTAAGGATTTCAAGGCGGTTGGGCCACCAGAATTCCATAGGTCTATGAATTCGGTTGAGGCAAGGACTTGGATTATGGAAATAGAGAATGTTTTCGATGTTGTTAGGGTAGGGGAGAATCAGAAGAATGCTTTTGCAACATTCATGTTGAAAGCGGAGGCGAGTTATTGGAGGCAAGCCAATAAAACCCGAGGAGGTCAAGGGGTAATGTCTTGAAAAAGGTTCAAGGAGATATTCTTTGAGACCTATTTCCCAGAAAGTTCGAAGAATCAGATGGAGGTACGATTTTAGAATCAAAGGCATTATGATGAGATTTGAGTATGCGTGAAATTCAACGAGTCAAGAGGTTTGCACCATATTAAGTGAATACAGATGTGCGCAAGGTAAGGAGATTTGAGCAGAGATTGAAGCCATGGTTAGAGTCTCCTTATTCCAGCTAAAGACGTTTGCAGCAGTGCTTGAAAAGGCGATTCTCACTGAGAGTGGAGGCGAAGCTGTAACAAAGCACAACCAAGAGCAGAGGAAGAAGAAGAGTGAAGGTAAAGCTAAGAATGGTGGTGGTGGTAACAGTGCAAATGGCAACAACAATTTGAAGAGAAAATGGAATGGAAATGTGGGTTCAGGAAATCAGTAAGGTAACCAGCAGAAGAAGAAGATTGACACATGTGCTACATGCGGGAGGTTTCACTTGGGTATGTGCTTAAGGGGGAAGTGGGCATGCTTTAACTATGGCCAGGAGGGTCACATTGCCTCAAATTGCACTTAACCCAAGAAGAATGTTTGCTACACCTGCGGGTCGAAGGATCATTTTGCTCGCTAGTGTCCAAAGAAGAAATCCAGTGAGACAAATGGAAGCAAGGGAAATGCTAGTGGAGGTGCACTGACTATTGCTGGACCAACGTCAACAAATAAGCCCACAACAAGAACCTTCAACATGACGGTACAGGATGCAATGCAATCAAAGGATGTCGTGTCAGGTATTATCCCAATCAATGATATAAATCCATATGTATTATTTGATTCAGGTGCTACTTGATCGTTTATATCTGATGAATTTGCTAAGAAGTTAGAAATACCTAGTGAAGAGTTGAATTTCCCTTTAAACTTAGAAATTGCGAATAGGGAAGTGATTCATGTTAGATTCGTATACAAGAACTGTAGGGTGAACGTTAAGGGAAATATCATGAAAGTAGATTTAATCCCGATAAAACTTGGAGAGTTTGACGTTATATTGGAAATGGATTGGCTATTCAATTATGGAGTGATAATTGATTGCCAAAATAAGTGTGTAAACCTTATGACTCCGTCAAAGGTAGTTTTTCATGGTAACAAATCACCTAGACAAATGGGATGTCTGATGATTATACAGGCCAAGAAATTGTTGAGTCAGCGCTGTGTAGGGTACTTAGCTTACATAGTCGATACTCAAAAGTAGAAGGGTGTAAAATTGGAGGAAATACCAGTGGTTAGGGAATTCATGGACTTGTTTCCAGAAGATTTGCTAGGACTTCCGCCTGATCGAGAGATCAAATTCGTGATCGACTTAGCGGCAGGAACCACTCCGATATCAAAGGCTCCGTATAGAATGGCTCCGGTAGAGATGAAGGAATTAATGGTGCAACTGCAAGAACTGTTAGACAAGAAGTACATTCAGCCGAGCGTATCACCGTGGGGAGCACCGGTGTTGTTTATGAAGAAGAAGGATGGGTCAATGCGTCTTTACTTTGATTATAGAGAATTAAACAAAGTCACTATTAAAAACAAATATCTGTTGCCAAGAATAGATGACTTGTTTCATCAATTGAAGGGTGCTAGATATTTCTCAAAAATAGATTTGAGAAGTGGGTATCACCAACTGAAAGTAAGGAAGGAGGATGTACCGAAGACGGCATTCCAAACTCGGTATGGACATTACGAATTTTTGGTGATGTCGTTTGGTTTGACAAACGCCCCTGCAACGTTCATGGATTTGATGAACAGTTTAAACCATTTTTGGACAAGTTTGTGGTGGTATTTATCGATGACATTCTAGTGTACTCTAAAACTCAAGAAGAACACGTGGAACACTTATGTCTGATGCTGGAGGTATTAAGGAAAGAAAAGTTGTATGCGAAATTCTCTAAATGTGAGTTTTGGCTGGAACGCGTACAATTTCTTGGGCATGTAATTGACAAGGATGGAATTTTAGTGGACCCATCAAAGGTCAAAGCTGTGATAAATTGGGAATAGCCAAGAACTCCATCAGAAGTGAGAAGTTTCTGGGGATTGGTTGGGTATTACAGACAGTTTATCCAAGATTTTTCCAAGATTGCCACTCCGTTGGCAAATTTGACGAGAAAATTTGTAAAATTTGTTTGGACGGAGAAGTGTGAGGAAAGTTTTGTGGAATTGAAGAAGAGGCTTAGTGGGGAACCTGTGTTGTCATTACCAGATAATAAAAGAAACTTTGTGGTGTATAGTGATGCTTCACACAAGGGATTGGGTTCTGTCCTTATGCAGAACGACAAAGTCATTGCGTATACATCAAGACAATTGAAAGACTACGAGAAAGGATATCCAACTCATGATTTAGAGTTGGCAGCAGTAGTGTTTGCTCTGAAGATATGGAGACACTATCTCTATTGAGAGAAATGTGAGATATATACAGACCATAAGAGTCTGAAGTATATTTTCACACAGAAGGACCTGAACATGCGACAAAGGAGATGGATGGAATTGATAAAGGATTATGATTGCGATATCTTTTATCATCCAGGCAAAGCAAACGTTGTTGCAGATGCCTTGAGTAGGAAAGGCCGAGAGAAGTTGATGTTGTTAACAGATAAGGAGGAGCTCATTTCAGTAATGACAAGGCTAGAGTTGGAAATCCAATTTCCAAAAGAATCCGATGAAAAATTGTACCAGGTGGAAGCTAGTCCAACTTTGGTGGATAGGGTGAAGAGCGCACAACTAGAGGATAAGGAATGCAAAAAAATCAGAAAAAGTGTGGTCAAGGGTAAAGAAGTGAAGTACAAGGTTGATACTGAGGGAATGATAAGATTCGAGGGACGAATTTGGGTTCCCATAATACAAGATATTAAAGAAGACATCTTGATAGAAGCTCCTAGCTCAAGATATTCGATTCATCCAGGAAGTACGAATATGTATCAAGATTTGCGGTGACATTTTTGGTGGCCAAATATGAAAAGAGACGTCGCAGAATGCATTACAAAGTGCTTGACATGTCAAAGAGTGAAGGCAGAACATCAAAGACCAAGCGGATTACTCCAACCGTTGGAAATACCATAATGGAAATGGGAGCATATCACAATGGATTTTGTGGTAGGTCTTCCAACGACTCAGAAAGGATAGGATGCGATATGGATGATAGTGGACAGACTGACGAAATCAGCCCACTTTTTGCCAATAAAGATTAGATTTAATCTTGATCAGCTGGCGAAACTATACGTTAAGGAGATCGTCTCAAGATATGGAGTTCTAATATAATTGTGTCAGACAGATATCCAAGGTTCACATCAAATTTCTGGAAGAAATTACATAAATGTATGGGAACGCAACTGAAGATGAGTACAACATATCATCCGCAAACTGATGGTCAAAGCAAACGAACAATCCAAACGTTAGAGGATATGCTTAGAGCGTGCATAATGGACTTCAAAGGAAACTGAGATGATCATCTACCGTTGGTGGAATTTGCATACAACAACATTTACCATGCAAGCATTGGCATGCCGCCATACGAGGCATTATACGGCAGAAAATATAGAACTCCACTATGCTGGGATGAAGTTGGTGAACGTCAACTACTTGGACCAGAACTGGTACAGTAGACTGCTAAAGTTATCAAACTCATTAGAGCAAGACTAGTAGCTGCTCAAGATCGATAGAAGAAGTATGCTGATCAACACAGGCAGAATCGTGAATTTGAAGCAGGAAATTTCGTGTTCCTGAATGTTTCTCCATGGAAGGGGAAAATTCATTTCGTGATTCTGCGCATAGTGGGAGAAATAGCTTATGAGGTAGCTTTACCTCCAGAATTAGAGCATGTGCATAACTTTTTTCATGTGTCGGTGTTGAGACCGTATAAACCCGATTACAAGCATGTGATCGAGTATGAACCGTTGTAGTTCTGTAAAGATTTGTCCTATGAAGAGATTCCTTTCCAGATAGTAGACAGGAAAGAACAAGTGCTCAGGAAAAAAGTGATACCTTCTGTGAAGGTAATATGGAGGAACCACAATGTCGAAGGGGCTACGTGGGAACTCGAAGAGGAAATGATGAAGAATTACCCTGAGTTATTTGTTTAGTCTTTGTCTTCGATTCTTGGGAGAGAATATTTGTAAGAAGGGAAGAATGTGACGACTTGATTGTTTGAGTTGTGATTCTAGGGACAGAATCCTTGTAAGGAGGGAAGGATGTAACAATCCAGAATTTCAATTTGCAATTTTAAATATTTATTAAATTATATAAATATTTATTTGAGGTGTTTATTGATGAAATAAATATTTTATTGATGGGATTAATATTAGTAAATATTTATGTGATTATAATTAACAGAGTTGTAATATAACATGAGATGTTATATGTGACACCCCCAAAATAGGTATACATCACCTATTCTGAGTCGTCAAATACATGGTACAAAATTCAGATACAAACTTAAATATACAACATGAGCTGTGAGTTTTAATATAATCATTGTCTTCTAGATAGTACACAAACTCAAAATAAGTCCTCAATACATTTATTATCACTCTATTTCATAGAATAGTGAGGACTACTAATACTATCATCTGGACCGTCACTCTGTTCCCCGACTTGTTCCAGCTATATTCTCATTTCCTAAAGAGAACAGTGAAAGAAAGGGTGAGCTCAACTAGCCCAGTAAGAAATATCATGACTAAGATAATGCAGGATAAATTATCATTAGCCTTCAACAATGTTAAACTGATAAAATACAATAGACATCATGTTTAACTACAGCGGAACAAGCAATCCATTAAAAGAGTCAAGTAGAGAATAAAATATAATATCTTTTATGATTTAAAAAGGTTTTTCATCACTTTTTATCGCTGAGACTCAGCTTAATAAATAATCCACATCATCCCTGTACTACGGCCAAGGATATTCATTAGGGTCACGACCACAAATTATCCATGCACTACGGGCCAAGGATATTCGTGTATTCATCAATGGTCATGATCATACCAACAACTGTCCATCAATGTAGTACGGGCCAATGAGGACTTTTACCACATCATTTGTAACATTACGGTCATGATTACACCGAATAATCCCTAGTTATAATCATACCAAGTTCACAGATGACTTTCAAAAAAATATAAACATGAGGATGATGACAATGATATAAGAATTCAGTAAAACAAGTTCAAGAATTAATTTATTCAGGAACTAATAAATCCAAATTGTCAACATGATACTTCTTTGTAGAGTAAAATTCAATAATGCTCAGAAGAATATTTCCATGAAAAGATACTGGATGAAGCGCAAATATCAAGGATATTCCACTAATTTCATGGAGTATAGAAGTCAAAACTTTAACCAACTGAGTATAATAAAGAATGGAATAAAAAAAGAAATCACCATGCATGCGGTACTTAGATAGACATGTTATTCCAATGAATACTAAATAACGGAACCGTGTCAAAGTAAATTACAGACCGATGTGGATATTCCAATGTAATAATAAAAAGCGGAATTCAGTCCCACGTCAAACGCATGTATAAGATATTCCAATGTAATAATAAAGACAAAACCAGTCGAACGTAAAATGCATAGACAGGATATTCCAATGAGAATAATAAAGACTAACCAGTCCAACGTAAAATGCATATACAGGATATTCCAATGTAATAATAAAGAATGGAATAATGTAAGAATTTCACCAAGTATAGGCAAAACACAGCGTACAAAAGTTATTCCAATGTAATAATAAAGAATGGAATAATGAAGTTCTCTTCATGAATACAAAAGAAATAATACCCCTTACCTTAGAATAAAGCTGGATACTGGAATAGAGAGGTAGCAGACTTCTCTTCTTCTTTCTCTCTATAATTTCTCTCTATAATAAATGCTCTATAACTTTAGTGAATTGGTGAGAAATGAAGGAAGAATGAGCTTCTATTTATAGAAAAATATAGTTTCGATAATTGCACATTTTGGAGCTCAAAATATTACAGAACAATACCTCCAACTTTTCTTTTATTTTTAATTTAGTCCTGCAAGTATTGTCAATCTTGCACCACCTCCCCTAATAGTAAATCATGTGAATCAATAGTAAATCATGCGAATCAATAGTTCTAGACTTGTGAAAATACGAATTATAGTATAGTACCTCCATCTATACGTCCATCTTTAACTTAGTCATGCAAGTATTATCAATCTTGCACCAACTCCCCTAATAGTAAATGAATGTGACTCAATAGTACACACATATGAACAAATAGTTATATAAGCATGTGTATTAGTAGTAATTAATTGCTCATTTATCTGATAAATTACCCGATTTATCAATATAACCCCCAGACATCAATTATCATCGAAATAGATGTCGATTTCTACTAACACCAATAATCCCAACACAATGGAACTATCAAACTCATCTTTAATCAACACGAACTTATTCATCATTAATATTGTAACTCACAAGATTTAACAACCGTGTCATTCCTGTGAAGAGGGGCTTTCCAATAAGGATTTCTCCCTATCGACGCCAAGCAATTAGGTGACCAAACCTCTCCTCGCGTAACTTCTACACATTGTAAATATTGTAATTTAATAATATGAATAACTTTGTCGTCTCAATTATTGATTTAATAATATATCATATAATGCAGATGATACTATGATAATAATCGAATCAATAATATTAGAGATATAATGCAACAATTACTATAACAATAATTGAGTATAACTGAGTGACTTCTCACGTAAGCATCAATAACCAATACCGTGTACCACTATGCAACCATGCGCATTACTGTACTTTTACTACCGGGTAGTTCAACAGTTTTAACGGTAAAACTTCCGTCGTTATTTTCATAAAAATATTTTTGTCGTTTTCTCAATTCGACAATAATTCTGTTGTGGGGTCCACCAATGATTGTGTCGTCGTACGAATATTTCCTGACCAATCGAATATAATATAACAACTTGCATACTTTGCAAAATTTATAAATATTACCCACACCTATAACATTGTATCAAATTCACACCATAATATTCAAAAAAAATATTTTGAGAAATTTAAATCTTTATTCATAAACTTTAGGATCTCACATTATATTATTGTGTTGATTTAATAATTTAAATTGTACGTTAAATTATTAGATAGAATTATAATGAAATTATAATTTTGTGATATTTGTTAAAATGGAAAATTTATTTAAAATATACTATGTAATTAATCTATTTGATTAATGTGGATATAAAATCTAAATAAATAAGATGTAATTATAAATTATAAACTAAATTGTTTATTAAAATAATTAAAGTGGTTTTAAATTGATTTAACCCAAACAATGCTTAAATATATTAAGACTTTAATATTTAAAGCGTTTTGCCAAACAAAGCCTAATGGCTTTTAGATTATTAATTTTTGAATTTTGACTTATAAATAAAATAATAAATATAATATATTTATAATATATACGTTTGTTTTGTAACTGCTATTTTATTAAGTTTGGCGTATTAAGGTTATCAGTTTTATTTCTTACGCTTGAATACTAGTTGGTTTACGCTTAACCTTAGTGCTATGCCTGAGTAGTATACTGAGAATTCAGAGAAGAGAACTTGAGAGAGAAACTTGAGAGAATTATCCGCAATTGCAAGGAAATATCACGCTAAGTGAAGGTATTTTCCCTAATTATATATGAATATGCATATATGAATCTACGACAAAATTTTATATACTTTGTGAATTCAAATTGTTGAATTGTTGATATAACTAACTGATAATTTTGAGTATATGTGTTTATGATAATTATAGTTTGTATGTAGATAAGAAATTGTGTGCGTATTAGAGTTAAAAAGGAAAAAAATTATTGTAGCGTATATATATTGCATATAGCTTATATAAGTACCAATTATGATGGTCAATTAGTATGATAAACGGTAAATTATGGCTTGTTTATGCTATTTCATTAAGAAACAAAGATAACTTAATTTGAACGAATTGATTTGATGAAGAATTGAAATCACAGTGTTGATTTTTGGGATGAATGTCAAAAAAATTGAGTTTTGCATGAAAATGTGAAATTTGAGGAATAAAACTAGTATAATTGTTGTTAAATGGTTCTATGTTGAGGAATATGTTGACAAACATGTTTATGATAGTTTTATATCAATTGTTCGTGTTAATATTACTGTCTAATGGGTGAAATTCGTGTTTCTTTGAGCTAAAGTTTGCCATCGTTTATAGCTATCATCGCCGCTCGCTGCTGTGCACCGTAAACAGACTGACTGGTGTCAAAAGCAAAAATCTGGCATGTTACTGCTACTTTGTCAGAAGTCTGTGTATGGCATGAATCGCACTATACCCCAGTTTGGGATCATGACTTCGCACGTTCTTTGCAGGTTATGGGATAGCAACTTAATATGGTTTAAGGTTATGTTAGCATGTCAAATGTGTACTGACATGGTTAAAACAGAATCGTGCTAGGTGGTTATAGTTCAAAGTTTTAAATGATTATAAGTTATGAACGTGTTAGGTTATAACTTAGTTTATACAATGAATGTTAGATAAGTGTTGTGATGTTAACACTTGGAAATTCTGAAATGTATATGGTAGTATAAGACTTATACGGAAATAACAAGTCTAACTAGAAATGCTTATGTTATGGTATGTTAGCATATCTAATAGGTATTGTGGTTCTAAACCTATGTGTATGTGAACGTGAGTTTAATATTATAGCTTACGCTCGAGGCAAGTCTTTAAAACTTATGTTTTTACATTAAGCAAGTTTCTTACTTTAAACTTTCATTAAGTGAACTCTTGTATTTCTAATCATTATTTGAGCAAGCTAGCTATGACTTTAACTTTATTCGCACAAGTTTTGAATTCCAATATTTATTGATGTATTCTAACTTGTTTATTGTTAGACAAGTTTCTTTATTATCATTCGTGTATTATGAATGCAATTTTCTTGAATTCTAATTTCTAATGGTGAATTATCTTATCTCATTTACTTGACAAACGCTATTCTCATTATAAGAAAGCCTTATTTTCAGCTTGCTATTAATTAAGGTGTATTCAATAATTCATAGTCCTAGCTTAATATTATTCAAGCAGGGTTTATTGTCCTTCAATACTTATGCTTTGTAGTTGTTTCTAAGCATGAGTTCAAGATATAGATAGTTCACTTACACTTATTCATTGTTCCGTATTATGCTTTTATTGATCAACTGTTGTGTTATCAAACACTATTGATTCAACTAGTCCTCCAGTTGATGATCGTTGAACTTCAAATTACCCTTGAAAGCTTATCCAAACCAAACTTCCTTTGGTGCGGACTTGTACTCTAAATACTGAGATAAACAACCCTATTATTATTAGGGGATAATTTACGCTTAGCGTTGAAATATTTGTGCACAATACATTGTACAAAGTATTAACCCCCCTTAGTACGAGGAGTCCTTATAGTCTTATGACTGTTAAAGTTTAAGTTGAAAGATTACTTGTAACTGTTGACATAGTTCGTGGTCTTATGACCCTCAGATATATATATATATATATATATATATATTCCATATTTTGATTCCAGTCTTTGGTTATCATTGATAGAGTACTATTCCGTTTTGATGAGCCTATTCGTTGGCAGTTATTATTATTATTATTATTCTATTGATTCATTGTTATATCCAGTGAGCAATTGTTTTGCTCACTCTTGCATAAATATTATTATTGCAGCTAAAGTTGAGAAGGTAGATGAGCCTTCAACTAGCAAAGGAAAGGGAAAAATGTACAAGTGATGAAGACTTGTAATTTTCATTTATTGTCATGATAATAGACTTTTAATTAATTATGTGATGTAATAATTTTATTTCCACACTTGATTGATGTTAAGGTTAGACAACGTGGGATGTTTTTGGATTAAATGATGTAACCCTATTTAAAAGGAGGATTTATTAATTTAATTTTTATTATTTTATTATATTTGAGTAGATAATATGAATGAATGGATCGTGAACACCAAGTCTTGTGGGAATGAAGTACCTAGATTTGGGGGTGTCACACCCCCGCCCCGATGGGGGTCATTTTCCAAAAGATTACAAAAATGTCACTAAGCTCCCTTTTTCATGTTTTGACCTTCTGAAACCGTTTTTTACAGCACAAACACAAAGCAAGTAACAAAACACTAAAAATACTTAAAGTTACCAAAGAATTAAGCCCCAAAGATGTCCAAATCATAGGCATAAACCCACTCATCAATTTATAATTACAAAATTTGTAAGCTAGTTGTACAACTGAAAAGGGTCTAACATGGGAACCACATCTAAATTCACGGATTGAACCATAGATCCCTTGATTCATAGGCTCATAAAATATTATTCAAAAGCTTTCACAATTAAAATAAAAAGTATATTTAACTCTAGACGTCACAAAATAAGAGATTAATCGGTTAAATCCTTGTATGCGCATAGCCAAAGCTTCCAGCTTCCTCTAGATACAGATTTAGGGCCGCGTGGTTGCTAGATATTTGCAAACTAGAAAGAAAACTAGATTTAAATAAATCTTAGCCATTCTAGCTTAATGGTTATAGTTTTGCAACTTTTAAACTTGTTAAAAGCTAGATATGGCTAGATTTAGATAAATCTAGTCAACAAACTTTGAATATTACAGTTTTACATCAAATTAACGGTTAAAACTGATATTTAATCACAATGATTCACTATATATATATAGACAATTATATAAAGATTAAATAATATATATTACTTATATATATTAAAGAAGTAAAAGGCCATATATTTGCAATCTAGGCAATATTAACAGTATAATTTGATTTCGAATCAAAAGGCCGTGGATATATATATATATATAAGGCAAGAGAAAGCAAAAGATTGATATTTCAACCAGGAAAACTAACTAATATACATATATTAGTTATATATATATATAGAAGAGGAAAAAAAATTAAAACTTGAAGAAATCTTATAGTCTTGCATGAAAAGGGCTATCGAACAACTTTAAACGCCCTTAGACTTGATTTCCACTAGTTAAAACTTGATATGTTGCAATAAATATGTATATGAAAGCTTACAAGTGAGGTTTACAGGTTTAGAAACAAGATTAGAGCGATTTCTGGAGAAATCTCTCTCTTTCTCTTTGTCTTCCTTTTTTTTTCTTCTTCTTCTTCCACAAGTTGCTAAGCAACTTGTATATGAAGCCCTGGGCTTCGACAGGTAGACCTACAAATTCCAAAGGTATACATGCGGAAAGGCCAAGTGGGTCCCACAACCTTGAAGTACGTGCAATCCCAAACGATGTGCAGTCCACTAAAATGCTTGGAACTTGCAATCCGGGAATCCGATGGAGATGTGTCATACCATTCTGAAAATCTCTCTCTGAGAGCTAAGAAATGACATAGGGCTTGCTCTTTTTCGAATTTGGGAAGATTGGTCCATGACTAGAATAACATCTTCTGGTCTTCGCAGGTAGTCCGTTGAGCTATTTTGCGTAGTTTACTCTCGAAAATACTATAATGGCTCTTTGTGACCCTATTTACAGTTGTATTAAGGTTGGTGAAGTTAACTTGTCAAAATGACCATTTTTCTTTTCTAAGGGTTATCTCTAGGGTTGACGGGGCTTTTGGCTGTCCTTCGGGGTTGTCTCAAGGGTTTGATTGCTGCCAACTTTTCTTTTCCTTGGGGTTGATCTCCAATAATGATTTTATGTTCCACAGGGATGACTCCGTGGTTAGATTTGATATCCCAGGGCTATTGTTGGGTTCTGATTTGATGCTTCAGGGTCGTGTCAAAAGGTTGATTTGAAATCCCGAGACTGTTTTTAGGGATTGATTTGATGATTTCCTGGAACATTAATTGGGGTTCTGGTTTGATGATTTAGAATTCCAAGGTTATCTCTAGAAGATAAAAGATGATTCTTCCCTCCTGCACGGTTAATGCTAGGAATGTGAAATTTCGAGTGTCTACAATATGTGTACAAGAAGGTTAGTCGTAGCGCTGTTTCATTCCTAGTATTATATGTTGACGATATATTACTAATAGGGAATGATGTTCCTATTGTACAGTCGATCAAAATCTAGTTATCTAAACACTTCTGCATGAAAGGCTTGGGTGAGGCATCCTATATTTTGGGGATAAAGATCAATAAAGATAGATCTAAAAGGATGCTTGGCTTATCCCAAGGAACCTACATTGAGTCGATGTTAAAGAAGTTTAGCATGAAAGATTCCATAAGAGGTCTCATGCCGATGAGCCATAGAATACATCTCTACGAGAAATAGGCCCCAAAGAAACCTAAGGAGAGAGAGCATATGAGTAAGAATCCTTATGCTTCACCAATAGGATCTATCATGTACGGTATGATATGTACTAGACCGGATGTCGCTCATCCACTTAGTGTAACAAGTAGATATCAGTCGAATCCAGGAGAAGAGCACTGAAAGGCAATGAAAAATATCCTAAAGTACTTAAGAAGAACTAAGGATGTATTTTGATAAGTGCATAATATTCATGATTTTTTATTCTTTTACGTTTGGTTTTATTTCATATTCTGTGATTTAAATGGAATTATTAGTGTGTCTATTGATTTTAGGTGTAATTGGAGATGATAAGATAAAAACGAGACAAAAAGGAGCTAAAAGGCCAAGTTGTTGCTGATCAAGGTTAGTAACGACCGCGTCTGCTCCTCAAAGATAAAAGCAACACGACCAAGATCGCTACAGTAATCTAAGAAAATCGGCATGTCGCCAAGCAGACATTTTCGCTTGGAAAACCCCACCCCGGTTAGTAACTCTCTGTCCAAAGTCGCCCCAACGCATTTAGAAGTTGCATCGGCCAGCTCATCTCTGTCAAAGCTTGCCTCAGTGGGAACAGTATGCATAAAATCTCTGCCTCAACGGGTGTTTGGCGCGGTCGCGTCGTTCCCCAATATAAATAGGGTGCGATCGCGCTAGGTCGGGAAGCTGAAGGATTTTTAGAAACTTTTGAAGAGCATATTCTGGCATATTTTTACATGGAATTGGATTAATGCTTCTATTAGATTTAGGATATCTTTAGACTGAGATTCACTTTCTATATTGGATTCTATTTTTTATGGAAACTAGTTATATTTTGTAATTCCTTTTAGGATTTTACTTTCTAGTTCTCATAGGATTTAGGGATTGATTTAGCATTATAAATACATGTTATTGCTGGGACATTCATTCATTCAATCATCAGCTCTCCTCTATACCATTGAAGTGTAGATCTAGAAGCATGGCAGGCTAGATTTCTCTATACAGTTCTAAAGGGAGGTGGAACCTTGTTTACAAGTATTTAATTAATTGAGTTTTATTATTTATTCCTTTTTTTGTGAAACTTCTTCTGATAATCTGTTTTCATTGATTGCATGCTAATTGATCTAATTGATTTGATATGGCCAATTGAGTTAGTTTGATTATTATCAATTGCTAGATTAAGATTGGTATTACATGTAATTGATATCAGTCTTCATCATAAGTTATAACTTGCACGTTAATACTAATTGTGGATTACGTGTAATTGATATCAGTCTTCGTCAAGGTTTTGTGTATTACTAAGACTATCAAAAAATAAGTTAAACAAATTGAGCTTATGTGTTTGTTGCTTGGATTAGCCTAATAGTCTATTTCGTAATGCTTCTATCATATTAAATCTATAGAGCTTGTTCTAGGTTATATGATAGTTAAAATATGGTGAAGAGCTTATTTCATACAATGATAATCTAAAGAGAATTTTGTATAACAGAGCTTATTGTTATATAGGCTAATAGTTTTATTGAAGGGTAAATAGTAATAACTTGATTACTTGATTGTTGTAACTTGGTAAAACTTAACTGCTGAACTGAAGTTTTTACACATTTGGTTAACTTCATCATTTTAATTCTGTTTTCTTAGTTTAAAAGCAATTTTCAAAAACCTCATATCTTTATTTTTTGCTTAAATAGTAGAATAATTCTAAAATAAATCACTCTCTATGCGATCGATCATGTGTTCACTACTATGCTAATCATTTAAATTTGTCAAGTAAAAGTGAGGTTAATTTTTGAGTGTCAATGACAGCTCCCAAATTTTGGCGTCGTTTCAAGGGATTAATTGTGTTTTGTTTATTTCTAATATTTTTTTATGCCTCGATCGTCTCAATCTATTGACTTAAATTTTGATCAAGAGATAGAGAGAACTGTAGATACAGAAGAAGCTCTTGTTCTATCACTTGCAGAGGAAAAGATGGCGGTGCCAAATAGAAACCAAACTTTGAAAGAATTAGCTACTCCTGATGTTGATCAACCATCTTTGTTTATTGAGTATCCTACTTTAGATGTTTCTTTTAAACTTAGGTTCGGACTAATTTGTCTTTTGCCTATTTTTCGTGGTCTTAAAAGTGAAAATCTATATAAGCATCTGAAGGAGTTCCATATGGTGTGTTCCACGATGAAATCACAAGGAGTGATAGAGGATAAAATAAAGCTTAGAATTTTTCCATTCTCTTTAGCAGATTTGGCTAAAGAGTGGTTCTACGATCTTCCTTCAGGATCAATACGATCACGGACTGATATGCAAAGGTTGTTTTTGGAGAAGTTCTTTCCTACATCAAGAGTTGTTGATATAAGGAAGGAGATATGTGGAATCATGCAGTTCAATGGAGAGACTCTCTATGAGTATTGGGAAAGGTTCAAGAAGTTGTGTTCCAGCTGTCCACCTCACGAAATTGATGACCATCACTTGATGTAATATTTCTATGAGGGTTTTCCACCAATGAAAAGAAGTATGATTGATACGGATAGTGGGGGATCATTAGTTGATAAGATATCGGAGGCTGCTAGAAATTTGATTGCGAACATGGCAGCCAACTCACAACAGTATGGAACAAGGAATGATCATACACCAAAAAGGGTAAATGGGGTAAGCACTTCTAATCTAAAGCAATAAATTTTTGATTTAACTGCTTTGGTTCAAATAATGTGTCGACGTCGGGATTTTTATTTGTCCCTTTCTGTGCTTGTCTTTTGGTGTTCTCATTTTGGATGATTTTTCTTTGAAAAAACAAGTTTGAAAAGGTCTGACATGTAAATGTCGATGATTTGACTTTTAGAGTCGCCATTTGGTAATTTTAAATGGTTACACTAACTCAACCAATGAAAGGTTTGTACAAAGACCCAATGGTTTGACACTGTTTAACTTGTCTTGGAAACCGAGATTCGTTAGGGTTTGGGGGCTTGATTAAGTGGAGGGAAGGTGTTAGGTACCCCTGACTTCTGTGATAACACAGTTACCGCCACTTTTCATTAACTTTTATTTGAGTATGTGTGTGTGTAGGGCCTATGTGAAATTGTGTGGAAGTAGTGATATGCCTCATTTGCACCTATATTCAAAGGGCTTGACTTTTGTATAAAAATTCAATTTTAAAAAGATATAATAGTGAAGTTTTGGAAAATAGGTTTTTAAACCCTTATGCTCAATAGTAATTGAGGACTTTGATACTCCATTTTATTATGTTCGACTTGATTACTTTTATTTTTGAGATGCGAGGCATCTTTGAGAAAATAAGATACATAGCAGTGCCGAACTCCTTGTGGGCATGATAGCCATCTAAGGACATCTAGACATCGTAAATAATTTACAAACTTGCTACAGCTGAGAAATGTACATCTCAGGAACTGAATCTAGATTCAGAGACTGAATCTGTGATCACATGATTCCTGGGCTCACATAAAAGAGTAATATATACAAAAGCTAGAAAAAGAACTACATTTGAGTAAATTTAAACCATTCTAGCTTCAACGGTTCCAGTTTAGTCGCTTTTGAACCGGTCAAAGTTAGAAGTAGCCAAATTTAGGCAAATCTATCCCGCAAGCTGAAAGATTAAATATCTACATTATGAAAGCACTTAAAGCAGATATTTAAATAAAAGTAGTAAATATATATATATATATATATATATATATATGTGTATATATTTATATAAAAGCGATAAATGGCCACGAAGTAAACTCCAGGTCTGATAGAAATGTAAATATTATATATGTATAGTTAGTAGAAGCTTAAAAATTTGAAATATCTTATAGTGGGCTGCCAAGAAGACTTCAAATAGCTTTTGATGCCTGAAAACTCGGTTTCCTCCAGTTAAACTTTAGTATGTTACAATACATGAGCTTACAATTGTTTAGAAAGAAGAATCACACAGTTTAGAGCACTCTAGCAGGGTTTATAGGCTGAAATAGACAGAGTTTTCTCTCCTTTTTCCTTTTTTTCAAATGAGCTGCCAAGAGCTCATATTTTAAGACCAGATGGCCGCGGGTCAACCCGCAGAACCCGCGGGTCTACCTGCGGCTGCCTGGACTGCCCCGGGCCATGTGAGTCCCGTTGTCTCGATGTACATGCACTTGGGCTACGTGCTGTCCGCTCGAACCTTCATAACTTTTAATCTGGGCTTTTAATAAAGGAGTGTTGTACCCTTTTAGAAAGCTATTGTCAAGAGCTACATAATGACATAGGATTAGAGGTTGTACGAAGCCGAAAAGATGGGTCTATGACCAGATCTCCAAGTCTTAAAAGTCTATCCGTTGTACTATCTTGTGTAGTTGTCACTTGGGATTTGAGCTATGGTTCTTTTGGGAAATCTTGGTACGCAGTTTGAATTAAATTTTGTTGAGACGACATTGGTGTGATGTTGAGGTGGCAAAAATGATGATTTTTCCCTTATCGGGGTTATCTCCGGCTTTGGCGCAGATGTAGTAGTTGTTTCTCAGTGTTATCTCTGAGATTGGACTGCTATAGATGTTGAATGTCCTCAGGGTTATCTCTGAGGTTGGCTTGACCTCCCGGGGTTATCTCTGGGGTTGAACTGAGTATCCCGAGGTTGTCTTCGGGGTTAAAACTGACTTTTCTGGGGTTATCTCCGGAACATAGACTGTATCCCTCGAGGTTATCTCCGAGATTGAAAATTGAGCTTCTGTGACACCCCCAAATTCGAGTTTTCTAACCTCGAATTCGGTGTTCAAGATATTCAACAACAAATATACTTTCTAACTAATGTGGAAGAATAAACATACATTGTTTATCATAATAGTAATAAAGTCTTACAATCATAGTTCCAAGGTTCTTTAACCTTCACTTAAAACGTACTCTTAATACTATAAAGAGTTTACATAACCAAATAGCATTTAAAATACACTAGTACAAAAGCCTTCTCAAATATCTACTCTTGAACCTTCCACTTTCCTTTGTCCCTTTTGGACGTTTCTGCCTTAGCTGAAATAAATGTCATGATATAGCAAGGGTAAGCAACTAATTTGCTTAGCAAGTTTATACATAAGGGAGATATATCATGATTAGAAAGAAGTTTCACTTTTAATGTTCAACAATAATATAAAATTGTGCAGGAACATAAATTAATACACTACAAGAAATCACACAAAAAATGACGTTAAAATTTGTCACATAAAATTCATTTTTCGTCACCAAAACATTTGGTGACGATTGTTAATCATCACAGAGACCGTCATCGTATGAGCGTGGTATTAGGTATATTTGACACTATTTGATGTCGTCACTAAAAGTTTTAACTTATGGTGACGATATACATCATTGTCACTATAATTAATTACTTTTAGTGACGTTAATAACGTCACTATTTGAATGAAACTTTCGTCACTCTATATTATGTTTCGTCATCAAAACTTGGTGCATTAAATGACAAAAATCATTTTTCGTCATTAAATGATATTGTTTTAGTGACAAAAATATGTTACTCTATTTAAATCATCTAATTTTAATGACGATAATATCATCATATTTATGATTATTCTTTTGTCATGTTATTGTGTTTATCGTCACCAAAATAAGAAAATAAATGATTTATGTAACAATTCGTCACCTAATAATATATTTAATATAACAATTATGTCGTTGTCATTTCATATTTTAAATAATATTACAAAATAATTTGTCACCAAAGAGCTATTTTTGGGACACATTTTTCAATACTTATGGTGACGATACATCTCGTCACAAAAAGAGTTACTAATAGTGACAAAATTAGTTGTTGTGACTAAATAAAAAACTAAATATAAAATTATAGATCTAGAAATAAATAAAAAATTACACCAAGATGATAACCAATAAATTCCAAACCTTTTAATAAAATCACTGTGTTATTACAACAACACTAGCAGAATTGAGCAACAAACTCAGCCTTACCAACAGAAGAATACAGTTAATTAATACTCAAATACATGAACATGTGCATGAACTATTTTCACAATCAAGTGTAAAGTAATGAGCCAATGACCACCATGTGCATGAACTATTTTCACGTGATGGAAGCCAAAGTAATATTTCAATAATTCTTCGATGCTAACATTTGTATCATCGAGCACGTCCTTTACGTCTCCAAAATGGAAGAGGTTTACTTAGTTCCTCAATACGAGCTTTGTTTCTCCTGTAATATGTGCCATTCATTAGCAAAAACTTCTTATATAGCTTTTATGTATAAAATCATTGAGATAGCTATAAAAACGTGTAAATAAAATTGAACCAACCAACCTGTATAAATTTGAGTTCTTGTACACTTGTGTGAAATCAACGCTAAGAATCATTTCTTGTTTAAAACTAGTAACTTCCAACATTCAGGTGGCTGGATTGTAACCATCATTGATTTTACTAACTCCTTCAATTTCCTTTGTAACCATCATTGTTTTTACTAACTCCTTCAATTCCCTTTATTTATAAAAAGTTCATGTTTTAATTACAAATCACTTTAATCATCGACATACATAGTTAAACTACGAGTTTAAATGTGATAGACTGTTAGTGTATACACGAGTAATGTTGTTAGGATCATGACACTTTATAGGTTATTCTTGCATATTAAAGTGGAACATTCTTAATTTTTCCTCTCTATGCCAAAACAGTCCCAACTTGATCAACTTGTGGCAGTCAAGCTTTGTTTAGCCGTTTGGGGTTTATGCAGGCTTTGTGTTCAAGGATAACTAGCTAATTAGAATTGCCTTAGCAATTCTTTGATTTGTGACCTGCTACTTCCTAAAGGCAGTAGCTTTACTTTCTTTCTCTTTAATTACCTATATAATTTTGAGACATGTCCCACAAAATTGCTTATTTAAATTTTGAACTTGATGGGCAAGTTTTTGAGTTGCACCATAAAGATAAAAATAGTTTTTCCAAGACTGTAAAACAATAGTATACTAACTAATCAAGATGTGCAAGGTACTGCTATGCCTAGATGATTATCTGGCCCTGCAGCAGCCTCGGCAAGTCCAGTCAGTCCATAGCTTCAGTTTTGTTAAGGGTGTGTCTAGAAGACCATTCATTCTAAATATCCTCCATTTAACTAGGTACATTTCTTGGAGCAAAACCGATTAAGTAAAGGGTCCCCTCAATATTTTTAACAACAGTTATTCATCATTATTATAACCGCAATATTAACAACCAGATCGTTTCCAAGAAAGAGGGGACTTTTCGATAAGGATTTCTCCCTATTGGCGCGCAATTACGTGATCAAACCCCTTTTTCTTGACAGAACTTTCTAGAAATTGTTAATTATTCCAATAATAATATGAATAACTTGTCATCTCAATTATTGATTTAATAATATAAAATATTGACAATAATTGAATCAAATAATGTGAGATACTATGCAACAATTACTGTAGCAATAATTGAATAAAACTTAGTGACTTCTCACGTAAGCATCAATAATCAATACCGCGTGCTACTATGCAACCACACATATTACTGTACATTTATCACGTGGTATTTCAACAGTTAACAGTAAAACTTTCGTCGTTATTTTTATAAAAAGATATTTATGTCGTTTTCTAACTCCGACAATAATTCTGTTGTGGGGTCCAACAATGATTGTGTCGTCGTACGAATATCCCTGTTAAAACTAATATTCCTCGACCAATCGAATATTTTATAACAACTTTCTTACTTTGCAAAATTTGTAAATATTACCCACAACTATATCATTATAACAAATCCACACCATAATATTCAAAATTATATTTCGATAAAAATTAATCTTTATTCAAGAAAGTTGGGGTGTTACAACCTCCCCTTCTTAAGAAATTTTTTCCTCGAAATTAGGGTACGTACCTGGTATGTCGAAGAGGTGAAGATACCTTGATTTAATTTTAGATTCTAACTCCCATGTCATTTCCTCAACATAATGGTTTCTCCACAAAACTTTGACTTGATGTATAACCTTGGAGCGTAGAATATGTTCCTTCTTATCCAAGATTTTAACAGGCACCTTTTCATACGTTAAATCTTCCACTATTTCGTCTGGTTCTAACTCAATAATATGGTTCGGGTTTCCATATATTTATGTAACATAGATATGTGAAAAATGTTATGAACACGAGAAATACTTGGCGGTAAGGCGAGTTTATAAGCCACAGTTCCTACTCGATTGAGGATTTCAAAAGGGCCAATGAATCGAGGATTGATCTTTCCTCTCTTTCTAAATCTCGTAACTCCTTTCCATGGAGCAACACGTAACAACACATGATCACCAACATTGAATTCCACGTCCTTTCGATGAAGATCAACATAACTCTTTTGTCGATCTTGTGAGATTTTTATACGTTGTCGGTTCATTTGAATCTTCTCCGTAGTCATACATACCAATTCTGGCCCTAACAATGTTGCTTCACCCACCTCATCCCAGCATACTAGAGAATGACACTTGCGTCCATACAACGCATCAAATGGAGCCATGACAATACTTGCTTGATAGTTGTTGTTGTAGGAGAATTCCACTAATGGAAAGAACTTGTCCCAACTTCCTTTGAAGTCAAGGACATAAAGTCTTAATAGATCTTCAAGAGTTTGAATAGTCCTCTCCGACTGCCCGTCTGTTTGAGGATGATATGCCGAACTAAAACGTAAATCTGCACCCATAGCGTTTTGCAAACTAACCCAAAATTGTGAAGTGAATCTTGGGTCTCGATCAGAAACTATGGATACTGGCATACCATGCAGTCTTACAATCTCATTCATGTATTGTGATGCCCCCAAAATAGGTATACATCACCCATTCTGAGTTACCAAATACATGGTACAGAAATCAAATACAACTTAATTATACAACTGTCGTGTAATGTACGACAAAACATAAGTTGCGAGTTTCAACACTAATATTGCCTTCTGGACAATATCCAAACTTAAATTCAATATTATTACAATTATTATATCACTATTTCACAGAATAGTGAGGACTAGTAATGCACCATCTCGGACCATCACTTCGTTCCCCGATTAGTCCCAACTATGTTCTCATTTCCTGAAGAGAACAATGAAAGCAAAGGGTGAGCTCAACTAACCCAGTAAGAGATATTATGACTAAGATAATGCAGAATAAATTATCGTTAGCCTTCAACAGTGTTAAACTGATAAAATACAATAGACATCAAGTTTAACTGCAGCAGAACAAGCAATCCATTAGAAGAGTCAAGTAGAGCATGATATCTACTATCTTCTATAATTTAAAAGAATTTATCATCAATTTTATCATTGAGACTCAGCTTAATAAATAATCCACATCATTGAATCACCCCTGCATTACGGCCAAGGATATTCATTAGTATCACGACCACAAATTATCCATGCACTACGGGCCAAGGATATTCGTGTTTTCATCAATGGTCATGATCATGCCAACAATTGTCCATCAATTCACTATGGGCCAATGAAGACTTTTACCACATCATTTGTAATATTATGGTCATGATTATACCTAATAATCCCTTGTAATATTCATACCAAGTCTATCTATGCACTACGGGCCAAAGATGACTTTTATAACAATATAAGCATGAGGATGATGACAATGATATAAGAATTTAATTAAAAGAAAGCAAATGATAAATATTTAAAGATTTATAATTTAATTTATCCAGAATTCAATAATGTCCAAATTGTCAACATGATACTGCTTTGTGGAGTAAAATTCAAGAATAATATTTTATTAAAAATAATTTGGACAAAAAAGAAATCAATTTTTGTCATAAATAGTACCCCGGGTGAATAGTAACCGAGTGAATAGTACCCCGTGAATATTACTTCAGGAATAGTAACCCCGTGAATAGTACTCCGGCATGAAAAAGTTAAAACTTATCAAGAATGCTCAGAATAATATTTCCATGAAAAGATACTGGATGAAGCGCATTAAAAAGAAGAGTATTCCAACTGGTATAGCGGGGATATTCTTGAAGAAAACTTTCACTATTTTCTATGCTCAAAGCTTCTTAAAACGCTAAAGAATTATGCTCAATATTATAGAAGAAGAATTCTCTGATTCTAGTGTGATTTTCAATTCTAACTAAGCATCCTATTTATTGGAGAATGGAAGGGGTACTGTTAAGAAAAAAATCACGGACAAAATAATTTGAAATTCAAGGATGCAATACGCAAGGTCACGGACTGACTGCTGCTGACCATCAGACACCTACTATCAATATAATACACCAACTTTATAACATATATATATATAACTATCATTTTCATTGCCCCCCCCACCATCACAAATCTTCCACCACACACACATGCCCTCCCCCCCCCCCCCCCCGCCCCAAGGCATCTTCCTTCACCCCTCTTTTCATTCCATCACACATACACACAAACTTCCTTTTTTTCTCCCGTGTATACTCCACCACCCACCACATTAATATTACAAACACACACACACACACATCACTTTCACCACACCCATCTTACACCCTCACACACATTTCACTATCACCCATACACATATCACTATCACACACACACACACACACACTTTCTCTTTTTTTTCTTCCCACCACCACACTTTTTCTACCTATCACTTTCACTCCTTTTCCACCACTTTCCACTCATACACACATTATATATATATATATATATATATATATATATATATATATATATATATATATTCCGCCCACCATACACATCACATACATTTATATATATATATTCCCTCCCCTTTACGTATACTCTCCCCCCTCCCATTTCCAAAATCATTTCTTCCACACGTGGGCCCCACATGTGGCCCCCACCTTTATTATAAAGAATAAATTTCTACCAATTATTTTAAAAAATGGGTAAATGATGGTCCAAATAATACGCCAATATTTACAACAAATACTTCATAAAATCCCCTCAATATTTTTAACAACATTTATTCATCACTATTATTATTTGCAATATTTAACAACCAGATCATTCATAGGAAAGAGGGGGCTTTCCAATAAGGATTTCTCCTTATTGGCGCGCAATTAGGTGACCAAACCTCTCCTCGATAGAACTTTCTAGACATCGTCAATATTCCAAATAATAATATGAATAACTTTGTCGTCTCAATTATTGATTTCATAATATAAAAATATTGACAATAATTGAATCAAATAACGTGAGATACTATGCAGCATTTACTGTAATAATAATTGAATAAAACTGAGTGACTTCTCACGTAAGCATCAATAATCAATATCGTTTGCTACTATGCAACCACGCCAGACATCGTATTACTGTACTTTTATCAGGGTATTTCAACAGTTTAACAGTAAAACTTCCGTCGTTATTTTCATAAAAAGTTATTTCTATCGTTTTCTCATTCCGATAATAATTCTATTATGGGGTCCACCAATGATTGTGTCGTCGTATGAATATTCCCTATTAAAACGAATATTCCACGACTAATCGAATATTATATAACAACTTGCTTACTTTTAAAATTTATAATTATTACCCACAACTATAACATTTTAACAATTTCACACCTTAATATTCAAAAATGATATTTATAGAAAAATTCATCTTTATTCATAAAAGTTGGAGTCTTACATGTATATACGAGCAAGACGTTCAAGCGAATAAGTTTCTCGTATAGATAAGAAATGAGCAGACTTGGTCAATCTATCAACAATGACCCAAATTGCATTTATACCTTGAGAAACCTTGGGAAGACCAGTAACAAAATCCATGGTAATGTGCTCCCACTTCCATTCTGATTTTCAAGTGGTTGCAATGGACCTTTTGGCACTTGATGCTCCGCCTTAACTCGTCGACAAGTTTGACACCTTGAGATAAACTCCGCTATCTCTCTCTTCATATTGCTCCACCAAAATGTATGTCAAAGATCACGATACATTTTAGTACTCCTAGGATGGATTACAAACGGTGCGTTGTGTGCCTCCATTATAATTTTATACTTTAAATCTGGGTCATTAGGAACACAAAGTCTGGAGTTGACTCGAAGTATTCCTTCCTCATCGATTCTTGCATCCGAAATAGTACCTTCTTGCACTTTTTTCTTAATACACATTAGCTCCAGGTCTGTAGCTTGAGCAGCTTTAATTTTATCAATTAAAGTTGGTTCTACTTGTATATTTGTCATCATCACGTGGGTCCCTGGAGTCTTTAACTCTATCTCCATCCTTTGCAAGTCATACGAAATGGGCCTTTGCATTGACAATATCGCACTCGTACCCACATATGATCTTCTACTCAACGCGTCAGCTACCACATTCGCTTTTCCAAGATGGTATTAATGGTATGATCGTAATCTTTCAACAGCTCGAGCCAACTCTAGATCATGAGTAGGATAATTTCTCTAATATTCTTTGAGTTGTCATGTGGCATAGGCTATGACTTTCCCATGGTGCATAAGAATATATCCTAACCCTCTGCCTGAAGCATCGTTGTAGATGACAAATACCTCCGAACCAGATGGTATTATCAGAACAGGTGCTGAAATGAGTCTCATCTTGAGTTCTTGAAAACTCTTCTCACATTCCTCGCTCCAACCAAATTTTATATCTTTCCGAGTCAGCTGAGTTAATGGAGTAGCGATTCAAGAAAACCCTTCTACGAATCTTCGATAATAACCAGCTAAGCCGAGAAAGCTACGTACTTCAGTCACTAACTTAGGTTCCTCCCAGCTTTGTATTGCTTCAATCTTCACTGGGTCAACATATATTCCGTGATTTGATATCACGTGCCCAAGGAATTCTACTTCCTCAAGCCAGAACTCGCACTTCTTCAACTTGGCATAAAGTTTGTTTTCACAAAGCTTTTGGATTATCAGCCTCAAGTGTTGCTCATGATCTTCATGGCTTTTGGAGTAAATGAGAATGTCATCAATAAAGACGACCACAAATGATCCAAATATTCCTTAAATACTCGGTTCATCATACTCATGAAGGCATCAGGAGAATTAGTTAATACAAAAGACATGACTAGGAATTTGTAATGCCTGTACCGAGTTCTGAAAGCAGTCTTTAGAATGTCATCAGTTTTAATTTTTAACTGATGATATCCAAAATGAAGATCGATCTTTGAAAAGAATTTATCTCCTTGCAACTTATCAAATAGGTCATCAATCCGTGGCAATAGATACCTATTTTAATGGTAACATGATTCAACTCCCGATAGTCAATACAAAGTCGCATACTTCCATCTTTCTTCTTTATGAATAGAACAAGAGCACCCCAAGGAGACGTACTAGGACAAATGAAACTGATGTCTAACAATTCCTGTAGTTTGGTTTTTAACTCCTGAAGTTCAATAGGAGCCATTCGATATGGGGCTTTGGAAATGGGTTTTGTACCAGGTTCAAGGTCGATACAAAATTCGATTTCATGCTCTAGGTGTAGGCCAGGAAGTTCTTCAGGGAATACGTCAAGAAATTTATTAACAATAGGAATATCATTCAAATCTGACGTATTTTTGTTTAAATCTGCAACATGGGCTAAAGAAAGCTTGACATCCATTTTTTAATAAACGAATAACTTTATGGCTTGATATGATAGTAATTGACTATAGAGGTTTGGTTGCTTGAATTCGCATAATAGATTGGTTAGGAATATGAAAGCTAACAACCTTACGAAAATAATTAATTTTAGCATGATGAATAGTTACCCAATCAATCCCTAAAATCACATCAAATGCAAGTATTTTTAGTAAGATAAGATCGAAGGGTAATGTGCGGGTACTGATTTGAATCAAACAAGACTTATAAACAGTGGATTTAATGAAGGTTTCTCCCAACGGAGTTTCAACAGATAAGTCAAAGTCTAATTTCTCCGGAGTTAAATTTAAACGTTGAGCGCAAGTAGGAGAAATAAAAGAATGGGTAGAACCGATATCAAATAAGGTATAGACTTTGCTAGAGTTTATGATTAGCTTACCTGTGATGACTTTGTTCGGGTTTCTCGCCTTTTTGGGAGGTCACGACAAACGCTCTCCCTTTAACTATCGGCTTTGACTTGTCTGGGATGGCATTTGGTGTCACCATCCCAGCTGGACTTGGCTTCATTGCACGACAAAATCGAGCTAGGTGACCCTCTCTTCCGCAATTGTAACACGTTTTGGACTGCTGCGTATAGTTTTAACTGATATGTCCCTCCCCTACGCATTTGAAACACACGATCAGTGGTCGTTCTCCTTCTTTAACAACTGTTACTAGAGCTGACGTCTTTCCATCATTGTTGAATCTCTTTTTCTTGAAATTTCCACCTCTATTATCTTGGCCATGATTACCACCAAAGTGGTAACCATTTTTGGCATGTTGATTCCCTCCATGTTTGTTGTCACCGCTTCGATGACTGCTACCACTAGTATTATTATTTTTCCAGCTGTATCTCTTGGTTGGGTTGACTCATTATCACGGTCCAATAACTGAGCCCTATTTACAACATCTGAATACAAACACAGTTTGTGAGAAATGAGGTATTGACGTATTTCGGGTTTTAAACCTCTTAGAAACATCCGCGTCATACGCTCCTCATTATCAACCAAATAGGATGCAAATCGTGATAACTCAACAAACTTAGCTTCGTACTGCGATACGGTCATATTGTTTTTCTCCAGCTTAATGAACTCTACCTCCTTCATGTGACGAATACATTCGGGAAAGTACTTGTTGTTGAACAATTCTTGGAACTTCTCCCAAGACATCTTGAAAAGCAAGCAGTCGAAAGTACGCTTTATAGATTCCCACCAGTAATATGCCTCTCCTCGCAACCTGAAGGTGGCAAAGGGAACCTTTTGCTCCTCGGAGCATCCCAAGACATCAAATATCTTGGTGATCTGCTTTATCCATGTCTCCACCTTAAGTGGTTCTGGTTTTCACAAAAACTCTGGTGGTCCCAGCTCCTTGAACTGCTTAGCGGTGACCATCCGAGAGTTGTTTCCACCTACATTTTAAAAAGGAGTCTCTCTCGCTTGATGTTTCATGAATTGCATAAAGCCTCTGCACATCCCATCGTTCATCATTTGGTCGGTGTTGTTGTTTACATGAGGATTGTTGCCTTCCTGATGCACATTTTCCTGGTTATTGATCTATGGTGACTCAACAGTCTCCTGTGCTCCATTACTTATCTCAACATTTTCAGATGTCATTTTCAAATACTACCACAAAACAAGATTTAATTGACATATCATATAATACCCCTATATTCTGACCAACCAATTAAATAACAAAAAACTTAGGTAGGTCATACTAACGAACAATTTCCCCTTCTCTCCCCCCTAGTTCTTGTCTCACATCTTAGCCAGGGATCATATCCCTAAGCTTTGATAACATCTGTGACCCCCAAAAATAGGTATGCATTACCTATCTTGAGTCGCCAAATACATGGTACAAAATTCAAATACAAACTTAATTATTCAACTGTAGTGTAAAATACGACAAAACATAGGTGAGAGTTTTAACTCGAATATTGTCTTCTAGACAATATCCAAACTCAAATGCAGTCCTCATTACAATTATTATTACACTATTTCATATAATAGTGAGGACTACTACAGCCACCAACTCGGACCATCACTCCGTTCCCCGACTAGTCCCGGCTATGTTCTCATTTCCTGAAAAGAACAATGAAAGCAAAGGGTGAGCTCAACTAGCCTAGTAAGAAATATTACGACTAAGATAATGCAGAATAAATTATCGTTACCCTTCAACAGTGTTAAACTGATAAAATATAATAAACAAAAAGTTTAACTGCAGCGGAACAAGCAATTCATTAGAAGAGTCAAGTAGAGCATGGTACCTACTATCTTCTATGATTTAGAAAGTTTATCATCAATTTTATCGCTGAGACTCAGCTTAATAAATAATCCACATTACTGAATTATCCATGCACTACGGACCAAGGATATTCATTAGTATCACAACCGCGAATTATCCATGCACTACGGGCCAAGGATATTCGTATTTTCACCAATGGTCATGATCATGCCAACAACTGTCCATCAATGCACTACGGGCCAATGAGTACTTTTACCACATCATTTATAACATTACAGTCATAATTATACCGAATAATCCCTTGTCATAATTATACCAATCAACAGTCCATCTATGCACTACGGGCCAAATATGACTTTCATCATAATATAAGTATGAGGATGATGACAATGATATAAGAATTCAAATACAAGAAAGCAAAGGATAAATTTTTAAAGATTTATAATTCAATTTATTCGGAATTCAATAATGTCCAAATTGTCAATATGATACTGCTTTGTGTAGTAAAATTCAAGAATAATATTATATCAAAAATTATTTGGGCCGAAAAGAAATCAATTTTTGTCATGAATAGTACTCTAGGTGGATAGTACCACATGAATAGTACTTCAGAAATAGTACCCCGTGAATAGTACCCCAACATAAAAATATTAAAAATTATCAAGAATGCTCAGAATAATATTTTCATGAAAAGATTCTAGATGAATTGAAAATTTCAAGGATATTCTACTAATTTTACGGAGTATAGAAGTCAAACATTAACAAAATGAGTGTACAATTCGAAATCTGAAACGAAATAATATTACTTACATACTAACGAGTATGGAAAAAAATATTATTTCTTACAAATATTAAACAAAAATAATATCCCTTACCTTAAAAAGAAGAGTATTCCGACTGTTATAGCGGGGATATTCTTGAAGAAAACTTGCACTATTTTCTACACTCAAATCTTCCTAAAACTCGAAAGAAATATGATCAATATTATAGAAGAATTCTCTGATTCTGTTAAGATTTTAAATTCTAAACTAAGCATCCTATTTATAGGAGAATGGAAGGAAACTATTTAGGAAATAATCACGGACGCACAATAAGATTTTGGACGAAAAATCACGGGTAGAAGAAAAATTGTCTGATTTTTCTAATTTGTTACTATGCACTTACTATGCAAACACCATGCATAATAAAATATAATATTTTTATTTTTCATAAAAAAAACAAAACTTATTATAATATATATAATATATACATATATTTATTTAAATCTGTCCCCTTGTGACAAACACAAATTCTGCCCCCACCCAACATTTCATTATCAAGTGGGCCCACCATTATATATGTGACGCCCCCAAAAATAGGTATACATCACCTATTCCGAGTCGCCAAATACATGGTACAGAATACAAATACAAACTAATTATATAATAGTAGTGTAAAATACAAAAAAACATATGTTGTGAGTTTTAATATAAATATTATCATCTAGACAATATCCACACTCAATGGAGTCCTCATTACATTTATTATTACACTATTTCACAGAATAGTGAGGACTACTAATGCACCATCTAGGACCATCACTCTGTTCCCCGACTAGCCCCAGCTACGTTCTCATTTCCTGAAGAGAATAATGAAAGAAAGGGTG
Source organism: Panax quinquefolius (assembly GCA_020205615.1). NCBI lineage: Eukaryota > Viridiplantae > Streptophyta > Magnoliopsida > Apiales > Araliaceae > Panax > Panax quinquefolius. The sequence goes on from CM035158.1 coordinate 60,398,529, forward strand.
AGCTCAACTAGCCCATTAAGAAATATTATGACTAAGATAATGCAGAATAAATTATCGTTAGCCTTCAACAGTGTTAAACTGATACAATATAACAAACATCAAGTTTAACTGCAGCGGAACAAACAATCTATTAGAAGAGTCAAGTAGAGAATAAAGTCTACTATCTTCTATGATTTATAAGGTTTTTCATCACTTTTATCGCTGAGACTCAGCTCAATAAATAATCCACATCATCAAATCATACCTGCACTACATGCCAATGATATTCTTTAGTATCACGACCACGAATTATCCATGCACTACGGGCCAAAGATAATCGTGTTTTCATCAACGGTCCTGATCATGCAATAAAACAATTCATCTTTGTACCCTTGGCCGAAGAGAATCCATTGTCATAATTATACCAAAAACTATCCATCAATGCATTACGGGACAATGAGGACTTTTTCCACATCATTTGTAACATTACGGTCATGATTATACCGAATAATCCCTGGTTATAATCATACTAATTCCAGCTATGCACTACAGGCCACATATGACTTTCAACATAATATAAACATGAGGATGATGACAATGACATAATAATTTAATAAAACAAGTTCAAGAATTAATTTATCCAGGTACCAATAACGTCCAAATTGTCAACATGATACTTCTTTGTAGAGTAAAATTCCAGAATGCTCAGAAGAATATTTCCACAAAAAGATACTGGATGAAGCGCAAATATCCAGGATATTCCACTAATTTCAAGGAATATAGAAGCTAAAACTATAACCAACGGAGTATAATAGAATATATGAAATTGCAAATGGATTCTCGCCACCATGCGGTAATCCACTTAGACAGATCATTTCCACAATTTAATAAGAAATGAATACAAAGGATCATTCAACATGAATGTGATAATCCACATAAACAGGTTATTCCAATAGAATAATAAAGAATGGAATAACAGAAGAAATCACTATGCATGCAAGAGACCACATAGTCAAGTTATTCCAACAGAATTTTAAAGAAATGGAACCAGGTCATGCGTAAACATACAGACAGGATATTCCAACAAAATAATAAATAACGAAACTAGGTCATGCGTAAACGCACCGACAGGATGTTCCAACAGAATAATAAAGAATGGAATAACAAAAGACTTCACTAGGCATGCGATAGACCGCATGCATAAAGTTATTCCAATGTAATAATAAATAATGGAACTGTGTCAAAGCGTAATACGCGCAATAGGATATTCTAACGTAATAATAAAGAATGGAACTGTGTGGTCATGCGAACGCATGCATACATGATATTCACGTAATAATAATAATGAACGGAATAATAGAAGAATTTCACCATGTATGCGGTACTTCGCATAAATAGGTTATTCCAACATAATAATAAAGAATGGAATAATAGAAGAATTTCACCAAGTATAGGGTTGTCCGCGTATACAGGTTATTCGAACAGAATAATAAAGAATGGAATAATAGAAGTTCTCTTCATGAATACAAAAGAAATAATACTCTTATGAGTACAACAAATAATATCCCTTACCTTTGAAAGAAGAGTACTCCAACTGGTAGGGCGAGGATATACTCGAAGAAAACTTGCACTAAGCTCAAAGCTTTCTTAAACTGTAAAGAAATATTCTCAAGATTATAGAAGAAGAACTCTCTCTATAGTTTCTCTCTCTAGAGTTTCAGTGAATTTCTAAGAAATAATGAAGGAATGAGCTTCTATTTATAGGAGAATGGACTGCATAGTAGCTAATTCATGAACGGTCCAGATTGATTTACTTTTAATCGGACGGTCCAAATTGATTTAATAAAATATTCTAATAAAACAAAATCTTTTAAATAAAATATAATATATTCTATTTATAATCTAATAAAATGAATAACTTTATAAAAGTATTCTGTTTTATATAAAAAGATTTTACTATGCAAAACACTATGCAAGCACTATGCAACACTATGCATAATAAAATATAATATATTCTAATTATTTTCTAATAAAACAAATAACTTTATAAAAGTATTCTGTTTTATATAAAAAGATTTTACTATACAAAACACTATGCATAATTGAATATAATATATTCTATTTATAGTCTAATAAAACGAATAACTTTATAAAAGTATTCTGTTTTATATAAAAAGCTTTTCTGTTTTATTACATTAATAATACTAATAAAATAAAATTAAGTGACTTATCACGTAAGCATCAATAATCAATACCGTGTGCTACTATGCAACCACGCTTATTACTGTACTTTTACTACCGAGTAGTTCAACAGTATTAATGGTAAAACTTCCGCCGTTATTTTCATAAAATACTTTTGTCGTTTTCTCAATCTGACAATAATTCCGTTGTTGGGTCCACCAATGATTGTGCTATTGTACGAATATTCCCTGATAAAACGAATATTCCCCGACCAATCGAATATTATATAACAACTTGCATACTGTAAAAAATTTATAAATACTATCTACAACTATAACATTATATCAAATCCAAAAAAAAATATTTTGAGAAAATTAAATCTTTATTCGTAAAATTTGGGGTTTTACAATCTCCCCTCCATATGAAATTTTGCCCTCAAAATTTACATACGTACCTGGTATGCCGAACAGGTGAGGATAACTTGACTTCACTTCAAATTTTAACTCTTGAGGTATAACTTTTGAGTGTGGAATATGATCCTTCTTATCCAAGATTTTAACACGTATCTCCTCATATATTAAATCTTCTGCTATCTCGCCCGATTCTGAATTACTAATGTGGTTCGGGTCGTCCACATATTTACGTAACATCGATACGTTGAAAATGTTATGAACACGCGACATACTTGGCGATAAAACGAGTCTATAAGCCACAGTTTCTACTCGATCGAGGATTTTAAATGAGCCAATTAAATCGAGGGTTGAGATTTTCTCTCTTCAGCAACTCTTGCTTTTAAAATAATTCCCTCTTGAACCTTCTTCTTCGTTCATTCATCGCCCAAGTACGTAGCTTTAGCGCTTTTAACATTATCGACTTAAAGTTGGTTCTAATCATATATTTGTTATCTTCACGTAGGTTCGTATATTCGCACTCGTAAACACATACGATCTTCTTCTCAATATGTCAGCTACCACGCTCGCTTTTCCACGATGGTATTGAATGGTATTATCATAATCTTCAACAGCTCGAGCCAACGTCTTTGGCGCATTATACGTTCGTTTTGGTTGAAGAAATATTTAAGGGTTTTAGAAATATGTTTGGTACTTGGGTCAATACAAAATTTGATTTCACGCTCTGGGGTAGGCCAAGAAGTCTTCAGGAATACGTCAAGAAATTTATTAACGATAGAAATATTATTCAAAACTGTGACCCTCATGCAAGACTTGGATAGCACGTCACATTGATACTTATCAACTTACCACCGTTATTCACAGCATCCCCTACGGATAGTCTGGCTTCGGTGCATTCCACACAAGGAAGTCACCAGCGAAAGGCTCGAGGCTCTTTACTTATGGCTTGATATGACAATGATTGACTTTAGTGGTTTGGTTACTTTGAATTTGCATAACAGGTTGGTTAGGAGTATGAAACCTAACAACCTTACAAAAAGCATGATGAGTAATTAATCAATCGATTCCTAAAATCACATCAAAGGCAAGTATTTTCAAAGAGATACGATCGACAGGTAACGTGAAAGTGTCGATTTGAATCAACAAGATTTATAAACAGTGGAGGTAACGAAGGTTTCTGCTAACGAAGTTTCAACCAATAAGTCAAAGTCTAACTTCTCTGGGGTCAAATTTAAACGTTGAATGCAAGTAAGAGAGATAAAAGAATGGGTAGAACAGGTATCTAATAAGGTATAGACTTCGCAAGAAATTATATTTAACTAACCCGTGCTAACTTCGTTCGGGTTACTCCTTTTTTGAGAAGTCACGAAAAACAATCTTCTTGAAACCACCGACTTTGTTTTGTCCGTATAAGCCTTTGATGCCACCGTCCCAGCTGGACTTGACTTTGGTGCACGACAAAATCGAGCCAAATGACCTTCTTTTCTTGAAATTTCCATTTCTATTATCTTGGCCATGATTACCACCAAAGTGGTTACCATTCTTGGCATGATAATTTCCCCCACGATGGTTATCATTGTTCCGATGGCCGTTGCCACCGGTACAATTATTATCGTGTTGTTGGTCGTTACCTTTTGGTTGTGCTGACTCATTATCGCGCTCCAATAACTGAGCCCTATTCATAACATTTGAATATAAACAAAGTTTGTTAGAAATGAGGTATTGACGTATATCGGGTTTCAAACCTCTTAGAAACATTCGCGACATTCGCTCCTCATTATCGACCAAATGAGATGCAAACCAGAATAACTCCACAAATTTAACACTATCACAAAACAAGGGTTAATTAACATATCACATATTATCTCTATACTCTGACCAACCAATTAAATACCAAATAAACTTAGGTAGGTCATACTAGCGAAGGAATTTCCCGTCTCTCCCCTCCTAGTTCTTATCTCACAATTCAGTCTGGGATCATATCCCTAAGCTTTGATACCAACTGTGATGCCCCCAAAAATAGGTATACATCACCTATTCTGAGTCGCCAAATACATGGTACAGAATACAAATACAAACTAATTATACAACAGTCATGTAAAATACGACAAAACATATGCTGTGAGTTTTAATACAAATATTGTCATCTAGACAATATCCACACTCAATGGAGTCCTCATTACATTTATTATTACACTATTTCACAGAATAGTGAGGACTACTAATGCACCATCTAGGACCATCACTCTATTCCCCGACTAGCCCCAAATACGTTCTCATTTCCTGAAGAGAACAATGAAAGAAAGGGTGAGCTCAACTAGCCCAGTAAGAAATATTATGACTAAGATAATGCAGAATAAATTATCATTAGCCTTCAACAGTGTTAAACTGATACAATATAACAAACATCAAGTTTAACTGCAGCGGAACAAACAATCTATTAGAAGAGTCAAGTAGAGAATAAAGTCTACTATATTCTATGATTTAAAAGGTTTTTCATCACTTTTATCGCTGAGACTCAGCTCAATAAATAATCCACATCATCAAATAGTCCCTGCACTGCAAGCCAAGGATATTCTTTAGTATCAAGACCACGAATTATCCATGCACTACAGGCCAAAGATAATTGTGTTTTCATCAACGATCCTGATCATGCCATAAAACAATTCATCTTTGCACCCTTGGCCGAAGAGAATCCATAGCTATAATCATACAAAAAACTGTCCATCAATGCATTACAGGCCAATGAGGACTTTTTCCACATCATTTGTAACATTACGGTCATGATTATACCGAATAATCCCTAGTCATAATCATACCAAGTCCATCTATGCACTATAGGCCACAGATGACTTTCAACATAATATAAACATGAGGATGATGACAATGACATAATAATTCAATAAAACAAGTTCAAGAATTAATTTATCCAGAACCAATAACGCCCAAATTGTCAACATGATACTTTCTTTCAGAGAGTAAAATTCAAGAATGCTCGTAAGAATATTTCCTCAAAAGATACTAGATCGAGAATAATAAAGAATGGCCAATCATGTTTGATGATAAAGAATATACTTTGAATAATAATCTTATTCATTTATTAATAAAAAGTATTAATTTATTAAAGGCTTTTAATTATAATACAATGTATTAATTGATTAAAGGCTTTTAATTATAAATGATGTTTTATAATATGTGATAAACCCATAGTTTTAAGCAATGCTTTTAGAATAATGATGATGATCATTCTAATGAGATCTAAATTTTAGAAAGCTTAAAACTAAAATAGTTCCCAATCATGGATTACTAAATCGGGGATTAGTGAATCCGGATAGATCGGGTACATACGCTGTTTGCTCATTGGATGAGGATGATTGATCTCATGATCATTTGTGTGGAGACACTAAAGCAAGTATGTAGGTGCTTATTAGAGAATAAGTTCATCGAACGTGGCTCGCTAAGGAATACCTAATGGAGTTTTATTTTCGTCAATAGGAATTTCAGTAGTGATAGTAGACAAGTGATCTTCGACTTGAGATCATCATAAGATTCTTGTGTATGATGAGTTATACTTTGACTTATTCCTTAAGACCCTTAGGTATATCAAAGGGTATGCTTGGGTATAATAAGTCAGTATACATGGAGATAATGTATGATCAATAAAGAATCTACCACTTCTAATAAAAGAAGAGAAATGTCCTATGTGATTCGATAAATGACAACCCAAAGAGTCCTTGGTTAAGGCGTAATGAAATTAGAAAGGAGTTTCTAATTTGCATTATTTGAGTCAGTGCATTTAATGATCGAAATACATATAATTAAATAAAATAAGACTCGACAAGAATTCCATGTCTTATATTTAATTGGGACATCAGATGGTGGAAGGATTGAATCAGACAGAACTATTTACTCAAAGGTTCTTTTATGATTAATGTTGAAATCTATATTATCCGGAAAGTCGTTGATCGCTAGGAGGCTTATCCCTATCAGAGAATAAATATTATTTATTTAAATAAATTAATTGTTTAATTTATTTATTTAAATAAGATTAGAATTGTTCTAATTGATTTATTCACAACCGGCTTAATATGGAGAACCTAAAGGGTCACACCATAAAAGGAAGAATAATTATTTAAGAAGTTAATGGCATAATCGTAATAATATAGTTATGTATATTTAATTTAATCTATGGTGATAGAATAAATTAAATAGCTTAATATTTATTATTTAATATTTTAGAAATATTAAATATAAATTAATAAGAGGAGTCTTATTAATATTATTACAATTATTATTATTTTAATTTCTAAAAGAGTTTAGGAATTAATTTAATATAAGTATTTCATTTATTCCTAATAGATTAGGAGGAAAATTAGTTAAAGGAGTTTAATTAATTATCCCTAATAAGATTAGGGAGCTTAATTAATTAAAAGAATTTAATTAATTAAATAAAACCCAATTCCTTAATTGTTAAGATGGGTTGCCCACATCTATAAATAAGAGGAGTCTTATTATGGGTGAGGTGGTTGTTGATTTTTACAACATAATAATAATTCCAATTTGTGGAGAGTACACCTTTTTTCTATAGAGATAGAAAACTAGGGTTTGAGCCAATATACCCTTCTTCTTGAATTTTATTCTTCCTCGTGGATCACCCCAGAGGCCAAACACATGGGTGGCTAACGCTGATCAAAGGAAGGAACCAAACCCGGTGGATTCAAGTTGAACGCTAAAAGGATTGGAGGTGAACTTGTACCGAGGAAGCTCGATCTTCAAGGGTATGATTTTATTCTTTATCTTTTCATTTAATTAATAATTGTGCATAAAGGGTGATCCCGTATATGGTTTGTAAAATTTTTAAACTCGATTTTTTACACGCTCGCATTTTTTATGCAATTTGATCATGCTTCATGAATATTACAAACCTAATAAAGGGCATCGAGCCAAACCTTTATGCTAATTATTAATTGTTTTAATTTGATATGTATATTGATATGTGTTTAGAACAATTTAATTGGGCATAATTTTATCAGATAAAATTTAAATAAAAAAAAAAAAAAAAAAAAAAAAAGGTGTCATGCAATTAAAAAAAAACAAAAAATATGCTTTTTCACGAAACTCGTTAAAAGGATCCAACGTGGTATTTAATTTTTTTTTTTTCAAATAATTTAAATCAAGGACGATTAATCATTACCAATCATTACATGAAACATGATAATCTAATGATTATATAATGATATATATATATATATATATATATAATATATATAAATCGTTATCATATCAATGATTGGTCGATGATTACAAAATATAAATCATATTTATATGATTGATGATTGATAATTTAAAAAAACATATAATTTAATAAATAAATATATATATATAGCTTTATATATAATGGGTTTTAAAAAAAAATATATATATATATATATATATATATATATATATATATATATATATATATTTATATATATATATATATATATGTAATATATAATTTTAATTATTTTATAATTAAAATAAAAGTTTATTTTAATTTTAAAATAAAAGGTTTATTTTAAATTTAAAATAAAAATGTTTATTTTAATTTTAAAATTAAATTTCATGCTAACTAATTAGAGTTGGAATTGGATTCCATGATAACTAATTGGAGTTGAAATTGGATTTTATTTTTCCTAAAATAAAAGAGTTTATTTGTGAATAGGAAAAAGAATCCTAATTTCCTTAAATAAAGGAGTTTATTTAGATATGAAATAAGATTTCATATTATTCAAAATAAAAGAGTTTATTTGTGAATAGAAAAAAATTCGTGTTTCCTTAAATAAAGGAGTTTATTTAAATATGAAATAAGATTTCATATTATTCAAAATAAAGGAGTTTATTTGTGAATAGAAAGAATATCCGTGTTTCCTTTAATAAAAGATTTTTTTTTTTACATGGAATTGGATTCCATAATTAATTAAAATAAAAGAGTTTATTTTAATAAAATTTTTTTTATATGGAATCGATTCCATAATTAATTAAAATAAAGGAGTTTATTTTGATTAAAGATTTTGATTAAAATAAAATAGTTTATTTTATTCAAAATTGGATAAATTAAAATAAAATAGTTTTATTTTGATTTAAATTTGATTAAAATAAAGGAGTTTATTTTGATTCAAAAATAGATTTTATACTAACTAAATTTGCCCATTAAATGATATCAATATATATATTAAATGTTTATTATTCATGAGATGAATGTTATTTATCGATGCATATGGTGATGTGTATGATAATAAATGGGATTGATTATGGACTATCGACCAATGTGATTGGATTTTATTTTAGTTGGATGTATGAATGTATGGGGTTTTATTAAATGGGGTCTCTGCAGACTGCCTTCTCTAATTTTTCTTAATGTAAATTCTATCTCCTCCTATGTATTTCCCTCGATCACGATCAAGGTTTTTATTTATTTTAAATAGTTTTGTAATAGGAATAGTTAGAATTAATTTTGAAGAATTGGAGATCAAAGGACAAGGAGCGCCAAGAAGACCGCTTTTGTAATGGAGCCCAAGTTTAAATGTAATAGTTATATTTAAATATTATTTCGCACCCCTAGAGTTTGACCTTTTGGTTCACTTGGTGGCTCTAGTGAACCAAACTAGAATAAAAGTCCATAATCAATCCGTAGAATATAGTATTCTATATGTGCATGCTTATACTATATATATATTATATATTATGCAAACATGCTCGCGATGTTCATTAATACGACGCGATTTTTTATATATATATGTGCATGCGCGCTAAACAAGATGAGACAAATTAATAACAAAACCCTCAATTTTTATATTAAGTCCTAAGTTGCTCAAAGATATTTGGAATATCGAACGTCGCTTTCTAGCATGATAAAATTAATAGAGTATTAAATATTTAATATGAGTTTGTCAGGTCACCACAAGGCAAGTATTAAGTATTTAAGATGTTAATTTATCACATTTGATGCTTATAAAGAAAATTGAACAATATTGTTTTGTTGTGTCACCACAAGGATGATATTTTTTTTTTGAATATATGGAGTGCTAGGTTTGACTTAACTTGGATAATTTTGATTCGGATGTGCCACCACTGATCAAAATAATCTAAGAGGCAAAAGAAAAGGAGTCAGATAGTTGATGTAATTGACAAAAGTTGTCTACCTATTTATTTATATATAGTTTGTTGTGTCACCACAAGGCTATATACATTTGAAATGGGATCCTTATTCTCACTAGCAAATCTTTAATTAGATTTTCATTTAACTATATAAGTGAGGGTAATATAGTTTGAAGAAAATAGTGGGAGATACCAATTTAAAACAAGACCTAAATTATTTTGGTAATTAATAAAAGAATGTATGTTAAAATGTTGTTAATTACAAATTCATTTACGTAATTTTACAATGTCTAAAATTACTATCATCCGCGAAAACATATTAGATGCTAAATTAACTGAATCAATTAAACGGATTGGTTAAGGAATTTGAGAATAGTTCTCATAGTGAAAAAGCTATCTTATGTCCTTAATACGCCTATCCTCGCAATGGTTGCGCATATAATGCCCGAGGAAGAGATTGCTACTTTTAGAAAGTGGCAAGATGATGCACATTGGCTCAACGCATCATGCTCAGATCCACGAGTAACAAGCTTCAAAGCCACAAGATGAAACTATGGATGCTTCTACTATATTCCCGCACATCAAGTAGTTGATGGTGAGGAAAGTAGGACCGATAGATATCGATATCTAAGGAGCTCTTCCGATCTAGAATGACCAATGACACTATAAAGATGCATAAAAGTCCTTAACATTATCAATTTGATTGATCAATTAGGACAACGGTTTTGTCATGGATGGAGAGTTGAGCCAAGATTTGATCTTGCACTCACTCCCGGGACTTCTTTCACAATTGTTGTGAATTTTTCATATGAACAAGCTAGATATCGCCTTCATTGATTTGCTTAACATGTTGAAAATGTTGAGAGTCACTTTCCAACCAAGAAAGACCAAGTCTTACCGGTAGGGGCCAAAGGATCTTCCAAAAGAAGAACGATTCAAAGAAGGTAAAAGTAAAGGCGTAAACAAAGGATAATAAGAACAAAATCGATACGGATAGCAAAAGGAGTTTGCTTCCACCGCAATAAGCCCCGACACCGGAAAGAAATCATGAGAAGTATCTTGCAGAGGCTAACCAAAGAAGCTTAGTGAAGTTTTAAGTTATAAATACAAATTTGTTCATGATTTAAAATAAAATTTTCTTTAAGTCAAGGTTCTACTGGGTATTGGATACCGATTTTGGTTATCATAAATATAGATTTATGAAGGACCAAGCAGTAAGTAGAAAGCTAAACAAATATAAGTAATCCCATGTGTGGAAAATGAAGCAAAGGTTCGCATTATTAGCTATAGAAACTTATAGTTTAGCAATACCTACTAGAAAATCTATTAAGTCAATAAGTTGTTATCAGTATTCCAGTTCTTGTTAAAAATATTATTTCCATTTTATTGTTGGACAATGAAATCTTTGGTATTATAATTAAGAACAATTGTTGTTCTATTTATAATAATAATGTTTTCAGTATAGAATCGAATATTACTTAATAAATTTTGTATACTGATTTACATGAAAATAATTTTGCATATTGAACAAATTAGTATAAGAAAAGGAGATGATCATTCAAAGAGTTGAATGTGTGTATTTGTTGAAATACAAGTGTGAATTATTTGAAAGGTTCAAAGAATTCGTAAGTGAAACAAATTGACAATGTATTAAGATTCTTTGATTAGATCAAGGAATAAATACTTGTGCAATAAGTTTCTAGATCATCTCAAATGGTTTTTTCTCATAATGGACGCATTCGATACATAATAATTGATTGATGTATCCGAAAGGAAAAATCATACCTTGTTGAACATGGTACGGTCCATAATGATTTTACCGACATTCCAAAGATCCTTTCAGGTTATGTCCTAGAAATGGTCGACATATCTATTTAAAATGGTAACCTCAAAATCCAAACCCCAAGACTCCATAAAAGTTATGGATGTGGAGGATTCCTAATCTTAAGTATGTTAAGATAAGGGTTCCAACTTATGTGAAAAGGTTTCAAAGGATAAGCTTGGGACAAGATTTGACAAGTGTCGATTTGTGGGACATCCTAAAGTAAGTTTAGGTATATGTTCTATAATTCTACTTAGCAAAAGGTGTTTGTTATAAACACGCGCCTTCTAAGATAAAGGTGTTTATCATTGAAAGGGCTAGTGGGAGGATAATAGATCTTCAAGAGTTCAAGAACCACAAAACACTATAAGTCAAATAAGAGGAACCTATAGATATACCTCCATTGTACCACAACCGAATCAGAATCGAATAGTACCAAGATACCTGGAGGGAGGTATGGATTCATCATAGATGATGATGATGAGGTACACATCATAGAAGATGATGATCCAGTTATATACGATGAGGTAAGTGTTGTAACACTCGTGAGAAATGGATCAAGCAAGTTTCTCAAATATGGAACATTGTTTTGATGAGGCAATCAAAAGAGTTTGATTTTATCAAAAATAAGAATGAACCTAGTGTGTACAAAAGGGTAGTGGGAGCGTCGTGACATTCCTAGTACTATATGTTGATATACTACTTGATAAGGAATGACATACCAATGCTACAATCAAGAATGATAAAGTTGTTCAAACATTCCTCCATGAATGGTTTGGGAAGAGTATCTTAATTGGGGATAAAATCTATATAGATAGATTCAAGAGGATGCTCGACTTAACCCAAGGAACGATATTCATTTGATGCTAAAGTCGTTTAGCATGGCAAACTCCAAGAGATGTCTCATGTTGATGAGCTATGGAGTGTATCTCTCTTAATAGTCCCCATGCAGACTCGAAAAGAGAGGTCGCATGAGTGACAATCATGTATGCAATGAAATGTACGAGACCGATGTCGATCACCATATTATGGAGAAGTTCACTATGAGTCGCTGAAAAACATCTTAAAGTGCTTAACCCAAGCACTAAGGATGTGATCATATTCATGGTGGGTCTAAATTAAAACTAGAGGGCTTAACAGACTCAAGTTTTTTTGCATGCACTCAAGATGATGTAAAAAATCCACTTTAAGGTAAAAAGCGTTATCTTGAACAAAGGTGCAGTTGAATTGAAAGGTTCCAAACAAAGAAAGAGTTGTTGGTTTAGTGATAAAGACAAAGTATATAGCTATAAATGAAGTCGCAAGTTGATTGTTTGGATTAAAAGTTCATTACGTAACTAGAATAGTTCCTAAGTCTCATCTTGGATCTAAAATGTGTGTGTGGCACTTTCATTTGATTATAAGAATCATTGAAAGATGGGAAATCACTATAGAGATAGTGGACTCTCATGAACAACATTACATATCCATTAACTAAAGCTTATCCAAAAGCAGGATAATCGCCACTTAGAGAAGAAGAGTATGAGATACCATTACGACGATCGGGCTTTTAGTGCAAGTGGGAGATTGAAAGTAGTATGCACACAAGCCAATCATGTTTGATGATAAAGCATATACTTTGTAACAATCTTATTCATTTATTAATAAAAAGTATTAATTTATTAAAGGCTTTTAATTATCTACATGATGTCGCTTTTATAATATGTGATAAACCCATAGTTTTAAGCAATGCTTTTAGAATAATGATGATGATCATTCTAATGAGATCTAAATTCTTAGAAAGCTTAAAACTAAAATAGTTCCCAATCATTTGATTACTAAATTGGGGATTAGTGAATCCGGATAGATTGGTACATACGCTTGCTTGCTCATTGGATGAGGATGATTGATCTCATGATCATTTGTGTGGAGACACTAAAGCAAGTATGTAGGTGCTTATTAGAGAATAAGTTCATCGAACGTGGCTCGCTAAGGAATACCTAATGGAGTTTTATTTGCTCGTCAATAGGAATTCTCAGAGTGATAGTAGTACAAGTGATCCTTGGACTGAGAGATCATCATAGTATCTTGTGTATGATGAGTTATACTTTGACTTATTCCTTAAGACCCTTAGGGTATATCAAAGGGTATGCTTGGGTATAATAAGTTGTACATGGAGATAATGTATGATCAATAAAGAATCTACCACTTCTAATAAAAGAAGAGAAATGTCCTATGTGATTCGATAAATGACAACCCAAAGAGTCCTTGGTTAAGGCGTAATGAAATTAGAAAGGAGTTTCTAATTTGCATTATTTGAGTTGTGCATTTAAGGATCGAAATACATATAATTAAATAAAATAAGACTTGACAAGAATTCCATGTCTTATATTTAATTGGGACATCAGATGGTGGAAGGATTGAATTGTATTTCAAGAACTATTTACTCAAAGGTTCTTTTATGATTAATGTTGAAATCTATATTATCCGGAAAGTCGCTGATCGCTAGGAGGCTTATCCCTATCAGAAGAATAATATTATTTATTTAAATAAATTAATTGTTTAATTTATTTATTTAAATAAGATTAGAATTGTTCTAATTGATTTATTCACAACCGGCTTAATATGGAGAACCTAAAGGGTCACACCATAAAAGGAAGAATAATTATTTAAGAAGTTAATGGCATAATCGTAATAATATAGTTATGTATATTTAATTTAATCTATGGTGATAGAATAAATTAAATAGCTTAATATTTATTATTTAATATTTTAGAAATATTAAATATAAATTAATAAGAGGAGTCTTATTAATATTATTACAATTATTATTATTTTAATTTCTAAAAGAGTTTAGGAATTAATTTAATATAAGTATTCTCATTTATTCCTAATAGGATTAGGAGGAAAATTAGTTAAAGGAGTTTAATTAATTATCCCTAATAAGATTAGGGAGCTTAATTAATTAAAAGAATTTAATTAATTAAATAAAACTCAATTCCTTAATTGTTAAGGTGGGTTGCCCACATCTATAAATAAGAGGAGTCTTATTATGGGTGAGGTGGTTGTTGACTTTTACAACATACATACATAATTCCAATAGTGGAGAGAGTACACCTTTTTCTATGTAGATAGAAAAACTAGGGTTTGAGCAATACCCCTTCTTCTTCAATTCTTTATTCTTCCTCGTGGATCACCCTTAGAGGCCAAACACATGGGTGGCTAACGTTGATCAAAGGAAGGAACCAAACCCGGTGGATTCAAGTTGAACGCGAAAAGGATTTGAGGTGAACTTGCGAGGAACCGAGGAATCTTTTCGATCTTCAAGGGTTTGATTTTTATTCATTTTTATCAATTTTCGCTTAATTAATAAATTGTGCATAAAGGGTGATCCGAATAATATATGGTTTGTAAAATTTTTAAACTCGATATTTTACAAAGCATCGCAGTGCTACTATGCAACCACGCTTATTATCGTATTTTTTACTACCGAGTAGTTCAACAAGAGATAATCGGTAAAACTTCCATAGTTATTTTCATAAAATATTTTGTCATTTTCTCAATCCGACAATAATTTCGATTTATGGGTCCACCAATGATTGTGCTATTAGCATTTAATATTTCTCGATAAAACGAATATTGCACTAATTAATGAATATTATATAACAACTTGTATACTTTACAAAATTTATAAATACTACCCACAACTATAATATTATATCAAATTCAAAAAAAAAAATATTTCGAGCAATTTAAATCTTTATTCATAAAATTTGGGGTTTTACAATATATATATATATATATATATATAATACTTAATAACTTTCTACCGATTATTTTTAAAAATGGGTAAGTGGGGGTCTAAATAATACGCCAAAATTTACAACAAATACTTCATAAAAAATCCCCTCAATATTTTTAACAATATTTATTCATCATTATTATAACGCGTAATATTAACAACCCGATCATTCCCAGGAAAGAGAGGGCTTTTCGATAAGAATTTATCCCTATTGGCGCGCAATTAGGAGACCAAACCCTTTCCATGATAGAACTTTCTAAACATTGTTAATTATGTAAATAATAATATGAATAACTTGTCATCTCAATTATTGATTTAATAATATAAAATGTTGATAATAATTGAATCAAATAATGTGAGATACTATGCAGCAATTACTGTTGCAATAATTGAATAAAACTGAGTGACCTCTCACTTAAGCATCAATAATCAATACCGTGTGCTACTATGCAACCACGCGTATTACTGTACTTTTATCACCGGGTATTTCAGTAGTTAATGGTAAAACTTTCGCCGTTACTTTTATAAAAAGATATTTATGTCGTTTTCTAACTCCGACAATAATTCCGTTGTGGGGTCCATCAATGATTGTGCCGTCGTACGAATATTTCTTGTTAAAACGAATATTCCCCGATGAATTGAATATTTTATAACAAATTGCTTACTTTGCAAAATTTATAAATATTACCCACAACTATATCATTATAACAAATCCACACCATAATATTCAAAAATATATATTCGATAAAAATTAATCTTTATTAATGAAAGTTGGGGTCTTACAGTACACATAATATAATGTATCATTAATCCTATAAGATATTTAATAAATCTTAGGTTAATGATTTAATAAATTTATAAGGTTTTTCTTAAGTAATAAACATTTATTAGATCTTTAAACAATATATTATAATTGTTTAAATAAGGAGTTATTTAAATTCTCTTCATTTATTAACTCTATCTTCATTTAATTACCATTTAATATTAGTTAAGAAGTAAATAATTAATTACCTTTAGTTATTATTTAATAATAAATAATAGCTAATTACATCTACTTATTATTTAATGTTAATTAAATAATGAATAATTAAATTATTTAACATTATTTGTCTTGAATTATTATTTAATATTAAATAATAATTAATTAATCATTTATCCTTGAATAATAATAATTGATTTATTTTCTTCATTAGTATTTAATTGTTCATTACTAGTAATAAATGAACAATTAATTAACATTTTCCTTATTTATTATTTAATATTAATTAAATAAATAATATTTATTTATTTATTTATCCTTGAATAATAAATAATTAATTCACTTCATAAGTCTTTAATTATTCTTTCTTATTAATCTAGTAATAATTAATTATCATTTGTTCTTATTTATTTTTTTAATATTAATTAAATAATAAATAATTATTTTATAAATTTTATGTCAATGTGAGTAAGTAATTACATTATTATTAAATAATTTTACTTAAACATTATTTAATCATTATTTAATAATAATTAATCAATGGTTTAACTCTATCTATTATTTAATCTTAATTAAATAATCAATAGTTAATTTATTAACACTAACTCTACTTAATTATTGCTTAGTATCACTTAAATATTAATTAAATAATTAATTACATTTAATTTACATGTAATTAGTTTAATAATCATTTAGTGGCATTAATAATTATTAATTAGTAAGTTTTAAATGATTTAAATGAGTTTAAACCATTAATTACTTAATAATTACATAACTGTTCACAAAAATTTTGAATTAAATATTTTAATATTTTTCACAATTTTAGAAAATTTTGGGTCCCAGTCTCACCACCAGAACCAGCAGGAAAGTTGGTGAACCGATCCCCGGAAAGTTCCGTTGGTTCACCAGAAACTGAACCGGCAGTAGCTCCCTTATTTTTTTTCCCCTAAGTTTTCCAGATTTGGGGTCCTTTATTAAAACTTGAATAAGATGAAATCTACAACTCCGATTTAGGTCCAGTCGATCTCTTTGGATTCATATCTTCCCAAAATATAATTTTCAATTATCAAATATCAAATTTGGATCTGTTTTTGTCCCAGAAAACAGCCCAGAAGTGACTGGTCACCAACATGATTTGAACAGTTGGAGTGTTTTGGTAATAAATCCATATCTTGCTCTTTTTTTTTTAATATTTTTACATAACTCCAAAGAGGTTTTTCCCTTAACGTATAGAGCTAGAATAGCAAGAAATAAAATCACAAAATGTCTTTGTAGATTTCAAAATGAAAAGCATCGATCACCCTTTTTAAATAAATTTTCCCAAAAAACTCCTTTAGCTTCCTTTTCCTAAATTTTCCAACATAAACTTATATAGATGAACAAGTTAAACATATTATACTCAAGATTTATCATTCTCATAATATTCTAGCCCTTTAGAACTTGCACTTCCATAAATCTATCACAAGATTACATAAAACATACAAAACATAAAACTAGAGTTTCATTTTACCTAGTTTTGTGGGATGTCCTCCTTTTCTTTCCAAAATAACTTATGAACTTGGGGTGCATGAACAAACTCCCTTCTCTTCCTCCTTAAAAATCCGAACCTCTCTCTCTCTTTTCTCTCTTTGTATTTTGCTAGCTTGGGAGAAAAATAGAAGAACAAGAAAAAGAGAAATGAAATGAAGAGAAAAAGAAATGTGGTGTTATCTTGCAATATATACAGTTAGATACAACTAGAATCATAAATAATATCCCCAGTATCTTTTGTTGTCCCTTGGATAAAAGGCTTTGCCTTATCTCTTCCAATTAAGCCTAAGCATGTCATTAAGGGTGCTAAGTAGATTTTCTACCAATAGGAGATGGACACACTTGTTGTGATAATCCGGGATTTTGAATAATCCGAATTTTACGAATAATTTTTTTGTTATTTAATATTAATATTGACTGTTAATATTGTGTTGTGTATCTGTGATACAAGTTTTGAGAATTAGTTAATTTGTGTATTGACTAAGAAATAAGAGTAGAGTTGTGCTTAACTAAGAATTTAAAACCCTAACCCTCGTTACAGATGGGGATTCGATAGAAAATATAATTAAAATAATTATATTGATAAGAACGTGTTTGTACTGAAGAGAAATTTTGATCAATGATTGATCGGATAAGTTTTAAAATTAGTAAACCCTAATAAGGGATTAGAAACCCTAATCTCGGGTTTAGAAACCCTAAGGTACAGTTAGGAACCCTAAACGAATGCCGGGAAACCCTAATTTCATATTCGAGAATCTTAAACCCTAATTAAAAAACCCTAATCCTAATTAGCAAGCCCTAATGTGATTATAAAACTTTAATATGATTAGAAAAACCTAATTTAATTAGGAAACTCTAATTATATTTTTGTTAGCTTAATTTTCTAATTAAAACCCTAATTAGAAAAAAAAATCTTAGAAACTAAAGTTTTAAAACCTAAGGGTTAAAACCTTAGGGTTAAACCCTAAGGGTTTGGAAAAAAGTCAAGAATGCCATTAAAATTTCAAGTTTAAAGACCAAAATGCCCTTTTTCATTTCATTAATTGGTAACTTGTCAATCTTGCCATATTTGGAGTGGGTAACCAAATAATATTGACTTTTTGACTTAAGAAACTCCAGCAAATCAGTCCATTATATCAGCTATGTGATTTATATCATATTATATATACATTTGAAAGAGAGAAAGTCCATTCATTTAGTCATTTTTCTCTAAAGCTCTCAACAACTTTTTCTCTCTTCAAACCTCCAAAATTATTAAGTTACTCAGCCCCAAATACTGCCTTTAGATCACCTAAGATCAGATTGGAGAGTTAAGGATCAAAGATTTGGCTAGGAGGTATAAACCCTAAAACCTATTTTGATCTTATATGCTTAGAAATAATTTATGTGTTTATGTTAATATAAGTGTTATATGATGTTTTTAGATGATATATGATGATCCATTATGGATCCATAGCATCAAAGACCTTAAAAATTAAGTTTTTCAAAAACTGCTCTTTAGCCCAAAAATGGTCTGACAAGCGAATGTCAATGGCCGTAGATTCATGTCTGTTTATTAATTTTGTTGTTTTAAGCTTTGTATTTGTAGTATGCCATGAGTAATTTGATCTAAAACTAGAATCATAGCTATTGGATATCCAGATTGTGAGTTATAAATGGTAAAAACCCGTTGACCGGGCTTGACCAGTCAATTTCTAGGTAACCCAGAAAGCGTTTTCCAGCGCCTGACAAGCTTTTCAAACTCCTTGATCTGTCAGGTGTTATGTGATATGTTGATGTTGTTCTAACCAGATTGTAGTGTGTTGTATGGACTATAGATCCTGACCTTTAGATCTCTTAAAACATCAACTGATTGAACATAGTGAGTGGTCAAACCAGTCCACTCGGTCACGGTTTAAGTTTCTGGAAAAACCCAGAAACAGTTTGAACAAAGTTTCTGATCATGTTTGACTGAGCTAAAAATGGATATTATTTTGTTGTTGGACCGATCTGTTGCTTTAGTGATGTTCCATGACATAAGGACTATAGATGTGAACCTTGAGACTACATGAATCATGACCAGAACTTAAAGACAATTGATCTAGAAACGGACCACTCGAACTGCCTAGGTTTCTGGAAAACCCAGGAATGCTTTGACAGTATTTTTGCAAGCCCAGATCTTCATGATATGTTAATGTATGACCTATGTTTTGGTTGATAGTTATAGCGATGCATACTGACTACAAGATCAACGTTTAAGCTAACCCAGAACATGTAAGAACATGGAATTACAAGCGGTCAAACGAGCTAGCTTGAACACTGACTTGTCAGTGTTCTTAAGCTCAAGAACACCTAAGACGACAAAAGGCATCGCTAAAGGGCTTTAACGAAGGTTTAATTAATTTCTATTTTCTGATTTTCTGGAAATTAATTAAAAATCGAAATAAATTCTAAATATTATCTAAAATGGTTTTAAAAATTATTTTAAATCATGAAAAATAATTTTTGAGAATTTGGAATATTTTTCATTAATAATTATAATTATTTGAATAAAAATAATATTTAATTTATTTAATTAGTATATTAAATAAATTAGAGAAAAATAATTTTAATATTATAAAAATCATTTTAAATAAGAATAAAGTATTTTAAAAATTTTTGAGTTATAAAATGTAATTTTTAATATTTTGGAGAATTTTCACTAATAATTTAATATTAATGATATTTAATTTATTTAATTAGTATATTAAATAAATTAGAGAAAAATAATTTTGATATTATAAAATTCATTTTAAATAAGAATAAAGTGTTTTAAAAATATTTTGAATTATAAAATATAATTATCAATATTTTTGGAGAATTCTCATTAATAAATTAATATTAATGATATTAGATTTATTTAATTATTAAATTAAATAAATGATAGAAAAATGATTTTATTGATTTAAAATCATTTAAAAATCAGAAAAATGATTTAAAATATTTTAAGTTATAATTAATGACTTTTAATATTTTTATGATAAATTCATTAATATTTAAATATTAATGGTGATGGTTTAAAATGATTTTAATTATTTTAAAAATCATTTAAGTAGAATATTGATGATTTAAAAATATTTTAAGTTATTAATAATAACTTTAATATTTTGACATGTATGTTATTAATATTTTTATATTATTAAATATTAATGATGATAAGATTATTTGATAATTAAATCGTTTAAAAATGATTTCAGTGTTGAAAAATTATTATAAATTATAATAATTGTTTATAAATTATTAAAAGCTTTCAAAAAATATTATTAATGATAATTGACTCATCTGAAATAATATTGAAGCTTAGAGACCAAGTCCAACCAGACCGAACTAGTTAGACTTGATGAGTGTTTATATGGGTTATAAACACTGATGTGAATATGTGGTAATGTGCCTAGGTGAAAGATTGACTGTGAATTATAATATTATGTGTTATGAATTATTGTGCTAACTGTGAGACCGATATTGTTGATTATAGGTCTTACAAACGCAGATAAGTATATTGTGTATTAGTAATCAACGCGGAAGGCAAGTTTCCTTAACTCAACCTTGAATTATATATTTTCAAATATTATAGTGGTTAATTATTGTTTATTAGACCACGTCTGAGAATTTATTGTTGATTATTCGCATTTAGTGCATGCTTATTAATTCAAATTGAATTAGTGATTCTTAGAATATATATTTATAGAATAATTGTTATTGGATATTCACATTCGTAAAATCTATTAGTGATTGTAAATAGAACAGATAATTCCTATCTATTGTCGAATCATGTTGAGAAATGTCTTATCCAATTGTTCTGGCTAGAAAAATATTTGTTAGAACTTGTTAAGTTCGAGAAGAGAAGATAAGATAAGAAAATTCAATTATTATTGATAGATCGATACTAATTTTTTTGGCTAGATCAAGAAAGTAAATTTGATAAATTCGAGAAGAGAAAAGAAGAGAAGAGAAGAGAAGAGAAGTGATTAGATTTTTGAAATCATTGTATTTCATTGTTAAATTAAATTCTGATTCTAAGACTGAGAAGAACAACCTTTTATTATAAAAGGGGTATAATTTTTGGTCGTATATTCGGCCATTGCGTGCATTTTAAATATTTTTCATAATATAAGGTATAATGAAGTTGACCACTTTATATACTTGCAGAGGGGTATAATTTAATCTCTATGGTTATCTGATACACCTGGGTATATCAAAGTATATCTTTGATAGTTACTCGAGAAGAGAAGTTCAAGATCCTTTGTGATCACTCAGCATAACTCTGGAAAATATTTCCATCTTGTATTTGGGTATATCAAAGTAAATCTTTGATAGTTACTCGAGAAGATAATTTTAAGATCATTTGAGATCATTCAGCTTATACTTTGGAGAATTCTTCTAAATTGTTATTCAATTGAAGATTGTAGAAACTTTAAAAGCGTTGTACTCTTTCATTATTAAATTATTGTGTTGCATAGAATGCTAGAAGACTTGTTAGTAAATAACAATTTGTTCAGTTATTTCAAAGTACCCCGAACTTTGGTGTTATTCTATCAAATTAGATAGTCTTTTCTTATTGATTCTTATACATTTATTGTATGTCTTAACTTGCGGGGAAAACTTGTTTCTCACCCTTGCTAAATAAAATATTTCAGCTGGGAACGAAGAGGCCAGCGTGGCTAAGAAGAACAAAGGCAAAGGCATAGTGCTGGAGTAGTTTTATATTAAGCATATTTGTTATATTGTTTTGTAAACCCTTTTTGTATATCTAAAAGGTATGTTTGTAATGTTAAGGTTAGATGACCTGGGACTAAAGTATTAACAATATTTGTTAATGAATTATGTATTACTATTTATAAATAATGGATAGTTAGATGTTATTATATTATGGATCGTGAGCACCAAACTCGGGGGTCAGGTAACCCGGATTTGGGGGCGTCACAGGTTGGTATCAAAGCTGTAGGTTATAAACCTTAAGTGGGGTGGGAAACCCTAGGATTATAACCATAAGCGAGATAAAGAATACTCATTTAAAGTACTAAGTGAGAGATTGATAGAGCGTATTTATAGTAAGATATGTGGACACATAGTGTGAGAATTTTGTACTGGTAAAGTATTAATCAAGTTGTTTAAATTGATTATAGGATGTCGGGAGAAGATGAGATGAGTATGGAGATTCCAGTGGCTGTTGCACCAGTGCCAGTAGTTGAGGTGCCAGCGCAAAGCGAGTCAGTTGAAGAAGTGGGAAAAGATGAACCCATGGTGAATTTGGGGAGTGATCATGATGATTATCCCGAGATGTATCTGAGTGGTGATGAGGAGGCGGAGTCTGAAGAAGCTAAGGTGGAGAAAGGGAATAAGAACAAAGTTGGAGAGAATGATCAAGAATCGGCAGAAGTTCAAGAACTCCGAAGTAAAGTATTTCTCTTGGAGGAGTTGTGGAAGACGGAGTGAGCGTTACACGAAATGACTGAAGAACGGAACGAGCTGAAGGCGCAGGTGCAATGGATGAAGACAGAAGGTGGTGGATCGTCTGAAGGAACAATCAAGCAAAAGAAGGACAAGAATAAAAGAAAGAGGGACAACAACAGCGGTAATTCTAAAAATTCAAACCCGAAGAAGAAGCAAGCCTGTAGCAAGTGTGGAAAGACTCACGTGGGAGAATGCATGATGTGGATCAACATTTGTTTCAATTGTAAGCAGGAAGGACATATTTTCCTACATTGTCCTAAGCCGAATATGAGAAAGTGTTTTTCATGTGGTAGAATGGGTCACAGATTCAACAAGTGTCCCAAAAAGAAGAAGACTGGTGAATGGTGTGGACGATAGATAACTTAGTTATAAGTGGTATTATCTTTTGGTAGAAGATTATGATATTAAAGGTTGTAATATCGAGAACGATATGGGAACATATGTAAATATATATATATATATATATATGTTTGTATGAATGAAATCTTTATTTTATATATGAATATAAGATTAAGATTAGTTTGTGAGTTCTTAAAACTCATACTTATGGTAAGTTCATGACTCAAAATTATATGAAATGTTCTGAACCCTCAGTGAATGGACACCAAAGTTCTGACTAGGATAAGTTCATACACTCATATAATTGTGGCAAGTTCTGAACACATAAGTGTGGTAAGATTGACGAACTGGGAATAGTTATGTGTGAATGGAGAATTATAACTTTTTGTGTAAAGTTGGAGTATTGAAACTTTTTGTGAAAAGTTATGTTGTTAATCCTGATATTTATTAAAAAGGAATAGTAATGTGTTAAGTACTGAATGTACTATGTGCTATTTGAAATAAATATGCGATTATATGAGAAATATGTGTTGAATTCTTATTGTATTAAGAATTTGTGTAAAGAAAGAGAATTAATGTAAGATTTTTATTTAAATCAGATCATGCCGCCTAGACGACAGAATCGAAATCAAAGAGAATAGAAATCCGTGAATAATGAAGGACGTCAAGAAGACCCAATGCAAAATTTTGTGGACATGTTAGCTCAAGCTATGGGAAATAGAGCTCTAGGAACAAGAGCGAGAAATCAGCCAGCCGATAGAGTTACTAATAAAGGAACTTGATTAGCATAATTTTGTTTCCTTAAAAGGCCTAAAAGGCCGATCATGTGACAACCCGAGAATTTAAAAAAAATTTAAAATCATAATTGATTGATTTAAGGTTCAATATTAGAACCGAGACAGAAAATAAGTGTACGGATTTGACATTTCTGGAAAGAAATTTTATGGATTTAAAAATTTTTGTGGTGAATTATTCAGGATTAAGAATATAAGTGTATATGTTTTGTGTGTATGGTCATTTATGTGGTCATAATGTGGTTAAGGGTCAAGGGTTGACCAGATAAATTTTATCAGTGTCAAACCCTAATATTATTGTCAAATATCGACGTTCAATTAGAAAACCTTAATGACTAATAAGAAACCCTAGAAACCGGTTATGGAAACCCTAATTTCAGTTCTGAGAATCTGAAACCCTAATTCGAAAGTTAGAAACCCTAAATTGGGAACTTAATGACTTAAGTGTATTGTTTATACACTTAATTAGGGTAAAACCTAACAAAATAGTTAAAATGGTTTGCTTCAAAGTAGGATGATTACTTGTTTCTAGCTCTTTCTCTCTTTCAATATAAGTTGGACAATTCTTGTAAAATAACAAATGACCAACTTAAGCTTTTTTTTATAGGCAAACCTAATGGAGGGTATATTGGTCATTATGTGACCTCCATACTATTCCCATCTCCACAACAACTTAGCCACCAAGTAACCACTTTACTTGGTGGCCAAGTGGCCAGCCCACATGCTCCATGGGTCATCTCCATGGATTTTAACCATCCGGTGACCCATCGGTTCGATCCACAGTTCGGTTTCTTGGACCAGGCTTAATTAAACATAACATCGGGCCTTAACTTGGGCTTTATTATACAATTCATTGGGCTTGATATAATCCAAGTACAATTAGATTATACAAAGTCCTTAAACTCTAAATCCATTAAAACCAATCGTATTCTACACGTATAATTCATGTATTCTCTTCATATAGTACTCATACGATATTTGTATTGTACGTCATATTAAATCTTCATACTATAATCGTATACTAAATAGTATCACACTCGTATATTGTACTCATAATCATCTTAATCATTATACGTATATCATTTACTTCTCGGAAATTATTTTTCCCAACCCTTAGGTTTTAAGTCCACAGGCGAAAACTTCGTTTGCCATAATTGAAATATTATTTGATATTTCATCTCATCCTCGTATTCTATAATTACGCGTTTCTCAGAATTTCAAACTTAATTCCCGAGAAGAAATGGATGAATAGTATTTTTACAAAAATTTCTCGGAAAAGTTTTATTTTCGTCATGGAAATTCAAAACAATTAATTCTAGCACATAGCCAGGATCCTAACCACATCCGCACATCCTAGGTCATAGAACGACCTTCACATAGCTTACTCACATAAGAATCAATTAAATTCATTTAATTCACATAATTAGATAAAAATTTAATTCTCATATAAATCAAATTTTCTCGGGCGTTACAGTACATACTTTTTACGCGCAGTTGTTTCAGGAGGTTTTGTCGGTATGTATTTATATTTAGTTTAGTTTAATATTAAACTGCATCTATATTTCGATTTCACAGGATTTGGTGTTCACTATACACTACACGGAGGTAACATCATCTAATCTATCTATCTCCCATAAATAAAATGCAAACCATGCAATAGATGGGAATAAATAATAAATCTTTCCCCCTTATGACAAACATCATCATCTATCTACCCATAAATAATGCAATAAATAAAATAAAGTTCCCTTCTGGGGTTACTTGCATAATTAAAAACCTAACCTAAATCATCTCGTGCGAAAACATAAACAAATAAGTCTTAGTAACATCAATTCTAACTATCATTACATAATCACATAAATAATCAAGTCTTCATTACTTGCTAAGCTTGCCCTTGCCCTTACTAGTGGAAGGTTAAATCGCTCTTTCGTTCTTAAGCGCAATGTTATTATTACGCAAGAGTGAGCACGATTTGCCAACAAGTATAACAATATAACAATGAATAATAACATGCGAGAGAAATAATAACTTCCGATATAAAGCTCAACTTTTGAATCAAGAATGAATAAAGAATCAAAAAAGAAATTCGAGGGTCATAAGACCTTGAACTATGTCCTAGGTTGTCAAGTGTTTATTCTTGACACCTTTAATGATCATAAGACTATGGACTCTTCTTCTCGTACTTAGGGGGATCACCCCTTAGTACCATCATCATGCATAATATCTTAACGCTAAAGCGTAAATAATCCCCTATACTGAGGTTGTTTCATCTCGGTTTGACATTCGAGTCCGCACAAAGGAAGTTTGGTTTGGATAATTCATCAAGGGTTCGAAATTTAGAACGCTCATCAACTATGGACTAGTCGAATCAATAAGGGTTCGCTAGTCTAACAAGGTTTAACAGTAAATGAATATTTAACTTGAATAACATCTCAAAAGTTATACAATAGAATAATTATTGTATAACAACATCATGCTTGAAGATTAAATAAACTTTAATATAAGAGAAGACTTGATCAATAATAATGAGAACTTGCTCGATATCAAGAAAAGATGAATTAATCAACTTATAAAACGATAACAAGTAGGGTTAGGAAACT
The DNA here is from genome assembly GCA_020205615.1 of Panax quinquefolius. Taxonomy (NCBI): domain Eukaryota; kingdom Viridiplantae; phylum Streptophyta; class Magnoliopsida; order Apiales; family Araliaceae; genus Panax; species Panax quinquefolius. Next base: position 60,425,556 of record CM035158.1, read on the forward strand.
TGCCTCATGTAGCGTAGTTTACACTTTAACTAAACTCGTTCTTTGAATTAAATCCTACATATCAATTACGTTCACAATACCAATCAATAATAACGTACTAAACATCATAAGTTATTCTTTGTCTAATCTCGACTTCATGACTATACTTAGTCAAATTACCATAATTGTTTTCACATAATATAATATTACACAAACAACAAGTTAAATACATACTCAATGATTCAATTAACATATAGATGTCATCTTGACTTGGTAAAAACTCATTTTAATATCTCATTATATGTCTAACAAGTTTTTATATTCATTAGACTAGGTTACTAACACATTTCTATACTTGGACACTTTAAAAAAACTCATTTCTCGGATTTTTCTGCTAAGTGGTATTTGTATTACTGCTAGCTAGGCCTATTTCTTGGCTTCATTGCGCATGGTATTTCAGTTCTTGAGGTTCTTAGGTTATTCGGTTGCATGGAGATTGAGATTTAGGAGTTAGGAGTTGGTGCCATGACGACGAGACTCGATTCGATTTCTGATTCAAAAAATTGCGAAAACATGGCTAAAAAAATTTCTAATCAACTTATTTTCTGCAATTTAGACATACCCACATGCTAGAATTCATATATAATCAATACTTAACATCTATGGAGTGATTTTCACCCATTAAAACACATAATCACAGAATTAAAGCATGCAAATTGTATTGTTCTTGATGTTCTTGAAGTTTTGAACATAAATTCCTAAAATTCAACGCCATAGATTCGTTATAAAACCAAATTCAACCATTCAAATTTTGTTTTGTTCGTTTTAGCATGCTTAATCTTATACAAGTAGAAATTATGCAAAACCATTTATGTTTGATATATTAAAAATACGTATAAGGCCATATGGCCATATTTTATACTCTATAAATTTTTGAAACAACAAGTCATAATATATTATGAAACTTATGATACAGAATCATATAAAATATATATTAAACATGCTAAACTACTCTCGTATTATTACATATATTCACATAATAGTTACCCTTTCCAACTACGAAACTTTTTTACGTAAGGCTTTAAGCCATATTCATGAAAACTTAAAAGACGTAAATAAAAATTTGGGTTGAAGAGAATTACCCAAGCGTAAAGTTAATAGGAGATGAGTTCTTCTTAGATGACTCTCACAATCCTCTAAAATCTCTCTCGAATTCTCAAACTCTCTCTCTATCTCTCTCTGCTACGCTTTCTAGACTTAGGAAATTAATGAAGAAGAAAGGAAAGGCGTATATATAAAAAAAATGATCGACGCGTGGAGAGGTGGGTTACCCGATCATGGGTAGCTACTATCAACTCCTTTTAGGGCCTTGTTTGTTTAGAAGAATAGGATTCAAAAACCACTTAATTAAATAAAGCCTTATAATATAGTTTTAAATAATGTCACACTCCTTATAAAATAAATCAATATCTTATTTAATTTATTTTAAATAAAATAAAATAATTTCTCATTAATTCACATAGTCACATAATTCAAATTCTCATTGATTAATAATGTCAAATTATTAAATCTCTAATTAATAATTAAATTAATTAAAATAACATTAGGCTTATTAAATATTTCTTTTAATTCAATAAGCTCACATAATCACATACTTGAATAATAAAATTCTCCACATTAATTTAATAAATATAACACATATAATTAAATTAATCTATCACAACTTCATCAATTAATTAATTAATCTAATAATTAATTCATCGAAAAATATTTATTCAATCAAATAAATATTTAAAATTAATTTACAAAATCTCGGTTGTCACATCTTTCCCCTCATAAAAGGATTCTGTCCTCAGAATCACAACTCAATAATTCGTCCCGTTACATTCTCCCCCCCTTACAAAGATTTTGTCCCCAGAATCACTTATAACAATCTAAGTAAATAAATGAGGATAATTCTTCTTCATATTCTCTTCGAGTTCCCACGTAGCTTCTTCAGCATTGTGGTTCCTCCAAATTACCTTAATAGAAGGTATTACTTTATTTCTCAGAACTTGTTCTTTTTGACGACAATTTGAGCAGAATTTCTTCGTAAGATAAGTCTTTTTGTCGAAATGTAGGGGTTCATATTCAATCACGTGCTTGTAATCGGGTTTGTAGGGTCGTGGGGACCGAGACATGGAAAACATTGTGGACATTCTCTAGAGATGGAGGTAAGGCTACCTCATAAGAAACTTCTCTCCCCCTCCTCGAACAAAGGTCCAATGAATCTTGGGCTTAATTTTCCTTTCTTTCCGAACCTGATCTTTCCCTTCCAAGGAGAGACCTTTAAAAACACATAACTACCTGGTTCGAACTCAACATTCTTACGATGTGGATTGACGTATTTCTTACATCTACATCTTGAAGTTTCTTTGTCAATCTTGCTCGGATCACTTTGATTATTTTTCTTTGTTTGTTGTACAAATTCCGGGCCTAATAGTTGTCTTTCGCCAACTTCATCCCAATATAGTGGAGTTTTGCACTTTCTGCCGTATAACGCTTCATAAGGTGGCATGCCAATACTAGCGTGGTAACTGTTGTTGTAACCGAACTCCACGAGCGGTAGATGATCATCCCAATTTCCTTTAAAATCCATTATACAGGCTCTTAACATATCTTCCAATGTTTGAATTGTTCTCTCACTCTGTCCATCTGTCTGAGGGTGATATACCGTACTCATTCGCAATTGTGTACCCATGCATTCCTGTAGACATTTCAAAAAGTTCGACATAAAGCGCGGATCTCTATCAGAAACAATTGACACCAGAACTTCGTGCCTTGAAACAATCTCTTTCACATATAACCTTGCCAGTGATCTAAGTTGAATCGATTTTGATCGGAAGGAAGTGTGCGGATTTCGTCGATCGATCAACAATAACCCATCTTTGCGTCGTAGCTTTTACGAGTTGTCGGTAGAGGCCAACCACGAAATCCATCGTAATATGTTCCCATTTCCATTCTGGAATCTCTAAAGGTTGTAGCAACCCACTCGGCCTCGATGTTACGCTTTCACTTTTCGACATATGGGGCACTTGGCAACACATTCTCGCAACCTCTCGTTTCAAATTGGCCACACCAAAAATGTTGTCGAAGATCTTGATACATCTTGGTACTACCGGGTGAATCGAATATCTTGAGTTATGAGCCTCGCTCAAAATTTCTTCCTTAATCTACGATCTTGGCGGTACCCAATTTCGCTATCAAATCTTAGTAGTCCCTCACTTATCATTTTTTGAATCTCGGTTCGGTCCCTTGAGATATCCTCTTCTTCACTTTCTCACATTCTTCGTCCTGAAGTTGAGCCTCCTTAACTTTATCCAGTAAAGTTGTACCAGCTTGCATCTGGAACAGCTTCTCGTCAATTTCCATAGGATACTTCACTTCCAATTTTAGCTTTTCCATTGCTAAAATTAGCTCCTTCTGAGCGGTCAACATCATCAATTTCTCCCGACCTTTTCTACTTAGGGCGTCGGCCACCACATTTGCCTTACCCGGATGGTATAGAATCTCACAATCGTAGTCCTTAATTAACTCCAACCACCTTCTTTGGCGCATATTCAAATCTTTCTATGTAAAAAATATTTTGAGACTCTTTGTGGTGCATATATATTTCACACTTCTCCCCATAGAGATAGTGCCTCCAGATTTTCAAAGCAAAAACCATCGCAGACTAACTCCAAGTCATGGGTTGGATACCCTTCTCATAATCTTTTCATTTTATCGTGGACGCATCGCATGAATGACTCGCCATTCGCATAAGCACACTGACCAAGTCCTTTATGCGATGCATCACTATAAACCACAAAATTTCTCATATCATCCGGAAGAGATAACACAGTGATGAACTCAACCTCTTCTTTAATTCTTGAAAGCTTTCCTCACACTTCTCCGTCCAAACAAATTTCACCGATTTCCTAGTCAAATTAAATCAATGAGTTGCGATCTTGGAAAAATCTGAATGAATCTTTCTGTAATAACCCGCCAATCCAAGAAAACTTCTTACTTGACGTGGCGTCTTGGTGATCCCGATTAATCACGACTTCGACTTTGGAAGGATCCACCAAAATTTCGTCTCTATCAATCACATGTCCAAGAAATTGTACTCTTTCAATCAAAAATTCACATTTCAAAAACTTAGCATACAACTTCTCTCTTCTCAATGTCTCAAATGTCAACCTCAAATGCTCTTCGTGTTCTTCCTTGGTTTTGAATATACCAAAATGTCATCTATAAATACCACTACGAATTTGTCCAAAAACGGCTTGAACACTCCATTCATTAAGCCCATAAATGCTGCAGGAGCATTCGTTAGACCAAATGACATTACCAAAAATTCGTAGTGACCGTATATGTTCTAAATAAGCCTTCTTGATGATACATCTCTGGTCTCACCTTCCAGTTGATGATAACCACTTCTCAAATCTATCTTTGAAAAATATCTTGCTCCCTTTAAGCGATCGAACAAGTCGTCGATTTGCGGTAATGGATACCTATTCTTAATCGTGACCTTATTCGATTCTCTATAGTCTATCTTGAGTCGCATTGTTCCATCCTTCTTCTTCACAAATAAAACCGTCACTCCCCACGGTGATACGCTTGGTTGAATATACTTCTTGTCCAGTAATTCTTGTAGTTGGACCATCAATTCTTTCATCTCTATCGGTGCCATTCGGTACGGTGCCTTCGATATTGGAGCCGTTCCTGGAGCCAAATCGATCATGAATTCAACTGCTCTATCTGGAGGAAGTCCCAAGAAAATCGTCCAGAAAATACATCTGAAATCTCTCACTCACGGAATCTCATCAATTTTGGATTCTCTTTACGACTATCGACTATGTAAGCTAGATATCCTACACGACCTTGTCTTAACAACTTCGGCTGCTGCATCGTCGTCGTCGAACAACTCGCTTGTCTAGGTGACTTGCTACCATAAAACACAACCTTTGATTGAGTCATAAGGTTATATACGCTTCTTTTGGCGGTCGATTATCGCCCATAATTGGATAACCAATCCATACCCAAAATAACATCAAATTCTCCAAGTCGAATATAGGATAAGATCTACGTTCATGATATTACCCTTAATATCCACTCTACGAGTTCTTGTGCGCATTTACTTGAGGATAATTTCTCTATTCGCAATTTCTATGTTCATGGGGTATTCTAACTCGTCCTTAAGCAACTCTAAGTTCTTAGCAAAGTCATTGGATATAAATGAACAAGTAGCACCCGAATCAAATAACACATAAGCATTAACTTTATTGATCGGAATGATACGACACCACATCGAGATCGCTGCTGCGCATCTGCTTTGTCGTGTTGAATGTTGCGGCGATCGGTTGGTTGGTTGTGGTTGGTGCTGCGATTGTTAGAGTGCTTCCACCGGTATTTCTTCTATTTCCTCCTGAACTCGTTCCCCCAGATCCCTTCTTAGGACAATCCCTGACAAGATGATCCTTTGAACCACAAGTGAAGTAGGCACCCTTCTTTGGGTTAGGAAAGTTAGGTGCTATGCGTCCTTCCTGACCACAATTGTAGCACACTCGTTTCCCTTTTAAGCAAACTCCCAAATGAGTTTTTCTGCAGGTTGGGCACGCTTCGATCTTCTTCTTCTGCCCTCCTTGTTGACTTCCAGCTGATGTATTTGCAGACCACTTCCTCTTCTGATTGTGATTACCCCCAGTGCTACTCCCACCAGTCTTGTTATTACCTTCCTGATCACTCCTCTTCTTCTTCTGCTCTTGATTATACTTTGTTACTGCATCGCTTCCACCCTCAGCGAGTATGGCCTTCTCTAACACTCCAACAAAAGTGTTCAATTGGAACATTGACACTTTTGTTATACAACTAGGGCTTGGTCCACCTTTCGAATCGTCTCGCCTTCCTCTCATCGGTATGTACTTGGTATGTGGCGAACCTAGCCAACTCATTAAACCTTGCTACATAATCAGCTACTGACATACTTCCCTGTTTTAACTCTAAAAACTGAACCTCCATCTGATTTTGTGAACTAGCTGGAAAATACATCTCGAAGAACATCTCTTTAAATCTTTCCCAGGATATTACACCTTCATCTCCTCTCACTTTACTTGCCTGTGACCAATAGCTGGCTTCGGACTTCAGCATAAACGTTGCATAAGAAGTCTTCTAATCTTCCCTTACTCGAGCAACATCGAATACCTTCTCCATCTCCATCACCCAGGTCTGAGCTTCGATTAGGTTTATGGAACCCTTAAACTCTGGCGGTCCCACCGCCTTAAAGTCCTTAAACGAGGTATTTGGTGGAGCTTGTGGTTGATTATTAAGTGCTCCAGCTAAAAGGTTCACCAACTGCTGAACCGGGTTAGCGTTGGCGTCATTGTTATTGTTTGTTGACCCTTCCTGGGCTTGCTGACGATTTTGTCTTCTAGGCGGCATATTTCTGTTAAGAATATACACTTATTAGATCTTTACTCAATTTCTTAAACATTTAAGACTTAACTAAACATTTAATCATAACTCACTTAACACATTACTTCAAATAAACTATGACATTTCATTTAATTCAAAAGTCTTAACATCATAAGATAGCATCACTGCTATTTACATCCACTATCGAGATAAAGAATCTCTGAGGATTTAAAACATCAAAATATTCCTTTGTTTATAATCACATCGGAATTTACATCATTAACTATCAAATAGTTTTCACATATTTAAACTAATACTATCACTGTCTGTTAAGGAGCTGGATAGCCTTGCTACGTTCCTCTTCCATGATGCGAGACATCGTTCAGTGATCTAGCATATATGATGGTAGATCTTCAAACTAGATTGGATACTTCCTAACTCAATCTTGGACCGCATCCATTGCATTTTGTAGTGTAGAGTACGTCTCCTCAAGTTTAGCCTTCTTCGCACGACAATCATCTTATGCAAGATCAGCATGTCCTGACTCTCGTACCCAGCCCTCCTCTGTTATGGCAAGCCTCTTTGAGCTCTCTTTCAAATCCTTCTTCAATTTTTCTATTTCTGCGGACTTATCCTCGGTTTGACCCTTCTCGTGAACCAGATCCCACTCCACGTTTCCCAAACGTGTGTGAAGAGTCACAATCTCTCTATCCTACGCTTTCAATAGTAATTTCTTGACTAAACCCCTTCGGTCGGATCGAAACGGTATCCTACAACTCTACGTTACGATCATAGAGTGCATCATACATCTCTGCATCAATGGAGTTCGGTGGGAACCCCTCTTCTTCCTCTTCTTCCTCTGGATCCTCCTCTGGATCAGTCTCCGACTCATGCTCCTGACCAACGACAGTGATTAACAGAGATGGCTCTCTCTGTATCAGCTGCTCCCTGATGACATAAATGTCTTGGGGCTCATCCTCTATAGGTAATCGGGGTTCTTCCTCTCCAGCTCGACTAGCTCCTCCAATATCCAACATCCTAACAACAAAATTTTAAGTTTTTTAGTTACTAATCCGTACTAGCGAACACATAAATTAACACATAAGCACATAAAGTCTTTTATTATCTTCAATGAATTTAGAAATTCATTTCTTAGAACTCGATAAGAGTTTACCACCACTATGTTCTCAATCTCCTACAAGGCTACTACCTAAGGTTGTTCCCCCACCTAAGGTTCATAACCTACGGCTTTGATACCAACCTGTGACACCCCCAAATCTGGTACTTCCATTTCCACAGGATTTGGTGTTCACTGTACAAACATCATTTATCTATCTACCCATAAATAAAATACAAACCATGCAATAGATAGAATAAATAATAAATCTCTCCCCTTATGAGGTTACATCAACTGCATAATTAAATAAATCCCGAGTTACTCTAACCTTAAATCATCATCTTGGAAACATAAACAAATAAGTCTTAAGTAACATCAATTCTAACTATCATTACATAACCACATAAATAATCAGTCTTCATTACTTGCTAAGCTTGCCCTTGCCTTTACTAGTGGAAGGTTAAATGCGCTCTTTTCGTTCTTAAGCGCAATATTATTATACGCTTGAGAGTGAGCACGATTGCCCACAAGTATAACAATATAACAATGAATAATAACATGCGAGAGAAATAATAACCCGATATAAAGCTCAACTTTTGAATCAAGAATGAATAACAAGAATCAAAAAAAGAAATTACGAGGGTCATAAGACCTTGAACTATGTCCTAGGTTGTCAAGTGTTTATACTTGAAACCTTTAACAGTCATAAGACTATGGACTCTTCTTCTCGTACTTAGGGGGATCAGCCCTTAGTACCATACTGTGCACAATATCTTAACGCTAAAGCATAAATAATCCCCTATACAGGGTTGTTCATCTCAGTTTGACATTCGAGTCCGCACCAAAGGAAGTTTGGTTTGGATAATTCATCAAGAGGTTCTGAAATTTAGAACGCTCATCAACTATGGACTAGTCGAATCAATAAGGGTTCGCTAGTCTAACAAGGTTTAACAGTAAATGAATATTTAACTTGAATAACATCTCAAAAGGTATACAATAGAATAATTATTGTATAACAACATCATGCTTGAAGATTAATAAACTTTAATATATAAGACAAGCTTGATCAATAATAATGAGAACTTGCTCAATATCGAAAGGTGAATTAATCAACTTATATAATGATAACAAGTAGGGTTAGGAAACTTGCCTCGCGCGTAGTTTACACTTTAACTAAACTCGTTCTTTGAATTAAATCCTACATATCAATTACGTTCACAATACCAATCAATAATAACGTACTAAACATCATAAGTTATTCTTTGTCTAATCTCGACTTCATGACTATACTTAGTCAAATTACCATAATTGTTTTCACATAATATAATATTACACAAACAACAAGTTAAATACATACTCAACGATTCAATTAACATATAGATGTCATCTTGACTTGGTAAAAACTCATTTTAATATCTCATTATATGTCTAACAAGTTTTTATATTCATTAGACTAGGTTACTAACACATTTCTATACTTGGACACTTTTAAAAACTCATTTTTCGGCCATTCGCGCTAAGTGGGCGTATGCTATGCTTATTTAGCTATATTCTTTATGGCTGCGCTGGACTGCGACTTGGCGAGCGGGATATCAACTTTGGAGTTATTCATGAGTTGATGGTATGGCTTTGAGTGAGACATTATCTGAGGAGTTGGCGCAGCAGGACTCGAGATTTCGATTCTGATTCGCGCGAAAACACGAGTTAATATGGCTAAAAAAATTTCTAATCAACTTATTTTTACACGAATTTAGACATACCCACATGCTAGAATTTATATATAATCAATACTTAACATCTATGGAGTGATTTTCACCCATTAAAACACATAATCACAGAATTAAAGCATGCAAATTGTACTGTTCTTGATGTTCTTGAAGTTTTGAATATAAATTCCTAAAATTCAACGCCATAGATTTGTTATAAAACCAAATTCAACCATTCAAATTTCATTTTGTTCGTTTTAACATGCATAATCATATATACAAGTGGAAATTTTGCAAAAAAATTTATATTTGATATATTAAAAATACGTATAAGGCCATATGGCCATATAACATACTCTGCAATTTTTGAAACAACAAGTCATAATATATTATGAAACTTATGATATGAAATCATATAAAATATATATTAAACATGCTAATACTACTCGTATTATTACATATATTCACATAACGTTATTTTCCAACTACGGAAACTTTCTGAGAAAGTTTGAAAGCCATATTCATGAAAACTTAAAAGGCGTAAAATAAAAATTTGGGTTGAAGATAATTACCCAAGCGTAAATTAATAAGGAGATGAGTTCTTCTCTCTAAAACTCTCACAATCTCTCTTAAATCTCTCGAATTCTCAACTCTTTCTCTCATTCTCTCTGCTTTACGCTTTCAGACTTAGGAAATTAATGAAGAAGAAGGAAAGGGAAGGCATATATAAAAAAAATGATCTGACGCGGTAGAGATCAGTTACCCGATCATGGGTAACTACTATCAACTCCTTTTAGGGCCTTGTTTGTTTAGCCAGAATAGGATTTCAAAACCACTTAATTAAATAAAGCCTTATAATATAGTTTTAAATAATGTCACACTCCTTATAAAATAAATCAATATCTTATTTAATTTATTTTAAATAAAATAAAATAATTTCTCATTAATTCACATAGTCACATAATTCAAATTCTCATTGATTAATAATGTCAAATTATTAAATCTCTAATTAATAATTAAATAATTAAAATAACATTAGGCTTATTAAATATTTTTTTTAATTCAATAAGCTCACATAATCACATACTTGAATAATAAAATTCTCCACATTAATTTAATAAATATAACACATATAATTAAATTAATCTATCACAACTTCATCAATTAATTATTTAATCTAATAATTAATTCATCGAAAAATATTTATTCAATCAAATAAATATTTAAAATTAAATTACAAAATCTCGGTTGTCTTCTATGGCAATCTATTATAACCTTATGGTTAATCAACCAATCCATACAAAGAATTACATTGAATTCTTTTAACCTTATCTGTACCAAAATCTACCGATAATTTATTACCTCTAATATCTACACAACAATCCCTGTGAATATGTTCAATGGGGATTATCTCTACATTTTCTACCTTAACGTCTAAAGGTATTGCTAACTTTTAAGGGATTAAACCTAATTATTTAGCAAATCCACATGCTATAAAAGAACAAGTAGCACCCGAGTCAAATAACACATAAGCATTTACTTCGTTAACTGGAATGATACCTGCTACTACATATGATGATGCAACCGCATCTTGGACAGTCATATTAAAAGTACGGGCTGAGGGTCTACCCGTCGATGGTTTTGGTCCAGTAATGGCTAACTTACCACTACTAGAACCCTTATTAACCTCTAACCCTTTCTTCGGGCAATTTCTTATCATGTGGTCCAACGATCCACAAACAAAACTGCCATGATTTTTCTCAGGGTTAGGACAATTGGGTGATAAATGTCCCTCCTGCCCACAGTTATAGCAAACTAATTTTCCCTTTAAACAGATTCCTAAATGAGTCTTTCTGCATGTCTTGCATGCCTCCATCCTACGTTTAGGATCCCCTTCTTTCACCCTCGTATTTCTAGGGTTAAAACTTTTCCTTTTTGGCATACTGCCACTACCACTGGCAACCTCTTCCTTGTTTCCTCCCTCTCCCTTATTCTTATTCTTTCTTTCCTTGTGGTACTGAGTCAATGCCTCACTACCACCTTCAGCTATAATCGCCTTTTCCAGAATGGTCCCGTAGGAAGCACTCTGGAACACCGAAATCCTACTGTAGAGCCAGGGTTTAAGGCCCTGCTCAAATCTACGAGCCTTCCTTTCATATCTTTCCACTTGATGTGGAGCAAATCTTGCCAATTCATTGAATTTGGCTGTGTACTGGGGAACCGTCATGCTAGTAGGGAAGTATTTCTCGAAGAATACCTTCTTGAACTGTTCTCATGCAACCGCCTCCATTCTAGCCCCACCCTGGGGAGCCTCCCACCAATAGTTGGCCTCCCCTTTTCATCATGTAAGTGGTAAAAGAAGACTTTTGCGCCTCACCCACGTTTGTAATAATAAACGTCTTCTCTATCTCTTTCACCCATGTCTGGGCCTCTAATGGGTCCTTCGTTCCTTTGAACTCCGGCGGACCAACACTCTTAAATTCATTAAAGGTAGTTGTTCTAGCTACCATAGGTGTTGCAGGAGCTCTACCCCCAGCTTGGTTAATTTCTGCCATTAATAAATTAACGAACTCTTGCATAGTGTTATTTGGACCCCCCCGATTATCATTATGTGACTTAGCCTCCTGATTACGTTATCTTCTTATTGGCGGCATTATGCTGATTAAATAAATAAAGTTTCATTATTTTTTTCTTACTTAGTTATCATTCCACAATAATAACTCATACCACAATAAGCACATTTTATAAAAACTTCATTATATTAATATGTTTTCCATAGTTCAAAACTATTTACACTTAGCTTCCATAACCATAAGCTATTACATTACTATCCCGCGATTGACTTCTACAAAAATTGAAATTTACAAAAAGACTACCCTTTAATTGTATAAAAGAGGGTTTTACGTCACTACGCATATACCAAAAAGATCTAATGATCTACTAACACTGCCTTACAACATTCTCATGTTTCTGATTTGCTAAAATCGAAACAATATCTCGACTAATCATATGTTGAGTCTGCCATGACTCAATAGAATAACAAGATATTTTCAACTTTAAATCCTCATGAGCACAGTTATGGATGTAAGACATACGTGCTATCTTCTGGTCTTTTTCAACTAGTTTCTTTCGAAGCTCTACAACCTCCTCCTTATAATCCCTAGCCTTAACTGTCATCATCACCTTCTCATCGTGCTCTGACTCAAAATCTGCCTCTGCAGACTCCTTCGCCTCATATAGAGAGGTAATCTCTTCATTCCGTGTCTGCACCACTGTGCGCAGTTGTACATTCCTATCAAGCACTTCCAGATACAATGATCTCATTGCATCTAGAGGTGTTGACTCATAAGTAGGTACCAATGTATTAATTGATGTTACCTCCATATCCTCTTCCACGTCTATCATCATATCAAGGTATGATGCTATTCCCATAATTTCCTCGGAGTAATCCTCCTCAGAAATATACTCTTCTGGATCCGAATCTTCCAGAATTACTAATGGTACCTTCGCCACCGGCATAGGTACTAGCTCCACTCTGTTCACAAACTCTTCGCTCACCACATGTATGTCTCTATACATCAAGTTATCGTTCGACATCTACAATAACACATAATATGTTGATTAGTACATAATACACAATAGTATAATCACAAATCACATTTAATTTATTTAGGTTTAATTTCAATCTTTTAAATCTTTCGGCATTGAGTTTCCCTTAATACCTTATTAACTCATTCGACTCGAATTTACTTCCCTTATTAGCCTAAGGTTCTCCCCCCTTAAGTTTTATAACCTAATGCTTTGATACCAACCTGTGAAGCCCCCAAATCTGGGTATCTTCCAACCCAATAGATGGTGCTACACGATACTATTAATCATACATTCATTCTATTAAAACAACAACACAACAAGCGTATTAATTATATTCTTATTACAATCATAGTAATTCATTTCCCAGGTTCGTAAACCAAATACATTATTCATTATTCATAAGTATAATATATACAAACATTCTAATCTATTACAAGATATTTAATTATCAATCTTAGCCTTGCCTTTATCTCTCTTGGAATTCTCAGTATGTTCGGCTTTAGTAGCAATCATATAATTCACGCAAGAAGTGAGCATAACTAGCTCAGCAAGTCTAACAAAGAATATAGCAATACCACATTCATGAATTATATGATTATCTTACATAACTGAACAAATAGTCATGAAGTACTACGAAACATTAACTAGTATTTATCAATTAATAACATCAATTCCAAAGTACATAATAGCTTAGGAATTTTGAACCGATCGAAAGACCATGAACATTCTCTTTAAGTTTTCATACATGAAAAGGACATCACAGCACTAAAGCCGTACATCCAACATTTCTTATGAGCACTTCTAGGTGATCAGCCTATAGTACTCTATGTTGATCAACATTCGTCAGTTAAACGTATTTATGTTTAAGATTTGGCAAACTCTCTTGCCCATCGAATAAACGATAAAAAATACTTTTGTTTGTTCATGGACAAACTTACCTTTTAATCTGTACCAAATACTTGGCATAGGATAACGTTATCATTTCTAAATAGAAGGACATGTATACAACTTTATCAAACTCTTACGAATAGTCTAGCCGGGTTAAAACTGGCATTGACCCTTCTTTAAAATCATTCATGCAACTCATTAAATGAATCACACAAAACTCGACTAACACGAAGGTTAGACAAGCGTTAAGAAAACTTGCCTTCAAGTGTCTTCGAATAAAATATTTAACATTTTTCAGTCTTTACAGAATCTACATGATATATTCAAATAGCTCACTGTAATTAGCTACCAAACAATCAATCATATTTTTTCTACCAACTTCTTTCACTTCTACGTTTTAGTTGACCTTATTTCATTAATAATGTCAATTTGACTTACTACCCTTCATCATGGCTTGTTAACGTTCTTACGTTACTAACCGAAACTCGATCATCATTGGTGAAGTACCAACATTGAATATCGTTCACGGTATACTTATTTACACTTTACGTTCTTCGTTTACTTACTAACAACTTGTGTTCGATTCCTAAGTCATAATATATGATAATATATGTAACATAGGAATGGTTTTAGTATGTACATTAAGTATATAAACTTGGCTTATAGTTGTCTTGAATCATTTGAGTTCAAACCTAACTTGCCCAATATTTTCCCTATCTTGGCGCTGCGGCGCGACTCTTACATGCAACACTGGCGTTGTGGCGCGCGATTTCAAAGAGCTGAGACCTCGTCTAAGATCGCTGCGGCGCGGAACTTATATGTGTGAATGGCGTTGCAGCGCCACTCTTTAGTAGCTCCTAATACTGTGCATGGTCTTTTAAATACACTATGAAGATTTGTGCAGCAGCTATGCCTTGAGACTCGATTCAATTGTTTGACAGTTAACTTTTTCGACGAACTTCCCAGCTTCATAACTTATTCGTTTTTCATTAGAATCGACTCATTCAAAAGCCAACAACTCATGAATTACATACTCTATGTGTTCATACAAGAATTTTATATTTCTGAATCCATTAACTCAGAATTCACTTTTAAGTTCATTATTGAGCGTTCGTGTATCGTTCTTGAGCATTCAATACTCATTTTATTCGTTCTAAATCGGAATTCAATGATTCTTGAGTCCACAACTCTTCAATACCCTAACTCACGTGTTGACGTCAAAAACTAAGGTTTCTAAGTTACACGGCAACTTTTGAATACTAATCCGAGATTTCTATGTTTTCGACGTTTAATGTCTATTTTCGTAAAGTTCGCCATAACTTCATTACTCGTGTCCTATATGCCAAATAAAATGGAACAACTCCTTTGATTCCTTATCTACATCCTAACCAAGCAAGATGCACATATCCTATCAAAGATGGATCTTCAATTTGTCCATCAACAACCAAGTTAATGATCAATGGTTTCTACGGTTTAAATTTACATAAACCCTTACGATTTCTATTTAAACATGACTTATCAATGTTTTAATCATTAAAAGCCATCCCTATTCCTTTATAAGAGGTATGCTCAACCAATCTACGATTCCTTACGATTAAGGAATCGAAAATTAGAAAAATTAACGTTTATAAATTTTACTTCTTCGTTCTTCACGTTCTTGGTAAAACTTGTTATGGTTTGCTTCAAAGTAGATTGATTACTTGTTTCTAGCTCTTTCTCTCTTTCAATATAAGTTGGACAATTCTTGTAAAACAACAAATGACCAACTTAAGCTTTTTTTTATAGGCAAACCTAATGGAGGGCATATTGGTCATTATGTGACCTCCATACTATTCCCACCTCCACAACAACTTAGCCACCAAGTAACCACTTTACTTAGTGGCCAAGTGGCCGACCCACATGCTCCATGGGTCATCCCCATGGGTTTTAACCATCCGGTGACCCATCGGTTCGATCCACGGTTCGGTTTCTTGGACCGGGCTTAATTAAACATAACATCGGGCCTTAACTTGGGCTTGATTATAAAATTCATTGGGCTTGATATAATCCAAGTACAATTAGATTATACAAAGTCCTTAAACTCTAAATCCATTAAAACCAATCGTATTATACATGTATAATTCATGTATTCTCTTCATATAGTACTCGTACAATATTTGTATTGTACGTCATATTAAATATTCATACTATACTCGTATACTAAATAGTATCACACTCGTATAATGTACGCATAATCATCTTAATCATTATACATATATCATTTTCTTCACGAAAATCATTTTTCCCAACCCTTAGGTTTTAAGTCCACAGGCGAAAACTTCGTTTGCCATAATTAAAATATTATTTGATATTTCATCTCATCCTCGTATTTTATCATTACGCGTTTCTCAGAATTTTAAACTTAATTCTCGAGCAAAAACGGATGAATAGATTTTTTACGGAAATTTCTCGAAAAAGTTTTATTTTCGTCTTAGAAATTCAAAACAATTAATTCTAGCACATAGCCAGAATCCTAACCACATCCGCACATCCTAGGTCATAGAACGACCTTCACATAGCTTACTCACATAAGAATCAATTAAATTCATTTAATTCACATAATCAGATAAAAAATTAATTCTCATATAAATCAAATTTTCTAAGCGTTCTGAAAGACATACTTTTTTGCTTGTACTTGATTGTTTCAGGAGGTTATGTCGGTATGTATTTATATTTAGTTTAGTTTAATATTAAACTGCATCTATAGTAAAGTAAGGTGATATTAATTAATGTATGATTTAGGTCATGCAGAGCAGCTTAGGCCGACCTCTTATTATGATGGAGTTTTGGGATAGAGTCCATATGCTGAAGGATACGACTTCGGGTTAGACGATGTCTCCCACAACATTAGCTATACGGGTACTACATTTACTACATAACGATTATAATTTAGGATCATATTACGTAATTTATATGATGATACCTATTTAACTCACATGTACATATATTAAATTACAGGACCGGTTTGAGAAGCTCTGGGCCACGCGTGTAGCTGAGTTGCGCTGCTACGGGCTATCCCGATACATTAGATTATATTATCCCTCTGCTTGAGATTAGTTTATCTTAGGATGAGGAGATGGTTATTTGGGTCGCGTCTCAGGATCCTCCTAGTAGCAATATCGGTCGGTATCGAGTGCTAGGGTTATCGAGGATATTAGCCTATACACTGCCTGGAGGTATAATATTTAAGTATAGATTTCTTGTTCATAAATTTTGATGTTTTTTTATTATTATTGATATTATATTTATTTTTACATTCACTAGCCAGCGTCTGCGTCTGAGAGCCCACGTGGGACCATCATATACGGGCACTGGCTTAGACGACGCTCTATTCAAGAGGGTTATAGAGGCGGTGTCGGAGAAATATGGTATGTATTCTTTATTCCGTCATCAGGACCTCCCCAGTCGTTCTCGTCTCCACCAGCTAGCTTAGGACATCACAGGAGGTACCACCACCGAGAGTACGGGTATCCTTCCGGAGCAGTTCTCCGCGATACGCGACGAGGTGGTCCGGATGATGGTTACCTTACTTTTAGACGCTTTTGGGTTGCTATTGAGTCAACCCTCAACTACTTAGGTATATTATTCATTCTAAATTATTGTATTCTGCATGTTATTTAATTTCCATTTATTTGCATCTTTAATTGTATTATATATATATGGACTAATGAGTTATATTTTTAATTATATCAACAGGATGCTCATTCTGATCACGAGCAGAGGGACGACGTCGATGAATATTTTTATACGCCAAAGAAGCAGCGTCGACGTCCGCCCGATGATCCTCCTCACACCGGTGGTAGTACTACTGGATTGACTTAGTTTAGTTGATATTTGACATTTTTTGTAGTTTAAACTTTATATATAATTCATATTTGTATATATTATGGAGTATTACACATAGATCATGTAATACCCCGAAATCCGGTCTATCTTCATACCCGAATTTCGTACATCATGGACCCACTTCTTTCCAAACATACATCATTATATACTAAAATATAACAACATACATTCTCAATTCCCAGGTTCTATAACCTTATAACCTCTTTCATTACAAATAATGATAATTACATTATTCTTTATCTCTTACAATAGTGACTTTTATCTGCCACTAAGGATACATAACCGTTCATTAAACTATTCTA
The DNA here is from genome assembly GCA_020205615.1 of Panax quinquefolius. Classification (NCBI taxonomy): domain Eukaryota; kingdom Viridiplantae; phylum Streptophyta; class Magnoliopsida; order Apiales; family Araliaceae; genus Panax; species Panax quinquefolius. The sequence goes on from CM035158.1 coordinate 60,443,456, forward strand.
TAGTTTAATTACATCTTTCTACATTACAAGTCTTCACTTGATCTTCACACTCATTCATCTAATGAATGAGTCTTCTTCTGGATACCGATCAACTTGATCTTTATGGGATCCTTATGTTCTTCTACTCGTACGCTGAAAATGTTTTTCATTTAAAGCAAGTGTGAGCATTCAATTTCCCAGCAAGTCATAGCAATTGAACAAACAACTTCAAGAATTTAAACATTCTTTTAAGACTTCAATAACCAAACAAAGGTTATGAAGTAGCTTGAATAATAGGAATAATCTCGATTCCTATCATTTAAAAACATTAGTCACATTCACTTTGAAATACTTTCATTCTGTACTCTTTTTCATACACATTCTGTCTAGATAGAATCAATAGCACAGACTTAACAATAATGGTTCATGTCTAAACAGAACATTCTTTTATTGAACAGTTCAATCACAGAATAGTTTATTTCATAGAAACACCGTAGTGTTCACATTGTGGCACAAGGCCTCATACGTTCTAACACCTTGTACAAATATCACACATTTACACATATACAGAACTTCTCAAGTTCAACATTTAAGAAGTTTTAAAAGCTAACATTCATTTAGAATATGAATGAAGTTAGGAAACTTGCCTTATGCACAGTGACAGCTTGTGCTGAACTGCTCATTCCAATCCAAATAAAACACATAAGGAAATAATACGTACGTCAATTAGTCATATATTTGACATACACATTGGTTTAAGCTTAACTTTACTTCTTAGGGTTCACGTTCTTTTAATTTAAGTTTATGGACAACTTTCTTTATCGTTCTACGGCTTAATGATATACGAAGATATCTTACTTAATACGTTCATCATCTTTGATGATTTACATTCTTATCTTCTTCTTATAACATCTCTAAGACTCAGCACATATCGCTTCTCTGCTAGTAGTCCTTATGGTACTCTGAGTGGTTTCCAACAAACAACCAACAAACAAGTTCCCGTCTCGTCTACACTACCATCATAGTGAGTTAGATCAGTTTCCAGTTTCGTATATACCTTCGCTCTCTGAATGAATTGTTTAGCCCAGCTTCCATATCTCAACCATCAAAGGTTACGATTGTACTAAAACCTAACTTATCTTAACTTATCTGAACCATTAAACTATAATGTTTGTTAAGTCAGTTTCTTATTCCTCATTCCTTTGATACCTCAAGATTCATTCTTTATCGTTCAAGTCATACAGTCTTTTGTATACTTAGAATGATCATTCAAGTTAATCATTAACTCAACTTCATTATGTTATGTGTACTTGTCTTTAATTCAGCTTCTTCACCATTCATGGTTTAATCATTGATCTTCATTATCTTATGGTCAAACCATTCACGGGGTGTAGGTACTAACCGTTTAGTATTTGCGTACACTCAACCTTCACGTATATTAAAGTGTTCAATGCTTACATTTGATTCTATCATTCTCTATCTGAATCACGATCGGCGTCCATTAATCTTCTTATTGTTCGCTACAGTTTTCTTAATACCATCTGTTATTCTTCCTTATTGTCGAAGCCATACGGTTTGCTGTATGCTAAGACCGGTTGTTCATCACAACAACGTTACGTTCACAGCGTCTAAATGCTTTACACTTATCTCTCGTTACCATAACATAACATCTAAATGTTATTTATTACCCTGGTCACACAACGTCTAAGGAATCACAACCATAACAATCCCCCACGTTGGTTTATCGGGACTACGGTCCCCGGATATCGGTTCCATAACCCGCATTCACATTCTTTATCTTTTAATCTCGTTTAATCTTTCCATTCAACCTTTACTAAGGGTTTAAATCAGTTTTTTAAGTGTTACCTTACGTGAACTACATGTTCATTATCTTCCCTTACACTTCCCCGTAGTAGTTGAGCAATTATAAGCTCATTACTGTGCCTAACCCTGCACCGGCGCTGCGGTGCCGGATCCCTCCTTCTCCTTCATGCTGTGGTACCACTCAGCTGTAGCTGATGACCCGGTCTAGCACTATGGCACCGCCTCCCAAGGCTTGGCTAGCGCTGCAGCACCAGGCTCAACATCTCCAAAAAAATTTCTAAGTCTGGAAATTGTTTAAGATGCTTACTTTGAAATCTCATATCTTCTTGTTATAGCTCAGAACGAGGTTTTTTCAAAGCCATTCTCTTCCTTATCTTACGTACTTAATCCCCCTTGGACATGACTTCGTTTTGAATCAGTTAACATGCCATTCGATTGGCTTAATCTTCGTCCTTCGTTCATTTTACATTTTTAATGTTCTTTGTTAGTTCGTTTGTAATTCGGTCATCCGAACTCAAAATTCATTCGTTCTTAAGTGCACGACTCTCATTTTCTATGTTCTCTTACTTTCTTATGAAAACCTAGACGTTCGTGTTCATTTACACACTTTCTAATTCTCGTTCGTCTTTTACGAAATTTTTGCCATAACTTTGTTATAGCTCAGTTTTAATCCGTTCTTCATGAACGTTTCTACCGTTCCTAACCAAGAAATAAACATCTAACTTATACGCGATGGTTTTAAACTTTTCCATCAATAACAATTAAACTACGATGGTTTTAAATTTGTCCATCAACAACGTTCTTCACGTTCTTCGCGTGTTCTTCGCGTTCTTCATTTTTAATCGATATTTTGATTACAATTTCACTTTTTCTTGGAATTCGATGTTATAAAACACCATTCCTTACTTATTTCACTGAATCGTTCATATGATTTATTCAAATTGCTCATATTCATTACGAATCTTATACTTCCTTAAGAAATTTATAAAATAAACTTTTAATTCTTATTTCCTCATTTTCTCATGATTTCAACCACATAAAACCATTTCTAACTTCTTGTACTGCTTATTCTCATTAAGTTAAGTTTTAAACATAGAAAACTTAAAGAAAAAATATAAGAGACTAGGTTTCGGATTACCTTTCTCCTTTAATCTCTTTCCGTCAGACAAAGTTTGCTCACGAGCCAACATTTCCTCTTCCTTTTCCACTTTTTCTTCATCCTAAATCTCTCTCGCTTTCTTTCAGATGATGTAGGATTTTCAAAATCCTAAACAAATGAAATTAGCTTCCTATTTATAGATTTTCCAAGGTAGGGGCAAAATAGTCATTTTGCACCTCCAGTTACTATTCACACCTCCTTACTATTCATGAAACTTCCCTTAGAAGTTTCGTGGTTCCGTCTTTCGGGTTTCGTCCGACAGTTTTAAAAACTACGATTCTCGGAATCCAAATATTTTTGGATATTACGTCCATTCAACCTTTACAGTTTAACTTTTACGTATTCTTCGGAACTCCAAAAAACTATGAAACACTTTTTCACATTAAGCGTTTTCCTTCATGTTTTCCCCAAACGTAGTTAAACAAATGAAAAGTTCATTACAGTAATTTTCATCGTTTTTATTTCGTCTGATTTTTGCACATTTTTCGAGAAAAACTTTTATCGGCTTACTTAACATTTCACGATATCTTATCGTCAAATCTTTCGACGGAATGTCATTTTGACATACCGAACGCTTGAAAAGGCTTAGGTTATTCAAACCCTAACCCTTAGGGTTTCGTCGGGTGAATAATGCATATTTAGTCTTTTTCCCCGAATTTTTTTTATTTTTTTCTTGAATATTCTTACTCGTTTAGTCTAGCTCATAGCCAGAATCCTCCCAATTTATAATCATCCTAGGTTATAGAATGATTTATAAACACATAGCACAAAATATTATTAATAAAAATTCATTTTATTAATAACTAATTCTTTAAATCTTAAATTCTGGACAATTCGATTTTCCAAATTGTCATAGTTCAAGAGTAATTTTGTATATCTTATGAAGAATAGGACATATTATAGTTAATATAGGGTATGAAAATGTTTTTGTTGGACTTGTATGCATGTGAACAAAAGTTATATTTGTTGGACTTGTATACATGTGATTGGATGGTTATTTTTATGTTGACTGTATTGTTTACAGGTATAAATAGGTTATAGGTATAAAAATGTGGTTTAAAACCCTTGATGTAGCCAAAACAGAACACATATTTTAAAACAAACCTTCTTATCCTCGATGGAATAAGGTAAACCCGACTGAATTTTGTCAGAAATAAGCACTTTTAATATTTTTCGGGATGTGCCACATGGCATTTTAGTACCGACCGAATAAGCCCGACGGAACATATTCGGTCGAGGATATCCTAAGCTCGACAGACTATTCGATCGACCATACGTCCATTAGAATTAGTAATCTTCGACTGCAATTTCGACTAACTTAATTTCAACGTGCTTAAACCCGACCGAATCCCCAAATGAATATTCTGTAGGGATTAAGGTATCCCCGATAGAATATCTTCAACCTCGTTAGAATATTCCGTCGAAAATAAGACATTTTCTTGTAGTGATTAGTGTTCGGTCTTCCGTATTAGTATTCGAATTACTCGATTATAAAGAAGAACTTATAAAATGAAAGATTAATTGTTAAATCATAAGGTATATGATAGTGTGATGAAATATTATTTTCTATTAATGAGTGTTTAAGATGATGGTTATGTGTTAGAATAATATCAAAGGATGATAAAATCACTAATGAGTTAAGGTCATATTTGATTGTGTGATTACATGTTAGGTAAATTATTATGGAAAAAATGTTATTATAAGTAAGATATGTGATGCTAATTGGATGATCAATCTTATAAATGATAGGTCTTTCAAAAGAAGTTAAATTAAATTGTGTAGCAGTAGTCAACGACCAAGGCAAGTTTCCAAACTCAACTTGAGTTATTAATTCCAATGCAAGATTAGTCGATAATTATTGTTGGTTATGCACATCTATAAATGATTATTGTTATTCACACATAGTGCATTTGATTTCCTATTCTATTACTTGAACTATGAAATAATTTAAAGTTTTTTATTCATGAAATGTTTATAAGTCATGTATCAACTATTTGTTTCAGCTAGACTAAAAATTGATGAATCGTTCTGTTATTTGAACGAAGTTCTTATTGAAAGATTTATGCCATTTATTTTGGTTAGATCAATATTGATATTATATGTTGAAATCAAAACATTTCTTTGAAACTAATCCAAACCATTTTGTTGTGGTACGGACTCGTGATGTAAGACTGAGATGAACAACCCTTATAAAAAGGGAAACTTTATTGTTGGACATCCGACCCTTGCACTATTTTTGAGTATTATGCATAATCACATGTATAATGAGGCTGATCACATCGTGTACTCGCAGAAGAGTATGATTTAATCTTTACAGTTAAGTTATACTCTTTAGGTAATTTAGTATTAATTAATTGATAATTCTTCTATCAGTTATTGATCCATTTGTGATCACTTAGCATGAAATCTGGGAATATCCCACTTTATTGAATATTGTCGCATTATTGCTAATTATTCCTAATCAAATGAATATTATTGAATCTTTATAAGAATTTAACTCTTTCATTCATGATATGTTGTTCAGCTTGGAATTTAAGAAAATTCTTTTTATTTAAAATGATTTATTGTTCAGTTACTTCACAATCTTTGGAATATTGTCGAAGTTCTAGAAAGTTAAATTTTTTTTATATCTTTTGTTGAATGATTTAACTTGTCGAACAAACTACTTGCTCACTCTTGCTTTAAATAAAACATTTCAGCTAAAGCCGAGGTAGCCGTAGATTCTAAGAAGGATAAAGGCGAAGGTGACCAAGTAGAAGGATAATGCCCTTTTTTATTATAGAACATGTAATTTTAAGATTAGTTAACCTTGGATGATGTTACAATTATATATTTAAGGTATGTTTTTATTAAGGAAAGGTAATGAATGATTTAATTTATAAAGAATGGGTAGTTAGATATGATATATATGATGTATTGTGAGCACCGAATTTGAGGTTTGAGGAACCTAGATTTGGGGGCAACACATGAATTCAGTTCTGGTCATCATCAAAGAGGAGGTGGATAGGCAGTCAACAAAGAATTTAACTTGGACAACTAGAACAACACTACTTGCATCAGTCGTAAAGGGTAAAAGGGTTGAGAGTCCATCTGCCTTGAAGTGTAGATATTATTTACTACTTGCTTTTGTTGCATAGTGCTACCAATTACTTTTGTCATGCCATTACTAATGCTTTTGTATGATTAAACAATTTCATATACTAGGTGAAAGGTTTTAATTTTCATGACTCCAAGTTTGAATTTGTTTAGCCTTGCTAATAATTTGCCAAGTCTCAGAAGTGACTACGACTTTGATGTAGAACTGGACTTTAACTTGATAGGTAATGATCAAGAGCGGATAGATGACTATTAGATGCCTAAGGAGATCGAAGAATGGGTCAAAGATAAAGCCAAACCAAACCTCGATCAAACCACCACTATCAATATCGGAACCTCAGAAAATCCTAAAGATATCCAAATAAGTAATAACGTTACCCCAAACCAAATAAAATACATGATTGACTTCCTAAATAAGTTCAAGGATGTGTTTGCATGTTCACATGATGACATGATCGGCTTGCTTACTGATATTGTCATTCATCGACTGCCCATTACAGAAGGTTCAAAGTAGTCAAACAGAAACTCAGGAGACTGAAATCTGAGAGGTTCCTGAAGGTGAAAGAAGAAATTGCCAGTAAAATTCAAAGCAGACATTATCATGGTATTAACCTACCTTGAATGGTTGTCCAATATAGTTCATGTGCCAAAGCCCAGAGGGCAGGTACAAGTATGTGTGGATTACCGGGATTTAAACAAAGCCTGTCTCAAAGACGACTGTTAGGTCTTATGAAGATCAAATACACAATCAAATTGCAAAAATAGTAGAAGTAAAGTAAAATTAGATTTTAAAAAAATTTCACAAACCAATTACCCGGATCATCCTTTATGCATATTATTAATTAAAACAAAGAACAAGAAGTTATATAATCATACCCTTGTAAATACGAGCTTCCACAAGTATGAGTTCAACTCATGTTTCTCCATGATCTCCTTGAATCTTTGGGTTAGATTCCTTTCCTTTAATCAATGTTAGCCACCCAAGTGTATGGCCTCTACAGGTGATCCACCAAGGAATAAGAATATTCAAGAAGAAGGGTGTATTAGCTCAAACCCTAGTTTTCTATCTTTGTAGAGAAAGTGGCGTACTCTCCAATAATTGGAATCACGTATATCTGATATCTGATATAAGACTCATCTTATAAAGATATCAGTTAAACCTTTAGGGTATTCTTTAATTAATTAAACTCCTTTAATTAATTAGGATCCCTAATCTTATTAGGGATAATTAATTAAACTCTTTTAATTAATTTGTCTCCTAATCCTATTAAGAATAAATGAGAGTACTACTATTAAATTAATTCCCAAACTCCTTTAGAAATTAAAATAATAATAATTGTAATAATATTAATAAGACTCCTCTTATTAATTTATATTTAATATTTTCAAAATATTAAGTAATAAATATTAAGCTATTTAATTTACTCCATCACCATGATTAAATTAAATACACTTAACATATTATTATGATTATGCCATTAACTTCTTAAATAACTATTCTTCCTTTTATGGTGTGACTCTTTAGGTTGTCCATATTAAACAGGTTGTGAATAAATCAATTAGAACAATTCTAATCTCATTTAAATAAATAAATTAAACTATTATTTTATTTAAATAAATGATATTTATTCTACAATAAGGATAAGCCTCCTTAGCAATCAATGACTTTTCAGATAATATAGATTTCAACATTAATCATAAAATAACTTTTGTGTAAATTGTTATCATATAATTCAATCCTTCCACCATGCAATGTCTCAATTAAATATAAGACATGGAATTATTGTCAAGTCTTATTTTATTTAATTATATGTATTTCGATTCCCAATTGCATAACTCCGAATAAATGCAAATTAGAAACTACTTTCTAATTTCATTTCACATTGGCTAAGGATTATTGGGTTTTCATTTATCGAATCACATAAGATATTTCTTTTCTTGTACTAGAAGTGGTAGATTATTTATTGATCATTCATTATCTCCATATGTAACTTATTACACCAAGCTTACCCTTTGATATACCCTAAGGGTCTTAAGGAATAAGCCAAAATGTAATTCATTATACATAAGATATTATGATGATCTCAAGTCTAAGGATCATTTGTACTACTATCACTATAGGAATTCCTATTAACAGACAAGTAAAACTCCATTAGGTATTCCCTAGCGAGTCATGTTCAGTGAACTTCTTCTCCAATAAGCATATGCATACTTTCTTTAGTGTCTCCACACAAATGATCATGAGATCAATCATTCTCATCCAATGAGCAAGCAACGTATGTACCAATCTATCCGGATTCACTAATCCCCTTTTTAGTAATCCAATGATTGAGAACGTTTTAGTTTTCAGCTATCTGAGAACTTAGATCTCATCATGATTCTAAAAGCATTGCTTAAAACTATGGGTTTATCACATATTATTAAAACAGCACCATGTTGATAATTAAATGCCTTTAATAAATAATTCTTTTATTAATAAATAAATAAGATTGATTAAAAAGTATATGCTTTATCATCATACATGAGTGGCTTGTACGCATACTACTTTCAACCTCCCACTTTCACTAAAACCAATCATCGTGGTATCTCATACCCATCTTCTCGAAGTGACGATCGAAATGTTGTTGTGTTAACGCTTTAGTAAATGGATCTGTAATATTGTCTTGAGAGTCCACACGCTCTAGGGTGACATCCCCTCTTTCAATGATCTCTCTGATCAAATAAAATTGCCACACATGTTTTAATTTCTGATGAGACATGGGTTCTTTAGCGTGCGCAACAACTCCGGTGTTGTCACAGAATAAAGGTACTAGTCCTATAATGCTATGAACCATACCAAGTTCAGTTATGAACTTGTTCATCCAAACAACCTCCTTTGCTGCTTCACTTGCAGCTATGTACTCTGCCTCTATCACTGAATCAACAACTATTTGATGTTTGGAACTTTTCCAACTCACTACGCCACCATTCAAGGTAAACACATACCCTGAAACGAATTTACTGTCATCTTGGTTCGTTTAAAAACTTGAGTCTATGAAGCCCTCTAGTTTCAATTCAGACCCACCATAGACAAGAAATACATCATTAGTTCTTCTCAAGTACTTTAGGATACTTTTCATTGCCTTCCAGTGCTCTTCTCTTGGATTCAAGTGATATCTACTTGTTACACTAATTGCATGAGCGACATCCGGTCTAGTACATATCATATCGTACATTATAGATCCTATTATTGAAGTATACGGAATCTTACTCATAAGGTCTCTCTCCCCAGGTGTCTTTGGGGCCTATTTCTCGGAGAGATGTATTCCATGGCTCATCGACATAAGACCACTTTTGGAATCTTCCATGGTAAACTTCTTTAGCATCGAGTCAATGTACGTTCCTTGGGACAAGCCCATCATCCTTTTAGATCTATCTCTATAGATCTTTATCCCCAAAATTTAGGATGTTTTCTCAAAGCCTTCATAGAGAAGTGTTTAGATAACTTGATTTTAATTGATTGTAGCATAGGAATATTGTGACGCCCCCAAAATAGGTTTACATCACCCATCTTGGGTTGCCACTTACATGGTACATAAAGCAAATACAAACTTAATTATACAATAGTCGTGTAAAATACGACAAAACATAATTAAAGAGTTTTAATAAGAATATTGTCATCTAGACAATATCCACACTCAATGGAGTCCTCATTAAATTTATTGTCACACTATTTTATAGAATAGTGAGGACTACTAAAACAACCATCTGGACCGCCAATCCATTCCCCGACTCGTCCAAACTATATTCTCATTTCCTGAAGAGAACAGTGAAAGAAAGGGTGAGCTCAACTAGCCCATTAAGAAATATTATGACTAAGATAATGCAGAATAAATTATCCTTAGCCTTCAACAGTATAACAACTGATAGCATATAAAAGACAACAAGTTTTAGATCAACAACTGCAGCGGAATAAGCAATCCATTAGAAGAGTCAAGTAGAGCATAAAATCTACTATCTTCTATGATTTAAAAAGTTTTTCATCAACTTTATCGCTAAGACTCAGCTTAATAAATAAACCACATCATCCATGCACCACGGCCAAGGATATTCATGTAATCATCAATGGTCATGATTATACCGAATAATCCCTGGTTATAATCATACCAACAACTGTCCATCAATGAACTACAGGCCAATGAGGACTTTTACCACATCATTCGTTACATTACGGTCATGATTATACCGAATAATCCATGGTCATAATCATACCAAGTCCATCTATGCATGTAAGCCAAAGAAGACTTTCATCACAATATAAGCATGAGGATGATGACAATGACATAATAATTCAATAAAATATGTTCAAGGATAAATTTTAAAGATTTATAATTTAATTTATCCAGAAATCAATAATGTCCAAATTGTCAACATGATGCTGCTTTGTAGAGTAAAATTCAAGAATAATATTCATGTACCAAAAATAATTTGGACAGAAAAGTAATACATTTTTCGGGTAAATAGTACACCATGAATAGTGCCCCGTGAATAGTACTTCGGGAATAGTACCTCGTGATTAGTACCCCAACATGAGAAGTACCCCAAATACTCGAGTGAATAATATTCAGGTGAATAGTAATTTGGGTGAATAGTAACCCGTGAATAATAACTCGTGAATAGTACTCTGACACGAAAAGTGCCCCGAATACCCGAGTGAATAATACTAGAGCGAATAGTAACCGGGTGAATAGTAACCCGTGAATAGTAACTCATAAATAAAATACCAGATAAAATGATATTTCATGACGAGTACAAAAGAAATGATATCTCATTCAAGTATAATAGAATATCTGAAACTACTGAATGGATTTTTCATCCGTAAATGCGGTAATCACGTGAGCGGATCATTTCCATAATTTAATAAAGAATGAATATGAAAGGTCATTCACCATGCATGCGGTAGTCCGCGTAGACAGGTTATTCCAACAGAATAATAAAGAATGGAATAATAAAAGAATTCACCAAGCATGCAATAGACCGCACAGACAGGTTAGTCCCAACAGAATAATAAATAATGGAACCAGGTCATGCGTAATACGCACAGACAGGATATTCCAACAAAATAATAAAGAATGGAACCAGGTCATCCGTAATCCGCACAGACAGGATATTCCAATAGAATAATAAATAATAGAATAACAGAAGAATTTCACCATGTATGCGGTTCTTCGCATAGATGGATTATTCCAACATAATAATAAAGAATGGAATAATAGAAGAATTTCACCATGTATGCGGTACTTCGCATAGACAGGTTATTCCAATATAATAATAAAGAATGGAATAATAGAAGCTCTCTTCATGAATATAAAAGAAATAATACCCCTTACCTCAAAAGAAGACTGGATACTGGAATAGTGAGGTAGAAGACTTCTCTTCTTCTTTCTCTCTATAATTTCTCTCTATAATAATTGCTCTATAGCTTTAGTGAATTGGCGAGAAATGAAGGAAGAATGAGCTTCTATTTATAGGAAAATATAGTTTCAATAATTGCACATTTTGGGGCTCGAAATATTACAGTATAATACCTTCCTCTTTTCTTTCATTTTTAATTTAGTCCTATAAGTATTATCAAACTTACACCACCTCCTCTGATAGTAAATCATGTGAATCAATAGCTCTAGACATGTGAAAATATGAATTACGTATAATACCTCCATCTATACCTCCATTTTTAACTTAGTCATGCAAGTATTATCAATCTTGCACCAACTCCCCTAATAGTAAATTAATGTGAATCAATAGTACACACATGTGAACAAATAGTTATAAGCATGTGAATCAATAGCAATTAATTGCTCATTTATTCGGTTAATTACCCGATTGGTTAATATAACCTCCAGACATTAATTAAAATGTCGATTTTCACTAACACTAATAATTTCAACACAATTAAACTATCAATTTCATCTTTAATCAACACGAACTTATTCATCATTAATATTAGAATTCATAATATTTAACAACCAAGTCGTTCCCAGGAAAGAGGAGGCTTTCCGATAAGGATGTCTCCTTATTGGCGCGTAATTAGGTGACCAAACCTCTCTTTGACAAAACTTCTAGACATTGTCAATATTGCAAATAATAATATGAATAACTTTGTCGTCTCAATTATTAATTTAATAACATAACATATTATGCAGATGATACTGTGACAATAATTGAATCAATAATATGAGAGATATGATGCAGCAATTACTGTAGCAATAATTGAGTATAACTGAGTGACTTCTTACGTAAGAATCAATAATCAATACCATGTTTAACTATTCAACCATGCGTATTACTGTACTTTTACTACCGGGTAGTTCAACAGTTTTAACGGTAATACTTTCGCCGTTGTTTTTATAAAAAGATAATTCTGTCGTTTTCTAACTACGACAATACTTTCGTTGTGGGGTCCACCAATGATTGTGCCGTCGTACGAATATTCCCTATTAAAATGAATATTCTCCGACCAATCGAATATTATATAACCACTTGCATACTTTGAAAAATTTATAAACATTACCCACACCTATAACATTATATCAAATCCACACCATAATATTAAAAAATATATTTTGAGAAATTTAAATCTTTATTCATAAAATTTAGGGTCTCACAAATATCATTCCCTATCAGTAATTTATCATCAACATATAATACAAGGAATGAAATATTGCTCCCACTAAGCTTCTTGTACACACATGGTTCATCTTCATTTTTGATAAAATTAAACTCTTGGATTGTCTCATCAAAACAGATGTTCCATCTACGAGAAGCTTGCTTCAATCCATAAATGGATCATTGTAGCTTACAGACTGGATTTGTTCCAACATTTGAAATAAATCCCTCTAGCTGTGTCATATACACATCCTCCTCGAGTTTCCCATTGAGGAAGGCCTTTTTCACGTCCATCTGCCAGATTTCGTAGTCGTGGTAAGCTTCAATCGCAAGCAAAATCTGAATGGACTTGAGCATAGCTACTATGACAACCGAGATTTTGTAATTTAATTTTAATATTAATTGGATTGAATAAATATTTTTCGATGAATTAATTAATTAATTGATGAAATTGTGGTAGATTAATTTAATTATATGTGTTATATTTATTAAATTAATGTGAAGAATTTTTATTATTCAAAGCATGTATTTATATGAGCTTATTGAATTAAAAGGAATATTTAATGAGCCTACTGTTATTTTAATTAATTTAATAATTGATTAGAGATTTAATAATTTGACATTATTAATAAATGAGAAATTTAATTATGTGACTATGTGAATTAATGAGAAATTATTATATGTTATTTGAATTAAAATTAAACTAGATGTTTGATTTATTATCTAATTGGATGTGACATGATTTAAACTATATGATAAAAGTTTAATTAAATTAATTGAGTATAAGCCTTTTAAGGCTAGTGGAGGTTGGGAGCAGTTAACACATGATGGGTAACTGACCTCCACAACGCGTCAGTTCACCTTTATTATTATATGTCTTCCTTTCCTTTTCATTATTAGCTAAGTCTGGAAAAGTAGAAATAGAGAGAGTGTGAGAATTCAGAGAGAAATTTAGAAAATTGTTAAAGGAGATTGTGAGTGGGTGAGTGATTGAAGAAGCACCTGAGGAATCCTTACTAATCTACACTCTACGCTTTGGGTAAATTCTTCAACCCAGTTTATTTACGTTATTAAAGTTTTTATAAATATGGCTTTCACATTTTCTGTAAAGTCTCTGTAAATTGAAAAGAGTAAGGATTATGTGTATATATGTGTTAAGATATTGTTTTAATATGTTTTCCTATGTATTAGATGGTTCCATATCATTAGTTTCATAATATTATACAGTATATGGTTACAGAGTATAGAAATTTGGCCATATGGCCCTTATACGTGAATTTAATATGTTAAACATAAATTGTTTTGTAAAATTCACACACGTCTGTAATTATGCATGTTAAAATGAAGCAAACAAACCATGAATGGATAGATTTGGTGTTATAACGAATCTGTAGTGTTAATTTTATGTTTTATGTTCAAAAACCTTCAAGAACATTAAGAACAGTATAAATTTCATGTTTTAATTCTGTAATTATGTGTTTTAATTGGTTAGAATTATTCTATAAAGGTTGGGTAATGATTATGTACGAATTCTAGTATGTGGGTATGTCTAATTTGATGAATTTAATGACCATGTAATGATAAATTCGCTTTGAATCATGTTCTTCATGAAGTGGAAATTGAAACTTGAGTTTGGCATAGCCGCATGGCCAACTCCATGTATAATTCTCGCATGCATGTGATGCAGGTCTCAAGCCTTGGCGCCATGGTGCCGAGAAGCAAGATATAATGAGTGGCTATTTGCCACTTCATAGCGTAATGGTCTAGAAATGAGTTTTTAAAGGCTCAAGTCTAGCAATGTGTTAATAACTTGACCTAATGAACATGAAAACATGTTAGACATATAATGATGTGTTAAAATAAATTTTTAACATGTTAATAAAACATTTATGTGTAAATCGAATGATTGAATGCATAGTTAGCTTATTGATCATGAAGAGTTAATTGTGACAATGAGTGTAGTTAATTGACTAAGAATAGTCATGAATTCGAGTTAGAAAAAAAGAATGAACTTGTGATGACTAGTACGTTATAATTGACTGGTATTGTGAATGGAAATGATATGTAGGATTTAAATCAAGGAACGAGTTTAATTATCGTGTAATTTACGCACGAGTCAAGTTTTCTAACCCTACTCGTTATCTCTATATGAGCTTATAAGTTGTCTCTTTACATCGAGAAAATTATCGTTATTATTGATCAAGTACATTTTATTATATTAAAATGTATTAATCTTTCAAAATATGATTCTGCTATACAATAATTATTCTATTATATACCTTTTGAGATTGCTATTTAATTTTAAATTATTAGTTATTGTTGAACTTTGTTAGACTAGTGAACCCTTAATGATTCGACTAGTCCATAGTTTATAAGCGTTCTAAATTTCAGAACCCTTGATGAATTATCCAAACCAAACTTCCTTTGGTGCGGACTCTAATGTCAAACTGAGATGAACAACCCTGTATAGGGGATTACTTATGCGTTAGCGTTAAGATATTGTGCACAGTATGGTACTAAGGGCTGATCCCCCTAAGTACGAGAAGAAGAGTCCATAGTCTTATGACTGTTAAAGGTTTCAAGTATAAACACTTGACAACCTAGGACATAGTTCAAGGTCTTATGACCCTCAGAAGTTCTTTTGTTTCTTGTTATTCATTCTTGATTCAAAAGCTGAGTTTTCATGTTTCAGAAGCCTTTGATTTATTCTCATGTTATGATTTCCTTGTTATATTGTTATACTTGTCGGCAATCATGCTCACTCTTGCGTAATAATAACATTGCAGTTAAGAACGAAAGATCTGACGAGCCTTCCACTAGTAAAGGCAAGGGCAAGGTTAACAAATGAAGAAGACTTATTGTTAATATGTATTTAAATTTCAGACTTCATGTTGCCTAAAACATGTTATTTGTTTATGATTCCGCACAGATGTTTTAAGGTTAGAAAAACCTGGGATTGTATTTTTATGCAGATGATGTAACCCCAGAAGTGGAAGATTTATTTATTTCTATCTATTGCATGGTTTGCTTTTATTTATGGGTAGATAGATAGATGATATTTGTACAGTGAACACCAAATCCTACGGAAATGGAAGTACCCAGATTTGGGGGTGTCACAGGTTGGTATCAAAGCTATAGGTTATGACCCTTAGGTGGGGGAAAAACCTTAGGTAGTAGCCTTATAGGAGATCGAGATCATAGTGGTGGAAAACTCTTATCGAGTCCTAAGAAATGAATTTCTTAATTCATTAAAGATAATAAAAGACTTTATATGCTTATGTGTTAAATTATGTGCTCGCTAGTACGGATTAGTAACTAAAACTTAAAATTTTGTTCTCAGGATGTTGGATGTTGGAGGAACTAGTCGAGCTGGGGAGGAGGAACCCCGAGTACCTACAGAGGAGGAGCCCCGAGACATTCATGTCGTCATGGAACAGTTGGTACAGAGAGAGCCATCTCTGTTGATCATTGTTGTTGGTCGAGAGCATGAGCCTGAGACTGATCCAGAGGAGGATTCTGATGACGAAGACGAGGAAGAGGAGTTCCCATCGAACTCCATTGATGCTGAGATGTATGATGTGCTTTATGATGGTAACATAAAGTTACAAGACACTGTTTAGGAGCTGATGGAGAGGACTGTTATCCAACAGATTACCATCGAGCAGAAGGATGGGGAAATTATGACTCTTCACACACGTTTAGGAAACGTGGAGTGGGATTTGGTTAACGAGAAGGGTCAAACTGAAGAGAAGTCTGAAGAAATAGAAAAGTTGAAGAAGGATGTGAAAGAGAGCTCAGAAAGGTTGGCCATAGTAGAGGAGGGCTGGGTAAGATAGTCATGTCGTGCTGATCGTGCAGAAGATGATTGTTGTGCAAAGAAGGCTAAACTTGAGGAGACGTACTCTACACTTTACAATGCAATGAATGCCGCCCAGGATCAAGTTATGAAATATCCACTCCAGTTTGAAGGTCTACTATCATATATGCTAGATCACAGGACGATGTCCTGCATCATGGAAGAAGAACGTGGCAGGGCTATTCAGCGCCTTAATAGGCAGTGATATGATTAGTTTATTTATGTGAAACCTATCTGGTAGTTAAAGATGTAAATTTCGATGTGTTTATAAACAAAGGAATATTTTAATGTCTTAAATCCTGTAGATTCTTTATCTCGGGATAGTTGATGTAAATAGCAGTGATGCTATCGTATGATGTTAAAACTTTTGAATTGAATAAAAATGTCAGAGTTTATTCGAAATAATGTGTTAAGTGAATTATGATTAAATATTTTAGTTGAGCCTTAAATGTTTAAGGAATTGAATAAAGACCTAATAAACGTATATTCTTAACAGAAATATGTTGCCTAGAAGAAGACAAAATCGTCAGCAAGCTCAAGAAGAACCAATGAATAACAACAATGACTCCAATGCTAACCCTGTTTAGCAATTGGTGAACCTATTAGCCGGAGCAATTAACAATCAACCACAAGCTCCACCAAACACATCGTTTAAGGATTTCAAGGCGGTGGGACCACTAGAGTTTAAAGGTTCCATAAACCCAATCGAAGCTCAAACATGGGTTATGGAGATGGAGAAGGTGTTTGATGTTGCTAGATTATGAGATGACCAGAAAACTGCATACGCAACATTCATGTTGAAGGCTGAAGCCAGTTATTGGTGGCAGGCAAACAAAGTACAGGGAGGAGAAGGTGTAATAACCTGGGAGAGATTCAAGGAGATGTTTTTCAAGATGTACTTTCCGACCAGTTCTCAAAAACAAATGGAAGTTCAGTTTCTGGAATTGAAACAGGGGAGTATGTCCGTAGCAGATTATGTGGCAAGATTCAACGAGTTGGCTAGGTTCGCCACATACCAAGTGCATACTGATGAGAGGAAGGCAAGATATTTCGAGTAGGGACTGAAGCCCTGGTTGTATAGCAAGGTGTCAATGTTCCAATTGAACACTTTTGCAAGAGTGTTAGAGAAAGCCATACTCGCTGAAGGTGGTAGCTATGCGGTAACTAAATATAATCAGGATCAGAAAAAGAAAAAGAGTGAAAATGAAGGAACTAACAAGTGGTGGTGGAGGTATACGGGAGGTAGTAATAATCGAGAAGAGAAGTGGTGCGATAACTCGTCATTTGGAAGTCAACAAGGAGGGCAGAAGAAGAAGATTGAAGCATGCCCAACCTGAGGAAAAGCTCATCTGGGAGTTTGCATGAAGGGAAAACGAGTGTGCTATAATTGTGGTCAGGAAGGCCACATAACACCTAACTGTCCTAACCCAAAGAAGGGTGCCTGCTTCACTTGTGGCTCAAAGGATCATCTTGCAAGGGATTATCCTAAGAAGAGATCTGGAGGAACAGGATCAAGAGGGAATAGAGGAAACAGTGGTGGAAGCACTTTGACTATCACAGGACCAACTGCAACCAACCGACCGACAGCCAGAACATTCAACATGACAGTACAGGATGCAGTGCAGTCTCGTGATGTGGTGTCAGGTATCATTCCAATTAATAAAGTTAATGCTTATGTGTTATTTGATTCGGGTGCTACTTGTTTACTTATATCCGATGACTTTGCTGAGAACTTAGAATTGCTTAAGGACGAGTTAGAATACCCCATGAACATAGAAATTATGAATAGAGAAATCATCCATGTTAAAAATGCGTGCATAAGAATTGTAGAGTGGATATTAAGGGTAATATCATGAACGTAGATCTTATCCCTATTCGACTTGGAGAATTGACGTTATTTTGGGTATGGATTGGTTATCCATTATGGGCGGTAATCATTTGCCGGAAGAAGCGTATTAACCTTATGACTCCGTCAAAGGTTGTGTTTTATGGTAGCAAGTCGCTAGACAAGCGAAGTTTTCTCAGCGATGATGCGAGGCCGGAGGAGGTTATTAAGGCAAAATTTGTGTAGGATATCTAGCTTACATAGTCGATACTCGTAAAGAGAATCCGAAAATAGAGGAAATACCAGTAGTGAGAGATTTCGCAGACGTATTTCTGGATGATTTGCCAGGACTTCCTCCAGATAGAGCAGTAGAATTAGTGATAGATTTGACTCCAGGAACAACCCCAATATCGAAGGCACCGTACCGAATGGCACTGGTAGAGATGAAAGAACTAATGGTCCAACTACAAGAATTACTGGACAAGAAGTATATCCAACCAAGCGTATCACCGTGGGGAGCGCCAGTTTTATTTGTGAAGAAGAAGGATGGGATAATGCGGCTCTACATCTACTATAAAGAACTAAATAAGGTCACAATTAAAAATAGATATCCATTACTGCGAATCGATGATCTGTTCGACCAGCTAAAGGGAGCAAGATAATTTTCAAAGATAGACTTGAGGAGTGGTTATCATCAACTGAAGGTGAGACCAGAGGATGTACCAAAGACAGCGTTCAAAACACGATACGGTCACTATGTCATTTGGTCTAACGAATACTCCTGCGGTATTTTATGGGCTTAATGAATGGAGTGTTCAAGTCATTTTTGGACAAATTCGTAGTGGTATTTATATATGACATTTTGGTGTATTCGAAAACCAAGGAAGAACATGAAGAGCATTTGAAGGTGATGTTACAAACATTGAGGTGGGAGAAGTTGTATGCCAAGTTTTTGAAATGTGAATTTTGGATTGAAATAGTACAGTTTCTTAGACATGTGATTGACAGGGACGAAATTTCGCTGGATCCCTCCAAGGTCGAAGCTGTGATTAACTGGGATCAGCCAAAAACATCGTCGGAAGTAAGAAGTTTTCTTGGATTGGCAGGTTATTACAGAAGATTCATTCAGGATTTTTCCAAGATCGCGACTCCGTTGACGAATTTGACTAGGAAATCGATGAAATTTTTTTGGACAAAGAAGTGTGAGGAAAGCTTTCAAGAATTAAAGAAGAGGTTGAGTTCAGCACCTGTGTTATCTCTT
The DNA here is from genome assembly GCA_020205615.1 of Panax quinquefolius. Classification (NCBI taxonomy): domain Eukaryota; kingdom Viridiplantae; phylum Streptophyta; class Magnoliopsida; order Apiales; family Araliaceae; genus Panax; species Panax quinquefolius. The sequence continues at coordinate 60,463,101 of CM035158.1, forward strand.
CCGGATGATATAGGAAATTTTGTGGTTTATAGTGATGCGTCGCATAAAGGACTTGGCTGTGTGTTTATGCAAAACGGCAGAGTCATTATGTATACGTCACGACAACTGAAAGATTATGAGAAGGGGTATCTGACCCACGACTTGGAACTAGCTTCAGTGGTTTTCGCTTTGAAAATATGGAGGCACTATCTTTATGGGGAGAAGTGTGAAATATATACAGACCACAAGAGTCCGAAATATATTTTTACACAGAAAGACTTGAACATGCGCCAAAGAAGGTGGTTGGAGTTAATTAAGGACTACGATTGTGAGATTCTATACCATCCGGGTAAGGCAAATGTGGTTGTCGATGCCTTAAGTAGAAAGGGTGGGGATAAATTGATGATGTTGATCAAGCAGGAGGAGTTAATTTCAGCTATGGAAAAACTGGAATTGGAAGTGAAGTGTCCTATGGAGATAGACGAGAGGTTGTTCCAAATACAAGATGGTACAACTTTACTGGATAAAATTAAGGAAGCTCAACTTCAGGACGAAGAATGTGAGAAAGTGAAAAAGAAGATATCCGAAGGTACTGAGTTAAGATTCAAGATGGATAAGGATGGAATCTTTGAGATTTTAGAAGCGAAATTGGGTACCGCCAGATGCATTAGAGATTAAGGAAGAAATTTTGAGCGAGGCTCATAACTCACGATATTCGATTCACCCTGGTAGTACCAAGATGTACCAAGATCTTCGACAACACTTTTGGTGGCTGAATTTGAAAGGAGAGGTTGCAGAATGTGTTGCCTAGTGCCTGACATGTCAGAAAGTGAAAGCAGAACATCAGAGACCGAGTGGGTTACTACAACCTTTATAAATTCCAGACTGGAAATGGGAACATATTATGATGGATTTCGTGGTTGGCCTACCGACAACTCAGAAAGGCTACGACGCAGTATGGGTTATTGTTGACCGATTGACGAAATCTGCACACTTCCTTCTGATCAAAATCAGATTCAACTTAGATCATTTGGTAAGGTTATATATGAAAGAGATTGTTTTAAGGCACGGAGTTCCGGTGTCAATTATTTCTGATAGAGATCCGCGCTTTACGTCAAACATCTAGAAACGTCTACAAGAATGCATGGGTACACAGTTACGAATGAGCACGACATATCACCCTCAGACAGATGGACAGAGTGAAAGAACAATTAGACATTAGAAGACATGTTAAGATCTTGTATAATGGAATTTAAAGGAAATTGGGATGACCATCTACCGCTCATAGAGTTCAGCTACAACAACAGTTACCACGCAAGTATTAGCATGCTGCCTTATAAAGTATTATACGGCAGAAAGTGCAGAACTCCGCTATATTGGGATGAAGTTGGCAAAAGTCAATTACTAGGTCCGGAATTGGTACAACAAACAGCAGAAATAGTCAAAGTGATCCGAACAAGATTGATAGCAGCCCAAGATAGACAGAAGAAATACGCTGATCCACACCGTAAGAATGTTGAGTTTGAACCGGGTAGTTATGTGTTCTTAAAGGTCTCTCCCTGAAAGGGAAAGATCAGGTTCGAAAAGAAAGGGAAATTAAGCCCAAAATTCATCGGACCCTTTGAAGTTCTGAGAAGGGTCGGAGAGGTTGCATATGAGGTAGCTTTACCTTCAGCTCTAGAGAATGTCCACAATGTTTTTCATGTTTCAGTTCTACGACCATACAAACCCGATTAAAAGCACGTGATTGAATATGAACCCCTACATTTTGACAAAGACTTATCTTACGAAGAAATTCAAGTTCAGATTGTCGACCAAAAAGATCAAGTTCTAAGAAATAAAGTAATACCTTATGTTAAGGTAATTTGGAGGAACCACAACGCTGAAGAAGCAACGTGGGAACTCAAAGAGAATATGATGAAGAATTATCCTCATTTATTTACTTAGATTAGTATAATGGATTCGGGGATGAGAATCTTTTGTAAGGGGAGAATGTAGCAGGACGAATTGTTTAAGTTGTGATTACGAGACGAGAATCCTTTTAAGGGGAAAGATGTGACAACAGAGATTTTGTAATTTAATTTTAATATTTATTGGATTGAATAAATATTTTTCGATGAATTAATTATTAGATTAAATAATTAATTGATGAAATTATGATAGATTAATTTAATTATATGTGTTGTATTTATTAAATTAATGTGAAGAATTTTTATTATTCAAAGCATGTATTTATGTGAGCTTATTGAATTAAAAGGAATATTTAATGAGCCTACTGTTATTTTAATTAATTTAATAATTAATTAGAGATTTAATAATTTGACATTATTAATAAATGAGAAATTTAATTATGTGACTATGTGAATTAATGAGAAATTATTATATGTTATTTGAATTAAAATTAAACTAGATGTTTGATTTATTATCTAATTGGATGTGACATGATTTAAACTATATGATAAAAGTTTAATTAAATTAATTGAGTATAAGCCTTTTAAGGCTAGCCAAACATGGCATTAGTGGAGGTTGGGAGCAGTTAACCCATGATGGGTAACTGACCTCCACAACGCGTCAGTTCACCTTTATTATTATACATCTTCATTTCCTTTTCATTATTTGCTAAGTCTGGAAAATTAGAAACAGAGAGAGAGTTTGAGAATTCAGAGAGAAATTTAGAAAATTGTTAAAGGAGATTGTGAGTGGGTGAGTGATTGAAGAAGCACCTGAGGAATCCTTACTAATCTACACTCTACGCTTTGGGTAAATTCTTTAACCCAGTTTATTTACGTTATTAAAGTTTTTATAAATATGGCTTTCACGTTTTCTGTAAAGTCTCTGTAAATTGGAAAGAGTAAGGATTATGTGCATATATGTGTTAAGATGTTGTTTTAATGTGTTTTCCTATGTATTAGATGGTTCCATATCATCAGTTTCATAATATTATACAGTATATGGTTACAGAGTATAGAAATTTGGCCATATGGCCTTTATACGTGAATTTAATATGTCAAAGATAAATTATTTTGTAAAATTCACACACGTCTATAATTATGCATGTTAAAACAAAGGAAACAAACCTTGAATGGATGGATTTGGTGTTATAACGAATACGTAGTGTTAGTTTTATGTTTTATGTTCAAAAACCTTCAAGAACATCAAGAACAGTATAAATTTCATGTTTTAATTCTGTAATTATGTGTTTTAATTGGTTAGAATTATTCTATAAAGGTTGGGTAATGATTATGTATGAATTCTAGTATGTGGGTATGTCTAATTTGATGAATTTAATGACCATGTAATGATGAATTAAATTCGATTACGTGTTCTTCATGAATCGAAAATTGAAGCGGAGTTTCAAGCCATGGCGCCAACTCCATGTATAAGTCTCACAGCGATAAGTTAATTGCAATAGCATGCGAATCTCAAGTCATGAATGGCCACGCTAGCCACAGACGTCGAGAAACAAAAGATAATAATGATGTACCATGATGCCATTTAGCATAATGGTCCAGAAATGAGTTTTTAAAGGCTCAAGTCTAGCAATGTGTTAATAACTTGACCAAATGAACATGAAAACATGTTAGACATATAATGATGCGTTAAAATAAATTCTTAACATGTTAATAACACATTTATATGTAAATCGAATGATTGAATGCATAGTTAGCTTATTGATCATGAAGAGTTAATTGTGACAATGAGTGTAGTTAATTGACTAAGTATAGTCATGAATTCGAGTTAGACAAAAAGAATGAACTTGTGATGACTAGTACGTTATAATTGACTGGTATTGTGAACGTAAATGATATTTAGGATTTAAATAAAGGAACAAGTTTAATTAACGTGTAATCTACGCACGAGGCAAGTTTCCTAACCCTACTCGTTATCTCTATATGAGCTTATAAGTTGTCTCTTTACATCGAGCAAATTATCGTTATTACTGATCAAGTACATTTTATTATATTAAAATGTATTAATCTTCAAAGTATGATTATTCATTTATACAATAATTATTCTATTGTATACCTTTTGAGATTTCTATTCAATTTTAAATTATCAGTTACTGTTGAACTTTGCTAGACTACTGAACCCTTAATGATTTGACTAGTCCATAGTTGATGACCGTTCTAAATTTCAGAACCCTTGATGAATTATCCAAACCAAACTTCCTTTGGTGCGGACTCTAATGTCAAACTGAGATGAACAACCCTATATAGGGGATTACTTATGCGTTTGCGTTAAGATATTGTGCACAGTATAGTACTAAGGGTTGATCCCCCTAAGTACGAGAAGAATAGTTCATAGTCTTATAACTGTTAATGTGACGACCCGAGAATTTAGATAATTTATTAAAATCTTAAATGATGGATTAAAAGTAGTATGCACACAAGCCAATCATGTTTGATGATAAAGCATATACTTTGAAACAATCTTATTCATTTATTAATAAAAAGTATTAATTTATTAAAGGCTTTTAATTATCTACATGATGCTGTTTTATAATATATGATAAACCCATAGTTTTAAGCAATGGTTTTAGAATAATGATGATGATCATTCTAATGAGATCTAAATTCTTAGAAAGCTTAAAACTAAAATAGTTCCCAATCGTTGGATTACTAAATTGGGGATTAGTGAATCCGGATAGATTGGTACATACGTTGCTTTCTCATTAGATGAGGATGATTGATCTCATGATCATTTGTGTGGAGACACTAAAGCAAGTATGTAGGTGATAATTAGAGAATAAGTTCACTGAACGTGGCTCTCTAAGGAATACCTAATGGAGTTTTACTTGCCTGTCAATAGGAATTCCTGTAGTGATAGTAGTACAAGTGATCCTTGGACTTGAGATCATCATAGTATCTTGTGTATGATGAGTTATACTTTGACTTATTCCTTAAGACCCTTAGGGTATATCAAAGGTATGCTTGGGTATAACAAGTTGTATACATGGAGATAATATATGATCAATAAAGAATCTACCACTTCTAATAAAAGAAGAGAAATGTCTATGTGATTCGATAAATGACAACCCGGTAGTCCTTGGCAAAGAGAATGAAATTAGAAAGGAGTTTCTAATTTGCATTATTTGGAGTTGTGCATTTAAGGATCGAAATACATATAATTAAATAAAATAAGACTTGTGAGAATTCCATGTCTTATATTTAATTGGGACATTATATGGTGGAAGGATTAAATTGTGCGGTAACTATTTACTCAAAGGTTCTTTAATGATTAATGTTGAAATCTATATTATCCGGAAAGTCGTTGATCATTAGGGAGGCTTATCCTATTGTAGAATAAATATTATTTATTTAAATAAATTAATTATTTAATTTATTTATTTAAATAAGATTAGAATTGTTCTAATTGATTTATTCACAATAGGTTTAATATGGAGAACCTAAAGGGTCACACCAAATAAAGGAAGAATAATTATTTAAGAAGTTAATGGCATAATCGTAATAATATGTTAAGTATATTTAATTTAATCTATGGTGATAGAATAAATTAAATAGCTTAATATTATTATTTAATATTTTAGAAATATTAAATATAAATTAATAAGAGGAGTCTTATTAATATTATTACAATTATTATTATTTTAATTTCTAAAAGTGTTTAGGAATTAATTTAATATAAGTACTCTCATTTATTCCTAATTGGATTAGGAAGGAAAATTAGTTAAAGGAGTTTAATTAATTATCCCTAATAAGATTAAGGAGCTTAATTAATTAAAAGAATTTAATTAATTAAATAAAACCCAATTCCTTAATTGTTAAGGTGGGTTGCTTACATCTATAAATAAGAGAGTCTTATTATGGGTGGTGGTGGTTGACTTTTACAACATCGTAATTCCAAAAGTTGAGAAGTACGCGCCCTTTTCTATCTGAGATAGGAAAAACTAGGGTTTGAGCCAATACCCTTCTTCTCTTGAAAATTTTTTTCCTTGGTGGATCACCTCTAGAGGCCAAACACTTGGGTGGCTAATGTTGATCAAAGGAAGGAACAAAACCGGTGGATTCAAGTTGAACACGAAAAGGATTCGAGGTGAACTTGTACCTGAGGAAGCTCGGATCTTCAAGGGTATGATTCTTGTCCTTCATATTTTCGTTTAATTAATAATTGTGCATAAAGGGTGATCAAGGGTATATGGTTTGTAAAATTTTAAACTCTGATTTTACACGCTTCCGCTTAATTTTATGCAATTTGATTGCGTTCTTGAATATTACAAACCTAACAGTGGCATCAGAGTCAAACCTTTATGCGAATTATTAATTGTTTAAATTTGATATGTATATTGATATGTGTTTAGAACAATTTAATTGGGCATAATTTTGTTGTATAAAAAAAACGTGGAACCGTTTTTCTTTTATTTTTCGCGTGAATTAGTTTACGATCATCCGTGGATTTTTTTTTAAAAAGGTGATGTGATCTTCCTTGTCATACTGAGATATGCATGATTGATAATTAACTTTCGTTTATATTTCATTAGCTATTCATTAAGATAATTCTATTTATATAAAGTCATTGCTTTTATATATATATATAAAAGTAACGGTGATTGTTCCAGGAAGATTAACATGAGTATTTATCAAGGAATCACGTTAATATTATATATAATATTAATGTAATAATTTTAATAATTTTATAATTAAAATAAAAAGTTTATTTTAATCTAAAAATAAAAAGTTTATTTTAATTTTAAAATTAAATTTCATGCTAACTAATTAAAGTTGGAATTGGATTCCATGATAACTAATTGGAGTTGAAATTGGATTTTATTTTTCCTTAAATAAAGGAGTTTATTTAGATATGAAATAAGATTTCATAATATTCAAAATAAAAGAGTTTATTTGTGAATAGGAAATAGAATCAAGTATTTCCTTAAATAAAGAAGTTTATTTAGATATGAAATAAGATTTCGTATTATTCAAAATAAAGGAGTTTATTTGTGAATAGAAAAAAGAATTCGTGTTTCCTTTAATAAAAGTTTTTTTATATGGAATTGGATTCCATAATTAATTAAAATAAAGGAGTTTATTTTGATTAAAAGTTTTGATTAAAATAAAATAGTTTATTTTATTCAAAATTGGATAAATTAAAATAAAATAGTTTTATTTTAATTTAAATTTGGATTAAAATAAAGGAGTTTATTTTGATTCAAAATTAGATTTTATACTAACTAATTTTGCCCATTAAATGATATCAATATATATATTGAATGTTTATTATTCATAAGATGAATGTTATTTATTGATGCGTATGGTGATGTCTATGATAATAAATGGGATTGATTATGGACTATTGACCGATGTGATTAGATTTTATTTTAGTTGGATGCATGAATGTATGGGTTTTATTAAATGGGGAATTCAGATACCTCGTCTTCTCTAATTTTTTACGAATGTAAATTCTATCTCCTCCTATGTACTTCCCTTTGATTCGCACGATCGATGTTTCTATTTATTTTAAATAGTTTTGTAATAGGAATAGTTAGAATTAATTTTAAAAATTGGAGATCAAGGAGCAAGGAGCGCTTGAAGACTGTTTGTAATGGAGCAGGGTTTAAATGTAATAGTTATATTTAAATATTATTTCTTGCAACCCCTAGGGTTTGACCTTTTGGTTCACTTGGTGGCTCTAGTGAACCAAACTAGAATAAAAGTCCATAATCAATCAAGAGTAGAATATAGTATTCTATATGTGCATGCTTATACTATATATATTATATATTATGCAAACATGCTCGCGCATGTTCATTAATATGACGTATTTTATATATATATATATAATGTACGCTAAACAAGATGAGACAAATTAATAACAAACCCTCAAATTTTTTTTTTTTATATTAAGTCCTAAGCGTTCAAAGATATTTGGAATATCGAGCGTAAGCCTTCTAGCATGATAAAATTAATAGAGTATTAAATATTTAATATGAGTTTGTTGTGTCACCACAAGGCAAGTATTAAGTTTTTAAGATGTTAATTTATCACATTTGATGCTTATAAAGAAAATTGAACAATATTGTTTTGTTGTGTCACCACAAGGATGATATTTTCTTTTTTGAATATATGGAGTGCTAGGTCGGACTTAACTTGGATAATTTTGATTCGGATGTGCCACCACTTGATCAAAATAATCTAAGAGGCAAAAGAAAAGGAATTTCATAGTTGATGTAATTGACAAAAGTTGTATACCTATTTATTTATATATAGTTTGTTGTGTCACCACAAGGCTATATACATTTGAAATGGGATCCTTATTCTCACTAGCAAATCTTTAATTAGATTTTTTAGAACTATATAAGTGAGGTAATATAGTTTGAAGAAAATAGTGGGAGATACCAATTTAAAACAAGACCTAAATTATTTTGGTAATTAATAAAAGAATGTATGTTAAAATATTGTTAATTACAAATTCATTTCTGAAATTTTACAATGTCTAAATTACTATCCATTGCGTGAAGCATATTAGATGCTAAGTTAATCGGGTAATCAATTAAGCGGATTGGTTAAGGAAATTGAGAAAAGTTCTCATGGTGAAAAAGTTATCTTATGTCCTTAATACGCTTATCCTCGCAATGGTTGCGAATAATGCCTCGAGGAAGAGATTGTTACTTTTAGAAAGTGGCAAGATGATGCATGATTGGCTCGATGCATCATGCTCGCATCCATGAGTACTTGAGCTTCACGTCAAGATGAAACTATGGATGCTCTACTATATTCCTCGCACATCAAGTAGTTGATGGTGAGGAAAGTAGGACCGATAGATATCGAGATATCTAAGGAGCTCTTCCGATCTAGAATGGCCAATGGCACTATAAATGCAGAAAAAGTTCTTAACATAATCAATTTGATTGATCAATTAAGACAATTTGGTTTTGTCATGGATGGAGAGTTGAGCCAAGATTTGATCTTGCACTCACTCACCAGGACTCCTTTCACAATTGTTGTGAATTTTTCATATAAACAAGCTAGATATCAGCCTCGCTGATTTGCTTAACATATTGAAAAATGTTAAGAGTAACTTTCCAACCAAGAAAAACAAAGTCTTACTGGTAGGGGCCAAAAGATCTTCTGAAAAGAAGAACGATTCAAAGAAGGTAAATGAAAAGGAAAAAACAAAGGATAATAAGAATAAAACTGATATGGATAGCAAATGAGTTTGCTTCCACTACAATAAGCCTGGATACTGGAAAGAAACTGCAAGAAGCATCTTGCAGAGGCTAACCAAAGAAGCTTAGTGAAGTTTTGGTTACAAATACAAATTTGTTCATGATTTAAAATAATTTTTCTTTAAGTCGAGGTTCTACTTGGGTATTGGATACCGACTTTGGTTATCATAAATATAGATTTATGAAGGACCAAGCGAAGTAGAAAGTTAAACAAAGATAAGTAATCTATGTGTGGAAAATGAAGCAAAGGTTCTTTGCATTAGCTATAGAAACTTATAGTTTAGCAATGCCTATGGGCAAATCTATTAAGTCGATAAGTTGTTATTGTATTCCGGTTCTTGTTAAAAATATTATTTCCATTTTATTGTTGGACAATGAAATCTTTGGTATTATAATTAAGAACAATTGTTGTTCTATTTATAATAATAATGTTTTGTATAGAACTGGAATATTACTTAATAAATTTTGTATACTTGACTTACGTGAAAAATTATTTTGTAAATTGAACAAACTAGTATAAGAAAAGGAGATGATCATTCAAAGAGTTGAATGTATGCATTTGTTGAAATACAAGTGTGAATTATTTGAAAGGTTCAAAGAATTCAGAAGTGAAACAAATTGACAAAGTATTAAGATTCTTCGATTAGATTAAAGAATAAATACTTGTGCAATAAGTTTCTAGATCATCTCAAATGGTTTTCTCATAATGGACACATCTTGATATGCAATAATTGATTGATGTATCTGAAAGGTAAAATCATACCTTGTTGAACATGGTACGGTCCAAAACGATTTTACCGACATTCTAGTATCCTTCTGGGATAATGTCCTAGAAATGGCTGCATATCTACGAAAATGGTAACCTCAAAATCCGGGCCCAAGACTCCATAAAAGTTATGGACAGGGAGGATTCCTAATCTTAAGTATGTTAAGTTAAGGGGTTGTCCAACTTATGTGAAAATGTTTCAAAGGATAAGCTTGGGACAAGATTTGACAAATACAGATTTGTGGGACATCCTAAAGTAAGTTTAGGGTATATGTTCTATAATTCTACTTAGCAAAAGGTGTTTGTTACGAAACACGCTGCCTTCTAAGATAAAGGTGTTTATCATTAAAAGGGGCTAGTGGGAGGATAATAGATCTTGAAGAGTTCTAGAACCGCAAAATACTATAAGTCAGATAAGAGGAACTTGTAGATAGACCTATTATACCACAACTGAATCGTAAATCTGGAATAGTACCTAAGATACCTGGGAGGTATGGATTCATCATAGATGATGATGATGAGGTACACATCATAGAAGATGATGATCCAGTTACATACGATGAGGTAAGTATTGTAGACACTCAGAGAAATGGATTGAAGCAAGTTTCTCAAATATGGAACATTCGTTTTGATGAGGCAATCAAAAGAGTTTGATTTTATAAAAAATAAGAATGAACCTAGTGTGTACAAAAGGGTCAGTGGGAGCATCGTGACATTCCTAGTATTATATGTTGATATACTACGGATAACGAATGACATACCAATGCTACAATCAGTAAAGATAAAGTTGTCTAAACATTCCTCCATGAATGATTTGGAAGAGTATCTTAATTAGGGATAAAATCTATATAGATAGATACAACAGGATGCTCGACTTAACCCAAGGAACGTATATTCATTTGATGCTAAAGTCGTTTAGCATGGCAAACTCCAAGAGATGTCTCATGTCGATGAGCTATGGAGTGTATCTCTCTTAATAGTCCCCACAGACTCTTGAAAAGAGAGGTCGCATGAGTGACAATCATGCATGTAATGAAATGTACGAGACCTGATATTGATCAGTCATATTATGGAGAAGTTCACTATGAGTCAGTGAAAAACATCTTAAAGTGCTTAACCGGCACTAAGGATGTGATCATATTCATGGTGGGTCTAAATTAAAACTAGAGGGCTTAACAGACTCAAGTTTTGCAGATGAGACCAAGATGACGAGAAAAATCCACTTTAAGGTAAAGCGTTATCTTGAGCGATTGGTGCGATGAATTGGAAAGGTTCCAAACAAAGAAAGAGTTGCTTGTTTAGTGATAAAGACAAAATATATAGCTATAAATGAAGCAAAGAAGTTGATTGTTTGGATTAAAAGTTCATTCTGAGAACTAGGAATAGTTCCTAAGTCTCATCTTGGATCTAAAATGTGTTGTGGCACTTTCATTTGATTATTAGAATCATTGAAAGATGGGAAATCACTATAGAGATAGTGGACTCTCATGAACAACATTACATATCCATTAACTAAAGCTTATCCAAGCGATAGGATAATCGTCACTTAGAGAAGAAGAGTATGAGATACCATGGCGATTGGCTTTAGTGCAAGTGGGAGATTGAAAGTAGTATGCACACAAGCCAATCATGTTTGATGATAAAGCATATACTTTGAAACAATCTTATTCATTTATTAATAAAAAGTATTAATTTATTAAAGGCTTTTAATTATCTACATGATGTTGTTTTATAATATGTGATAAACCCATAGTTTTAAGCAATGGTTTTAGAATAATGATGATGATCATTCTAATGAGATATAAATTCTTAGAAATCTTAAAACTAAAATAGTTCCCAATCGTTGGATTACTAAATTGGGGATTAGTGAATCCGGATAGATTGGTACATACGTTGCTTTCTCATTAGATGAGGATGATTGATCTCATGATCATTTGTGTGGAGACACTAAAGCAAGTATGTAGGTGCTTATTTGAGAATAAGTTCACTGAACGTGGCTCGCTAAGGAATACCTAATGGAGTTTTACTTGCCTGTCAATAGGAATTTCTGTAGTGATGATAGTAGTACAAGTGATCCTTGGACTTGAGATCATCATAGTATCTTGTGTATGATGAGTTATACTTTGACTTATTCCTTAAGACCCTTAGGGTATATCAAAGGGTATGCTTGGGTATAACAAGTTGTACATGGAGATAATATATGATCAATAAAGAATCTACCACTTCTAATAAAGAAGAGAAATGTCCTATGTGATTCGATAAATGACAACCCGGTAGTCCTTGGTTAAGCGCGAATGAAATTAGAAAGGAGTTTCTAATTTGCATTATTTGAGTTCATGCATTTAAGGATCGAAATACATATAATTAAATAAAATAAGACTTGTGGTAATTCCATGTCTTATATTTAATTGGGACATTGTATGGTGGAAGGATTGAATTATGACGGTAACTATTTACTCAAAGGTTCTTTAATGATTAATGTTGAAATCTATATTATACGGAAAGTCGTTGATCGCTAGGGAGGCTTATCCTATTGTAGAATAAATATTATTTATTTAAATAAATTAATTATTTAATTTATTTATTTAAATAAGATTATAATTATTCTAATTGATTTATTCATTAACCGGGTTTAATTTGGAGAACCTAAAGGGTCACACCAAATAAGGGAAGAATAATTATTTAAGAAGTTAATGGCATAATCGTAATAATAATATGTTAAGTATATTTAATTTAATCTATGGTGATAGAATAAATTAAATAGCTTAATATTTATTATTTAATATTTTAGAAATATTAAATATAAATTAATAAGAGGAGTCTTATTAATATTATTACAATTATTATTATTTTAATTTCTAAAAGAGTTTAGGAATTAATTTAATATAAGTACTCTCATTTATTCCTAATTGGATTAGGAAGAAAAATTAGTTAAAGGAGTTTAATTAATTATCCCTAATAAGATTAGGGAGCTTAATTAATTAAAAGAATTTAATTAATTAAATAAAACCCAATTCCTTAATTGTTAAGGTGGGTTGCCCACATCTATAAATAAGAGGAGTCTTATTATGAGTTGTGGTGGTGTACTTTTACAACATACGTAATTTCAAAAGTTGGAGAGTACGCCCCTTTTTCTATACAGATAGAAAAAACTAGGGTTTGAGCCAATACCCCTTCTTCTTGAAAATTCTTTTTCCTTGGTGGATCACCTCTAGAGGCCAAACACTTGGGTGGCTAATGTTGATCAAAGGAAGGAACCAAACCCGGTGGATTCAAGTTGAACACGAAAAGGATTGGAGGTGAACTTGTACCTGAGGAAGCTCAGATCTTCAAGGGTATGATTCTTGTCCTTCATATTTTCGTTTAATTAATAATTGTGCATAAAGGGTGATCCGGGTATATGGTTTGTAAAATTTTAAACTCTGATTTTACACGCTTCCGCTTAATTTTATGCAATTTGATTGCGTTCTTGAATATTACAAACCTAACAGGATTTAAGGTCAAATAATATACCTAGACAGAAAATGAGTGTATGCGTTTGATATTTTTGTGAAGGAATTTTGAGGATTTCAAAATTCTGTGAAGGAATTAGGTGAATTATTCAGGATTAAGTGTATATATGTTTATGTTCTGTGAATATGGTATTATATGTGCACAGTATGTGGTTAAGGGTCAAGGGTTGACCAGATAAATCTTATCAGTGTCAAACCCTAATATTATTAAGAACGTCAACATTCAGTTAAGAAACCCTAACGTCTGATGAGAAACCCTAAAACTGGTTCTGAAACCCTAATTCAGTTCCAAAAATCCGAAACACTAATTCTAGAATTTAAATGCTGTGTATAAGGTTTAAACGTCATTAATTATGATTTATTAAGGGAAAACCCTAATTAATTACTTGAAACCCTAATTGATTATTAGAAAACCCTAATATCAAATCTGGGAACTCTAATTTTAGATTTCGGGTATTTGACATGATACTAAGTCTTATGTGTATTATAGACTGATAGGGTTATGTGCTATATGTTTAGGTTATTCTATGTATATATGTATAATAGTATTATACTGTGATGATATTATTCTAATATTGGAGATCTATATTATTAATAATAGGTCTTCAGGCAAAGCTTATTAAATTGCATAGCGGTAATCAACGGTTCAGGCAAGTTTTACTTAACTCTACTAAGAGTTGTTTCATTCAGATATGCTTATGGTTAATCATTGCTGATTGCCATAGATAATTGTACTTTGTACATATTGCATGTATAAGTTAGGTATGAAAGGCTGATCACCTTCATTACCAGTTGGTCCAGATATATTTGTTCATGTTCAATACTTGTTCAGTCAAAAGTTTATTTGTGCTAGTTCTCTATTATATTGATGAATTATAGCCAGCTTATTATTCAGACTCTTTCAATCATGATATATCCTTAAATTATATTTATACTTGCTAGGAAACTTTCATGCTCACCCTTTCTATATCATGATGAACATTGCAGATAAGGAGAATGCTATAGTTATGTGTGAATGGAGTATTGAGGATAATAAGAACAGATAGATTGTTAAGCAAACGATTGTTAGTGGAGACATAAGTTTTCCAAAACTCCTAGCTATGCTAGACTTCGAAATTTTGACATCAAGCTAAATACGCACTATGTGCTTTAAAAAAAAATGCTACTTGTTAAAAAAAATATGATATTTTGACATCATTTTTGAAACGGTTTAAAGTATAGTCTATGCTACTTGTTTCAGCTAGACGAAGATGATTTGAAATATCAAAAATTATTTTATTTATCGCTCATGTACCATGTAACCTAGTGCAGAGATGATAGAAAGTTGATGGAGTTGTAAATACAGGAATACTTAGTGTGAATTTGATCTAAAATCGTTATTCCACTATTGTATGATGTGTTATGACGAAGTCGTACAATGACGGCATCCTCAAAGCGAATTTAATGTCTGACGACATCATGACGTCATTCTCGAAAATGTTTTCAAAATTTTAAATTTGCCAACGGGGTTTGGCTACACCTAAATAATTCGATTGAATTGAATTATTGATATGAGTCTACGCTATTCGATTCAGCTAGACTAATGTTTATGAAAACTCTAAGTGTTCATTGAAAGAAATTTCTCGAACCAAATTATTTTGGTGCGGAATCCTATGATAAGACTGAGGTGAACTATGTTGTTTGGATAAATAATCCAATCAAGTAGCGTAAATATTTGCTAGACATGATTAATACGTTATGCATGATGTAAGGGTACGATAGGCTAATCACCTAAAGTACTAGTAATGGTAGTTTACCTTCTTTGTGATTGTAAACATACCAAGTAATGTATTGTTTTGCGGTATGAATACCGTTAAAACTATTTGTTCACGGTCTATATGACCCCTCAGCACAAATTTGAAAACTTTTACTCATGTGAGTGGTGTATTAGGTAACATGTGATGATGTGTATGAATGGTGTATAGCGCATGGTATAAGGAGTAAGGTGTAAGGTAAATTTCGGGGACGAAATTTTTAGAAGAAGGGGTGAATGTGACGGCCCGAGAATTTATACAATTTATTAAAATCTTAAATGATTGATTTAAGGTCAAATAATAGACCTAGACGAAAAATAAGTGTATGTGTTTGATATTTTTGGGAAGGAATTTTGAGGATTTTAAAATTCTGTGAAGGAATTAAGTGAATTATTTAAGATTAAGTGTATATGTGTTTATGTTCTGTGAATATGGTATTATGTGTGCACAGTATGTGGTTAAGGGTCAAGGGTTGACCAGATAAATCTTATCAGTGTCAAACCCTAATATTATTAAGAACGTCAACATTCAGTTAGGAAACCCTAACGTCTGATGAGAAACCCTGAAATCGGTTCTGAAACCCTAATTTCAGTTCTGGGAATTTGAAACCCTAATTCTGGAATTTAAATGTTGTGTATAAGGTTTAAACGTCATTAATTATGATTTATTAAGGGAAACCCCTAATGAATTACTTGAAACCCTAATTGATTATTAGAAAACCCTAATATCAAATCTGGGAACTCTAATTTTAGATTTTGGGTATTTAAAACCCTAATCTGGGAACTTAAAGGATAATTATATTGCTTAAGTATTATTAATTATAATAGTAATTAGGGTAAAGCTTAATTAATTAGCAAACCCTAATTTCAAATTTTTAAACCCTAATTATTCTGTCAGGAACCCTAATGTACAATTATGGATTTAATTGCAAAATTAGCAATCTTAATTAGGAAATATTAATCCTAATTTGTGTTAGTCCTAATGTGATTAGGAAAGTATACTGTAATTAAGAAACTCTAATTATAATTTAAAGATGTTAATTTTCATTTTTGAAAACCCTAATTTAGAAATTCTAAAATGTGAATTATTGAAAGCTTAGGTTTTAACCCTAAGGGTTAAACCCTAAGGGTTTGCAACAAATGACAATTCTAGAAATAAAATGGTATAAAAAAGACTAAAACACCCTTTTCTTAAACTTGAGCAAAAGATTTTGCAAATCTTGTGAGTCATCACCTTAATTTTTATCCCATGTGCTCTATATCTATTTTATATTAGATATGTGTACCACCTAGCAACTAGATACATTATATCATATCTATTATATAGATTAAAGAGAGAGAAAAGGGTCACTTTACTCTCATTTTCTCCCAAGCTTTTCTCTCTCTTCTAAATCCGAACTATAGAGTGAGAGAGAGTGGTAAGATAAGGTAATATCAGTTCATAGCTTAGCAATATCAGATCATCAAGGATTAGTTCATGAATCAAAGCTTCGAAGGTAAAAGAACCCTAAATCTTGAAATCCTTAGATCTGATGTTTAATGTTGTTGTTTGTTGATTAGATATATGTTAGAGGGTGTCATTTGATGATCTGGGTTGCCAAAACCTAGATCCATAACACTTTGATGCACGAATCTAGCATTTTTAGAAATTTGGAAAAATTGAAAAATAATGCCTGACAGCCTAATGTCAGGGCCTCTAGGTCTTTATCTGTTTGTTGTTTTGTATGTTTGAAGTTAGAGATTTGTAGTATGCCAAGTTGTCTGTAATCTGGAAGTGGAAAGAGGGTCATAGTATGTCTAGATCGAAAGTTATGAGCAGTCAAAACCCATTGACTAACTGATTTAAAATCGAAATCAAAACCCTGATTTTGCATTTCGTCGACACATTTTTAGGGCCTTGAATCTTGTTGTTGTTTGCTTGTTTGGCCATGTTGTTGTTTTCAGGTTGTAGTTTTGTATAAGGACTACAATATCAAGTCTTTATAACACTTAGATCGTATACCGAAACAAAGTTAAGGCTGGTCAAACAACCGTTGACCATCGGCCGGATGAACTTTTCTGGGAAACCCAGAAAGTTCAAGAACACGTTCTTGACAATAAGTTTGACCGGCCCAGATCATGAGTATGTAATGTTGTTATGCTGATTTGATATTATGTAAATGTACACTGACATGTGTTCTACAAGAATCAACAATTAGATTATACAAAACAAATACAAAACCCAAGATATAAGGATTCAAATAAGGTAGCTTGACCTGTTATTCATTTCTGGGAAAACCTAGAAATGAAGAACATCTTCTGACAATGATTTCTAGAGCCCAGATCTTGCTTATATGTTGTTGTATGATCATGAGCGTAGTATGTAGTTGAAGAATTACACTTATACTACAACTTTAACACTTCAAAAAGCCCAGAAAATACTTAGATCATAGATTAAAATCCGGTCAAACCTCATACCTTGATAACTGACATGAAGATCTGGGTTTAGGCTCAAGAACGCGAAAAACACCATCAGCGACGGCTTTGTCGCCTAAAACCCCTATAGCGACACTTAATTTCTGAAAATTAATTATTTTTAGAGAAAAATGGTTTTTAATTATTAAAAATACGTAATAAATTATGAAAAATTATTTTAAAGCCCGAAAAATAGTTTTTAATTATTTTGATTATATTTTAGAAATATTTAATATTTTTGGAATATAAAAAGGTATTTATTTATTTAATCATAATATTAAATAAATTATTTAAAATGGTTTTAATTCATGAAAAATCATGAAAAATTATATTATGATATTAGAAAATATTTTAAGTTATTTACGATGACTTTTAATATTTTGTGATGAATTTCATTAATAAATTATTATTATTGGTAATTAGTTTATTTAATAAATATATTAAATAAATTATGGAAAATAGAATTAATGTTTTAAAAATCATATAAAAATGATTTTAAGTGTTATAAAATATTTGAAGTTATAAAATATAACTTTTGATATTTTGTAATAAAAATATTAATATTTTAATATTAATAGCAATTATCGGATAATGAATTTATTGTTTAAAATCATATAAATATGATTTTAAAGTATTAAAATAATGTGTGATATTATAAATATATTATAATATTATGTTATGATTTTCATTAATATTTGGTATTAAATAAATATTAATGGTAAAGGAATTATGTGGTATTTATATTATATAAATACGATATTAGTGATTGAAAAATAATGATAAATGATAATAATTATCTGAAAATAATTACAAGACTATGATTAATGTTTTGACTGATAATAAATTATCTAAGATAATTGTTAAGTGTTCAGGCAAAGTTTAATTAAACTTAAACTCAATATTTGTCCAACTTGACCGTCGGGATGATAGAATTGTGTCAGTTTCAAGTCAAACTAAAATAGTTTGACCTGATACTAAGTCTTATGTGTATTATAGACTGATAGGGTTATGTGCTATGTGTTTAGGTTATTCTATGTATATATGTTTAATAGTATTATACTGTGATGATATTATTCTAATATTGGAGATCTATATTATTAATAATAGGTCTTCAGACAAAGCTTATTAAATTGCATAGCGATAATCAACGGTTCAGGCAAGTTTTACTTAACTCTACTAAGAGTTGTTTCATTCAGATATGGTTAATCATTGTTGATTGCCATGGATAATTGTACTATGTACATATTGCATGTATAAGTCAGGTATGAAAGGCTGATCACTTTCATTACCAGTTGGTCCAGATATATTTGTTCATGTTCAATACTTGTTCAGTCAAAAGTTTGTTCGTGCTAGTTATCAATTATATTGATGAATTATAGCCAGCTTATTATTCAGACTCTTTAAATCATGATATATCCTTAAATTGTATTTAAACTTGCTGGGCAACTCATGCTCACCCTTGCTATATCATGATGAACATTGCAGATAAGGCGAATACGTTCGGATACAGGAAAAGGATAATGTCAAGTTCAGCTTGGGATAAAATGTGCGGCTAGTTTGTAATAGTATAGTTGGATAATAATGTTATGTGTTAGATAGTTTATGATTTGTATATAAGTTAAGGTTACTCGATTTTGGGGAATAGTGTGTAAAGTGTATTGTATAAACAATTTATGTTTATATCTTCCGCAATAGTAATAGAATGATTGAACCGAATCCGCGGTGATTTGGGTCCCGGATTTGGAGCTCTCACTGTTAAAGGTTTCAAGTATAAATACTTGATAACCTAGGACATAGTTCAAGGTTTTATGACCCTCAGAAGTTCTTTTGTTTCTTGTTATTCATTTCTTGATTCAAAAGCTGAGTTTTCATGTTTCACAAGCCTTTGATTTATTCGCATGTTATTATTTCCTTGTTATATTGTTATACTTGTGGGCAATCGTGCTCACTCTTGCGTAATAATAACATTGCTGTGAAGAACAAAAGATCTGACGAGCCTTCCACTAGTAAAGCCAAGGGCAAGGTTAGCAAATGAAGAAGACTTGATGTTAATATGTATTTAAATTTTAGACTTGATGTTGCCTAAGACATGTTATTTATTTATGATTCCACACAGATGTTGTAAGGTTAAAATGACCTGGGATTGTATTTTTATGCAGATGATGTAACCCTATAAGGGGAAGATTTATTTATTTCTATCTATTGCATGATTTTCTTTTATTTATGGATAGATAAATAGATGATATTTGTATAGTGAACACCAAATCCTGTGAAAATGGAAGTACCCGAATTTAGGGGTGTCACGGCTACTGGTGAGAAGGTTTCATCATAGTGAACTCCTTGTCTTTGTTTGAAACCTTTTGCAACCAGTCGGTCCTTATAGGTCTCTACCTTGTCGCCTGCTCTAGTCTTTCTTTTAAAGAACCATTTACACCTAATAGGCTTAACGCCTTTAGGTGGTGAAACCAAAGTCCATATTTTGTTTTCATCCATGGATTTCATCTCAGATTTCATGGCTTCTTGCCACATCTTTGAGTCTTTACTACTCATAGCCTATTCGTAATTCAATGGATCATCATCATCTATGATGCATACCTCATCGTCATCTTCTATGACGAATCCATACCTATTAGGTATCTTCGGTACTCTTCAGATTTTTGAATAGGGTGTGTTACAAAAGATTCTTCCACTTAGTTAGGTACCTGACTTTGATCCGTATTATTTTGTGATTCTTGAACTTCTTCAAGATATATCTTACTCCCACTAACCCCTTCTAGGATAAACTTATTTTCCAAGAAGGCATCATGTTTCGTAACAAACACCTTTTTCAGATAGATGATAAAAATATTACCCTGATGTTTCTTTAATGTATCCCACAAATCTACACTTGTCGGATCTAGTATGTAGCTTATCATTTTCAAACTTTTTAACATAAGCTAGACAACTCCAAGTCTTAACATGCTTATGATTTGGTTTCCTCCCTATCCATAATTCATATGGGGTCTTAGGGACAAATTTGGTAGATACCTTGTAGGTATGCAACCGATTCTAGGGAATATCCCCCGAAGAAAACTAGAAGGTCGGTAAAGCTCATCATAGATCGAACCATGTCCAACATTGTTTGATTTCTACTTTCAGATACACCATTCATCTGTGGCATCCCTAGTGGAGTCCATTGTTAGATTATAACATTTTCTTTGAGACAATTGAGAAACTCACCGCTTAAGTATTCACCACCTCGATCTAATTGAAGAATCTTAATACTTTTGCCAGTTTGTTTCTCTACTTCACTTCTTAACTCTTTGAACTTTTTAAATGATTCAGATTTATATTTCATTAAATACACATATCCAAATCTTGAGTGATCGTCAGTGAATGTAATAAAATAAGAATACCCTCCTCGTGCATTCGTTGTCATAGGTCCACATACATCTGTGTGTACCAATGCTAACAACTCTGTAACTCTTTCTCCTTTTCCACCAAAAGGAGATTTAGTCATTTTTTCCATGAGACAAGATTCACAAGTTGGATATGATTCACAATTCGATAGCTCTAGGAGCCCATCTTTATGCAACTTGGATAATCTTGTTTCATTAATATGACCAAGTGTACAGTGCCACATATAGGTATAATTAACATCATCTCTTTTCCTTTTATTAGTTTGTTTAATTTGAAGTATATTTTCATGCAATTCAAGTATATAAAGTCCATTTCTCAAATTACCAATGTGACGCCCCCAAAATAGGTATACATCACCCATCTTGAGTCGCAAAATAGATGGTACAAAATATAATTAAAAACTTAATTATACAACTGTCGTGTAAAATACGACAAAACACATGCTGTGAGTTTTAATACAAATATTGTCAATATCCACACTCAATGGAGTCCTCATTACATTTATTATCACACTATTTAACAGAATAGTGAGGACTACTAATGATATCATCTGGAGCGTCACTCCGTTCCCCGACTAGTCCCAGCTATGTTGTCAGTTCCTGAAGAGAACAATGAAAGCAAAGGGTGAGCTCAACTAGCCCAGTAAGAAATATTATGACTAAGATAATGCAGAATAAATTATCATTAGCCCTCAACAATGTTAAACTGATAGAATATAATAGACAACAAGTTTAACTACAACGGAATAAGCAATCCATTAGAAGAGTCCAGTAGAGCATAAAATCTACTATCTTCTATGATTTAAAAAGATTTTCATCAACTTTATCACTGAGACTCATCTTAATAAATAAACCACATCATCCATGCACCATGGCCAATGATATTCATGTAATCATCAATGGTCATGATTATACCGAATAATCCCTGGTCATAATCATAACAACAAATGTCCATCAATGAACTACAGGCCAATGAGGACTTTTACCACATCAGTCGTCACATTACGGTCATGATTATACCGAATAATCCCTGGTCATAATCATACCAAGTCCATCTATGCACGTAAGCCAAAGATGACTTTAATCACAATATAAGCATGAGGATGATGACAATGACATAATAATTCAATAAAACAAGTTCAAGGATAAATTTTAAAGATTTATAATTTAATTTATCCAGAAATCAATAACGTCCAAATTGTCAACATGATACTTCTTTATAGAGTAAAATTCAAGAATGCTCAGAAGAATATTTCCATGAAAAGATACTGGATGAAGCGCAAATATAAAGGATATTCCACTAATTTCAAGGAGAATAAAAGCCAAAACTTTAACCAACTGAGTATAATAAAGAATGGAATAACAAAAGAATTCACCAGGTATACGATAGATTGCACAGACAGTTTATTCCAACTGAATAATAAATAATGGAACCAGGTCATACGTAAACGCACAGACATGATATTTCAACAGAATAATAAAAAATGGAATAACAGAAGAATTCACCATGCATGCGATAGACCACACAAACAGGTTATTCCAACAGAATAATAAATAATGGAACCAAGTCATGCGTAAACGCACAGACAGGATATTCCAATAGAAACATAAGTAATGGAACCAGGTCATGCGTAATATGCACAGACAGGATGTTTCAACAGAATAATAAAGAAAGGAATAACAGAAGAATTTAACCATGTATGTGATGCCCCCAAATCTGGGTCTCTTCCAACCCAACAGATGGGACTACACGGTACTCATAACTGTACATCCATTCTATTGAAACGACATGAAAATGTGTGAATCAACGACATTCTTATTACAATAATAATATTACATCATGTTCCCAAGTTCTAAAACCATTACATTCTTTGTTTATCATTCTATAATATATACAACTTACTAGTTTATTACAAGGTAAATTAATCATTTAGCTTCGTCTTGCCTCTAACCTTGTCAGATCCCTCAGTTCGTTCAGTCCTAGCTGCAATCATATGGTTCAAGCAAGAGTGAGCATAACAAGCTCAACAAGTACAACAATTTCTTTTAAACAACATGCTTGAAACATAGGAATCGTAAATCTTCAATAACTGGATAATAGTTACGAAGTACTATCAATAATTCAAAATAGAATTTCTTTTCCTTCAAAATGTTTTACAATAACAATCAAGTAAAACATCAATTTCGCTCAAGACCATGAGCATTTCATAATTTCTTTGAAAAGGACAACCCGACACTAAGTCTGTAAGTCCAGCATATCTTACGAGCACTTCTGGGGGATCAGCCCATAGTACTCTATGTTGATCAACACTACATCCATTAAATATGTGTACGTTTAAGTTTTGGCAACCTCGCGTGCCCATCGAATAATCGATGAAAATACATTTGTTTATTCATACTCTGGCTTACCTTGAATCCTTACTAAACAATTGGCGTAGGATAGCGTTAACAATTCTATATTGAAAGACTTGTAAATAAATCAATCAACTCTTCAAGATTAGTCTAGCCGAGGTAAAACTGGCATCGACCTTTTAGTAAAACACTTTATGCTTCTCATAATATTAATCACAGAAAACTTGGCTAACACGAAGGTTAGACAAGCGTTTTAAGAAAAACTTGCCTTCAGCGTCTGCTATAGTAAAATAACTTTTCCTTTCAATCTTTACAGTCTCTACAATACATAACCACATAACATACCACATTAGGTCATGAATGAACATACATGGTTCCTAATAAATCTTACCCTTCATCTCAATCTAAATCCTGACTTAGATTGTTATTATTGGTTCCGGCTTACCGTTATAACTTACATCATTCTTACCAACTTCTTTCTCTTCTATATCTTACTTGTATTTACTTTATTAATACAAATCGTTTCTAGTTAATCAACCTTCTTCACGGCTTACTAACGTTATCACGTTTATTAATCAAAACTCGATCGTTAAGTACATGTATTCCACCGTTCACGTTCACATTTAATTGACTTATATCCAACCTTTAGTATTATACTTAAGGTTTATAAAATCTTTTAATGATGTTACATTAGGTTTAGCATTGATATGATTCCTTATCATTAACTTGTTTATCCTTTAAATTCAAAACCTCTCCTCTCAGGGCTTTCCCTAATGCTGGCGCTGCGGCGCCGGCATTCCTTCTCTGTGTCATGCCGCGGCATGCCTTAGCAGTGTGCAAGGTCTGAACTCAGCGTTACGATGCGAGTCTCCTTTACTATGGCCACGCTGCGGCACCAGTTAGCAGTTGCTTTATCTCGGCCTCGCAGTACGGCGCGGGCCTTTGTGCCTGGAGTCGTGCTGCGGCGCGGACTCTTTGTCTTAGAAAAATTTGACAGATTTTCTACTTTGTTAAATACTCGGACGTATAACTTCTTCGTTATAAGTCCGAATTGGCTTATTCAAGAGCCTACGGTTCACAAATTACATATTATATGCGTTCATGCAAGAATTTTATCTATTTGACTTCATTTGCTCAAATTTCACCTATTAGTTCATTTTTAACGAAAACGATAAACGTTCGTGAACGTTCAACGCTCGTTTCTTCGTTATAAGTCGGAATCCGATCATTTTTGTGCCCGCAACTCTATAATGCCAAATGAGACTCATCTCCATTGAAAACTAATGTTTCCAAGCTCAAACACAAAATACGACTTTCATTTCGAGAATTTCACGAATTCAACGCTTAACGTCCAATCGTGTGAATTCCGGCATAACTTCTTTACTAATGATTTGATCATTGTTCTAAATGGATTCTAACCATCATATAAACATTTCAAACTACTTATTACATTAACTTATTAGGTTTTGACTTATTCTTTATAAGTTCATGACTTATCAACTTATAACTTTCATGATTTCATTTACTTATGACTTATTATTGATTTAAGTCCTTTACTCAAGGTTCTCATATCATATCCAACATACTAACATCTTGACATACATACTTCATTAACTTATTGACATGATAAGTTATTACTGTTATTCATTAGTCTATAACTTGTAAAAGTATGAACTAATTATTAATTCACTTTGCATGACTTATCATAGCTTAAATCTTTTAACCATCATCCTTGCTTCTTATTATCATACAATCTTATTAAAGTAAACATATGAGAAGTTCATCTAAGTTCCTCATTAGTTCACAACTTAATTAAGTTTGAATTACTTATTCATGTCTTAAACGGCTTATTAAAACTTAAGCTCTTTGATTACTCATTCCTTAGCATACATGTTTTACCGCTACCCATCTCCCTACCAATGGAAGAGAAAGAGAATCATGACTTAAGTTCTTACCTATGAAGATCACTTGCTTAATCTTTAATCTCCTTCTTGCTTCTTGAATTCTCAAAGACTAACTTGTTCTAGCTTTGGTATCTTTTTCTCTCTAACCAATAAGCTATAAGTTATTGGATGAAATTCTAACAACTAACAATTGAACTAGCAAGCTTCCTATTTATAGGAAATTCTAATTGAGGGCTTAATGGTCATTAAGCCATTCCACCTCCTTACTAAACCTTCATATTATTCATTACTTAAACCCTAAGTTTACTTGCTCACCAAATAAGTTACTTGGCCATCACAACACTTAGCCATTAAGTTAACTTGGTTACCACACATAAGCACTTTACTTGCTCATCACTCATAAGAACTTTACTTGCTTATCACACATAAGCACTTTAATTAGCCTTTAAGTTACTTTCTCATCACTCATAAGAACTTTACTTGCTTATCACACATAAGCACATAATCTTGCTTTGATTAATTCTTCATTTAACTTCAAAATTATTTGAAACTCAAATTCCTCCTTCAAAACAAGATTATACATTATCTTCTCTTTATCCTGCATCCTTTTCTTCACTCGCTTGCACTCCTCGTCTAACTTCTAGCTTTGTTTTTGACATTTTTGTCATTAACTCATTCTGAGTTGTTAACATCAATAGCTTTTTCCTACCCTTCCTACTTAACGCGTCGTTTACTACTTTTACCTTCCATGTATGATATAATATATCACAGTTGTAACCTCTTAACCATTCTAATCACCTTCTCTACTTCATAGTCAACTTCTTCTGTGTGGAGACATATATCAAACTCTTACAGTCCGTGTATATCTCACACTTCTCCCCGTATAAATACTATCTTCCGAGTTTTAATTCTAAGACTACAGCTGCCAATTTTAGATCATAAATAGGATAAACCTCCTTATAATCCTTTAACTGGCGTGATGCATACACAATGACCTTGCCATGCTACATGAGCACGCAATCTCGCCATCTATGCGAAACATCGAGATACAATACAAAATTCCTCATATTATCTGATAGAGACAATACAGGTACCTCACTTAACTTCCCTTTTAGTTCCTAAAAACTATTTTCTCACTTCTCATTCCTAACATACTTCTTAATAACAACTTTGTCTATCTCTTTAAGCTACAATTCATACGTAGTGAATTCCGTATCTAACTTCTCCCTCCGTAGTGTTTCTCACACTATCTCCAAATGTTCAGCGTGATCTTCTGACGTCATAAATTAGACTAGAATATGACCAATGATCATTACTAAACCCTCATCCAAATATTATTTGAACACCCTGTGATGCTAATAGTACTTTCAAACATAACACCTCAGAAGGGTACCTATCAATTTGCCACCAACTTGTTCAGTGCCCCTTCCGAAAAGTCAAATTTCCGTACACTAGTCAACCCAATCAACATAACCAGAGACTCATAATAACCATAACGAGTTCTGAACGTCGTCTTAGGTACATTCTCCTTCTTTCTTACTTTCAACCAACTATACCTCGCATGCAAATCTATCTTAGAAAAATTCTTTACCCTCTTCAACTGGTCAAATAAATCATTGATCCTAGGCCATGGGTATTTATTCTTAACCGCTAACTTACTCCTATTACGATAGTCGATACGCAATCATAATGACTCATCCTTTTCCTTAACATCCTCCTAACTTGCGTCACCGTTAGACAACAAGAGCATCGCGATATTTTATTACCGTAAATTACTACCTTGGATTTTCTTAGAAAATTGAAGATTCATACTTTTATTCTAACAATTTATTAAAGTTCTATGGTTAATCAATTCATTTATACTGAGAATTACTTCAAATTCTCTTAACTTTATCAGTACTTATTTACCAATACTTGCTTACATTCTTTATTCATGAAGCCATTTCCCCATTCTCTACCTTAAAGTATAAATGTACTTATAATCCCTTTCAAACAAACTCCTAGATGAGTCTTTCCACATGTCTTACACACTTCGAGCTTACACTTAGGATCCCTTTGTCCCACTCCAGTATTCCCAGAGTTAAAATTCTTTCTTTTTGACATACTGCCACTGGCATTCTCTGCCTTAGTTCCTCCCTTTCCCTTGCTCATATTCTCCCTCTCTTTGTGACATTAAGTCAACGCCTCACTACCACCCTCTGCTATAATCACCTTTTCCAGAATGGTCCCATAGGAAACAATCTGAAACACAGAAATCCTACTATAGAGCTAGGGTTTTAGGCCCTGCTCAAACCTACGAGCCTTCCTCTCCTCAGTGTCCACTTGGTATGGAGCAAACTTTGCCAATTCATTGAATTTGGCCGCGTACTAGGGAACCATCATGTCCCCTAGTTTAAGTTCTAAGAACTAAATCTCCATCATCGCTTACATGCTTGTAGGGAAATAATTCTCAAAGAAAAACCTTCTTGAACTTTTCCCACGCTACCGCATCTGTTCTAGCCCACCCTGGTGAACCTCCCACAAAAAGTTGGCTTCCACTTTCGTTATGTATGTTGCAAAAGAAGTCTTTTGCGCCTCACCTACGTTTGTAATAACAAACACCTTCTCTATTTCCTTTACCCATGACTGGGCTTCTAATGAGCCCGTTGTTCTTTTGAACTCTGGCGGACCTATGGTTTTAAATTCTTTAGAGGTAGTCGTCCTGGCTAACCTAGGTTCTGCAGGTACTCTACCCCCGGTTTAGTTAAATGAAGTCATTAATAACTTAACGAACTCTTGCGTAGGGTTAATTCAACCCCCTTGATTATCATTACGCGATTTCGCTTATTGATTACATTGTCTTCTCCTTGGCAGCATTTTCCGATTAAATACATAAAATTTCATTATTATCTATTTACTTGCTTGGTTATCCTTCCATACTAATACGTCATACCACATCAAAGCACATTAAATAAAAACTTCATTATATTAATATGCTTCTTCATAGTTTGAAACTATTTATAATTTGTTTTTCATAGCCAAAAGCTATTACATTTCTATCCCGCAATTGAACTTCACAAAAGTTTGGATTTACAAAAAGACTACCCTTTTATACAAAAGAGGGTTTTACGCCACTACACAAATATTTATAACTCTAAACTTCTAATAATGCATAATAGCGTCCTCGTGTTTCTCATTCGCAATCATTTCTATAGTATCCCGACTAATAGTATGTCGAGTCTGTCCTGACTCCATGGGATAACAAAACTTTAAACTTGAAATCTCTATGAGCACTCTCATAGATGTAAGACATCCGCACTATCTTCCGGTCTCTCTTAATTAGCTTCTTACGAAGCTTATCGGCCTCCTTCTTATAGTCCCTAGCCTGCTCTGTCATAAGCACATGTCAATCGTGTTCTAACTCAAAATCTGCTTCTGCAGACACCTTAGCTTCATGGAGATAGTTAATCTGTTCACTCTGATTCTGTACAACTGTACTCAGTTGCACATTCCTGTCAAGCACTGCCAGATACAATGCACTCATTGCATCTGGAGGTATTGACTCCAATGTAGGTACCACCGTATTAACCGATGTTACCTCAATTTCCTCCACCTCATAGTCCATCATATTAAGATATGACGCTATATCCATATCTCCCTCGGAGTAGTCCTCCTCATAAAAGTACTCCACTATCTCCGACTCCTCTAGAATCACTAATGGTAACTCCGCCACCGGCATAAGTACAGGCTCTACTCTGTTCACAACTTCTTCGCTCACCGCATGTATATCTCTATACATCAAACTATCGATCGACGTCCTTCAAGAACACATAACATGTTGATTAGTACATAAC
Organism: Panax quinquefolius; assembly: GCA_020205615.1. Lineage (NCBI taxonomy): Eukaryota > Viridiplantae > Streptophyta > Magnoliopsida > Apiales > Araliaceae > Panax > Panax quinquefolius. The sequence goes on from CM035158.1 coordinate 60,492,275, forward strand.
ACACCATAGTATAAGCACAAATCACATTTAATTTATTTAGGGTTACTTTCCATCTTTTAAATCTTTCGGTACTGAGCTTCCTCAATACCTTATTAACTCATTTAACTGTAGTAAAGCTTAAGTTTACTTCCTTCGGACTTTTCTTCCTTAACAAGGTTATTAGCCTAAGGTTCTTCCCCCCTTATGTTTTAAAACCTAATGCTCTGATACCAACTTGTGACGCCCCCAAATCCGGGTCTCTTCCAACCCAAAAGATGGTGCTACACGGTACTCATAACTGTACATCCATTCTATTGAAACGACATCAAAATGTGTGAATCAACGACATTCTTATTACAATAATAATATTACATCTCGTTCCCAAGTTCTAAAACTATTACATTCTTTGTTTATAATTCTGTAATATATACAACTTACTAGTTTATTACAAGGTAAACTAATCGTTCAACTTTATCTTGTCTCTAACCTTGTCAGATCCCTCGGTTCGTTCAGTCCTAGCTGCATTCATATGGTTCAAGCAAGAGTGAGCATAACAAGCTCAGCAAGTACAATAATTTCTTTTAAACAACATGCTTGAAACATAGGAATCGTAAATCTTCAATAACTGGATAATAGTTATGAAGTACTATCAATAATTCAAAATAGCATTTCTTTTGCTTTAAAATGTTTTACAATAACAATATTCAGTAAAACATCAATTCTGGCTCAAGACCATGAGCATTTCATAATTTCTTTGAAAAGGAAAACCCGGCAATAAGTCCGTAAGTCCGGCATATCTTACGAGCACTTCTGGGGGATCAGCCCATAGTACTCTATGTTGATCAACACTACATCCATTAAACATGTGTACGTTTAAGTTTTGGCAACCTCGCGTGCCCATCTAATAATCGATGAAAATACATTTGTTTATTCATACTCAAGCTTACCTTGAATCCGTACCAAACAATTGGCGTAGGATAGCGTTAACAATTCTATATTGAAAGACTTGTAAATAAATCAATCAACTCTTCAAGATTAGTCTAGCCGAGGTAAAACTGGCATCGACCCTTTAGTAAAACACTTCATGCTTCTCATAATATGAATCACAGAAAACTTGGCTAACATGAAGGTTAGACAAGCGTTTTAAGAAAAACTTGCCTTTTAGCGTCTGCTACAGTAAAATAACTTTTCCTTTCCGTCTTTATAGTCTCTACAATACATAACCACATAACATACCACATTAGGTCATGAATGAACATATATAGTTCCTAATGAATCTTACCCTTCATCTCAATCTAAATCCTGACTTAGATTGTTATTATTGGTTCCGGCTTACCGTTATAACTTACATCATTCTTACCAACTTCTTTCTCTTCTATGTCTTGTATTTACTTTATTAATACAAATCGTTTCTAGTTAATCATCCTTCTTTACGGCTTACTAACGTTATCACGTTTATTAATCAAAATTCGATCGTTAAGTACATGTATTGCACCGTTCACGTTCACATTTAATTGACTTATATCCAACCTTTAGTATTATACTTAAGGTTTATAACATCTTTTAATGATGTTACATTAGGTTTAGCATTGATATGATTCCTTATCATTAACTTGTTTCTCTTTTAAATTCAAAACCACTCCTCTCAGGGCTTTCCCTAATGTTGGCATGACTACTTGGCCTGCATTCCTTCTTCTTCATGTCACGCCATGGCGTGCCTTTTAAGTAGTGTAAGGTGCGGACTCGTACGCATGGCCATTTGAGTCTCCTTTGTTATGGCCGCATCTGGGCTTGATTAGTGATGTGCTCTATCTCGACCTCGCATTGGCTGTGGCCGGGCCTTTCTGGAGTCGATTGCATGTACGGACTTTGTGTCTTAGAAAAATTTGACAAATTTTCAACTTTTTGAAATTCCCGGATGCATAACTTCTTCGTTATAAGTTCGAATTGGTTCGTTCAAGAGCCTACGGTTCACAAATTACATATTCTATGCATTCATGCAAGAATTTTATCTATTTGACTTCGTTTGCCCAAAATTCACCTATTAGTTTATTTTTAACGAAAACGATAAACGTTCGTGAACGTTCAACGCTTGTTTCTTCGTTCTAAGTCGAAATCCGGTCATTTTCGAGTCCACGACTCTATAATGCCAAATGAGACTAGTCTCCATTGAAAACCAATGTTTCCAAGCTCAAACACAAAATACGACTTCCATTTCGAGAATTTCACGAATTCGACACTTAACGTCCAATCGTGTGAATTCCTGCATAACTTCTTTACTAACGATTTGATCATTGTTCTAAATGGATTCTAACCATCATATAAACATTTTAAACTACTTATTACATTAACTTATTAGGTTTTGACTTATTCTTCATAAGTTCATGACTAATCAACTTATAACTTTTATGATTTCATTTACTTATGACTTATTATTGATTTAAGTCCTTTACTCAAGGTTCTCATATCATATCTAACATACTAACATCTTGACATACATACTTCATTAACTTATTAAAATGATAAGTTATTACTTGTTATTTATTAGTCTATAACATGTAAAAGTATGAACTAATTATGAATTCACTTTGCATGACTTATCATAGCTTAAATCTTTTAACCATCATCCTTGCTTCGTATTATCATACAATCTTATTAAAGTAAACATATGAGAAGTTCATCTAAGTTCCTCATGAGTTCACAACTTAATTAAGTTTGAATTACTTATTCATGACTTAAACGGCTTATTAAAACTTAAGCTCTTTGATTACTCATTCCTTAGAATACATGTTTTACCACTACCCATCTCCCTACCAATGGAAGAGAAAGAGAATCATGACTTAAGTTCTTACCTATGAAGATCACTTGCTTAATCTTTAATCTCCTTCTTGCTTCTTGAATTCTCAAAGACTAACTTATTCTAGCTTTTGTATCTTTTTCTCTCTAACCAATAAGCTATAAGTTATTGGATGAAATTTTAACAACTAACAAATGAACTAGCAAGCTTCCTATTTATAGGAAATTCTAATTGAGGGCTTAATGGTCATTAAGCCATTCCACCTCCTTACTAAACCTTCATACTATTCATTACTTAAACCCTAAGTTTACTTGCTCACCAAATAAGTTACTTGGATATCACAACACTTAGCCATTAAGTTAACTTGGTTACCACAAATAAGCACTTTACTTGTTCATCACTCATAAGAACTTTACTTACTTATCACACATAAGCACTTTAATTAGCCTTTAAGTTACTTAACTTTTCCTTTGCTTAACACTTAAGTCTACTTGCTCAACACACTTAATTCTTGGCCACCAAGATTACCCATATAATCATGGGTTGCCCCATGGATCCTCCTAATCCATTGGATTCTTACTTTGGGTTTTACCTTCATTTAGCTTAATTAACTTATCTTATACATTGGGCTTTGTAATTAAACAAACACTTGGGCTTGTTCAACAATTTACATTAGACTTATCATTACAAACATTTGAGCTTTAACATTAATTCGTATTGGGCTTTATTATTATCCCAATTAGACATTACAATTTCTACAAATTCAATACATAGGCTTAAAGCCTTATAACGTATAATTTACGTATTAATCTCGTATTTTAACTAGTATACTTATTTAATATACGATATTCCATCATTCATACATTCTCGTATAATACCTCGTATTATACTCGCATTCATTACCTCGTACAATACTTACGTATTATACAATCATTGCTTTAATTCATTATACATATTTAAATTCCTTCTCGGAATTCATTTTCCCTAATCGTTAGGTTTTAAGTCCGCAGGCAAAAAACTGTGTTTGCCATAACTGAAATATTATTGGATATTCTATCTTACCTCGACATTTTATCATTACGTATTTCTCAGAAATTCAAAAATAATTTCCGAGCAGAAATGTGTGAATAGTGTTTTTCGGAAAATTTCTCGGAAAGCTTTTATTTTCGTCTTGGAAATTCAAACACTTTAATTCTACCACGTAGCCAAAATACTACGACATTCCGATATGTCTAGGTCATAAAACGACCTTCAATTAGCTTACTCCCATAAATAATTAATTAAATTTATTAAATCCACATAATCAAAATAAAAATTTAATTCTCAAAAATCCAAATTTTCTAGGGCGTTACAATGTATGCGGTACTTCGCATAGACAGGTTATTCCAACATAAAAATAAAGAATAGAATAATAGAAGAATTTCATCATGTATACAGTAGTCCACGTATACAGGTTATTCCAACAGAATAATAAGAGATGGAATAACAATAGCTCTCTTCAAGAACACGAAAGAAATAATACCCCTTACCTTAGAAAGAAACTGCATATTGGAGTAGAGAGGTAGCAGACTTCTCTTCTTCTTTCTCTCTATAATTTCACTCTATAATAATTGCTCTATAGCTTGAGTGAATTGTAGAAGAATAATGAAGAAATGAGCTTCTATTTATAGGAAAATATAGTTTTGATAATTCCACATTTTGGGACTCGAAATATTATAGTATAATACCTTCCTCTTTTCCTTTATTTTTAATTTAGTCCTACAAGTATTATCAAACTTGCACAACCTCCCCTAATAGTAAATAATGTGAATAAATAGTACACACATTTGAACAAATAGTTATAATCATGTGAATTAATAGCAATTAATTGCTCATTTATCCAATTAATTACTTGATTGGTCAATATGACTTCAAGATATCAATTAATATCGAAATAAATGTCGATTTCCACTAACACTAATAATTCCAACACAATGGAACTATCAATTTCATCTATAATCAACATGAACTTATTCATCATTAATATTATAACTCAAAATATTTAACAACCAGGTCATTCCCAGGAAAGAGGGGGCTTTCCGATAAGGATTTCTCCTTATTGGCACGCAATTAGATGACCAATCCTCTCCTTGACAAAACTTCTAGACATTGTAAATATTGCAATTTAATAATATGAATAACTTTGTCATCTCAATTATTGATTTAATAAAATATCATATTATCCAGATGATACTGTGACAATAATTGAATCAATAATATGAGAGATATGATGCAGCAATTACTATAGCAATAATTGAGTATAACTGAGTGACTTCTCACGTAAGCATTAATAACCAATACCGTGTACTATTATGCAACTAACGCCAGACATTGTATTTTTACTACTAGGGTAGTTCAACAGTTTTAACGGTAACACTTTCGTAGTTATTTTTATAAAAAGATAATTTCGCCATTTTCTTAATAATGACAATTACTTCCGTTGTGGGGTCCACTAATGATTGTGCCGCCGCATTTAATATTCCCTGTTAAAATGAATATTCCCCGACCAATCGAATATTATATAACCACTTGCTTACTTTGCAAAATTTGTAAATATTACCCAGAATTATAACATTATATCAAATTTCGAGAAAATTATTCTTTATTCATAAAAGTTGGGGTCTTACAACCTCCCCTTCTTATGAAATTTCATCCTCGAAATTAGGGTACGTACCTGGTATATCGAAGAGGTGAGGATATCTTGACTTCATCTCAGTTTCCAACTCCTAGGTCATTTCCTCCACATCGTGGTTTCTCCACAAAACTTTGACTTGAGGTATAACCTTGGAGCATAGAATATGATCCTTCTTACCCAAGATTTTAATAGGTACCTCTTCATATGGTAAATCTTCCTATATCTCATCTGGTTCTAATTCAATAATGTGGTTCGGGTCTTTCACATATTTACGTAACTTGGATATGTGAAATACGTTATGAACACGAGACATACTTAATGATGGAAGAAGGCGTAGTCTATAGCCACAGATTCCTACTCGATCGAGGATTAAAATGGGCCAATGAATCAAGGATTGAGCTTTCCTCTCTTTCCAAATCTCGTAACTCCTTTCCATGGAGCAACACGTAACAACACATGGTCTCTAATATCGAATTCCACGTCCTTTCGATGAAGATCAGCATAACTCTTTTGTCAATCTTGTGAGGTTTTTATACGTTGTCGGATTGTTTGAATCTTTTTTGTAGTCATACGTACCAAATTTGGTCCCAACAACGTTGCTTCACCCACCTCATCCCAGCATACTGGAGAACGACACTTTCTTCCATACAACGCCTCAAATGGAGCCATGCCAATACTTGTTTGATAACTATTATTGTAAGAAAACTCCACCAATGGTAAGAACTTGTCCCAACTACCCTTGAAGTCAAGAACACAAAGTCTTAATAAATCTTCAAGAGTTTGAATAATCCTTTCCGACTGCCCATCCATTTGAGGATGATATACCGAACTAAATCATAAATCCGTGCCCATAGCTTTTTGCAAACTAACCCAAAATCGTGAAGTGAATCTTGGGTCTCGATCAGAAACTATGGATACTAGCATACCATGCAATCTTACAATCTCGTTTATGTACATACTAGCAAGACATTCAAGTGTATAAGTTTCTAGTATCGGTAAGAAATGAGCAGACTTGGTCAATCTATCAACAATGACCCAAATCGCATCTATGCCTTGAGAAACCTTGGGAAGACTAGTAACAAAATCCATGGTAATATGCTCCTACTTCCATTCTGGAATTTCAAGTGGTTGCAATGGACCTTTTGGCACTTGATGCTCCACCTAGACTCGTTGACAAGTTACACACCTTGAGATAAACCCTGTTATCTCTCTCTTCATATTGCTCCACCAAAATGTATTTCGAAGATAATGATACATTTTGGTACTCCCAGGATGGATTGCAAACAGTGTGTTTTGCGCCTCCATCACGATTTTATACTTCAAGTCAGAATAGTTAGGAACACAAAGTCTGGAGTTGACTCAAAGTATTCCTTCTTCATTGATTCTTGCTTCTGAAAAAGCACCTTCTTTCACTTTCTTCCTCATACGCATCAGCTCTAGGTCTGTAGCTTGAGCAGCTTTAACTTTATCGATTAAAGTCGGTTCCACTCGTATATTCGCCATCGTCACATGGGTCCCTGGAGTCTTTAACTCTATTTCCATCTTTTCCAAGTCATACAAAATGGGCCTTTGCATTGACAATATTGCACTCGTGCCCGCACATGATCTTCTACTCAATGCATCAGCTGCTACGTTCACTTTTCCAAGATGGTATTAGATTGTATGATCATAATCTTTCAACAACTCAAGCCATCGTCGTTGTCGCATGTTGAGTTCCTTTTGAGTGAAGAAATATTTGAGGCTTTTATGATCCGTATAGATCTCCACCTTCTCTCTATATAAGTAATGCCTCCAAATCTTAAGCGCAAAAACGACTGCTGCCAACTCTAGATCATCAGTAGGATAATTCCTCTCATATTATTTGAGTTGTCGTGAGGTATAGGCTATGACTTTCTCATGTTGCATGAGAACACATCCTAACCCTTTGCTTAAAGCATCACTGTAGATGACAAATCCTCCGAGCCAGATGGTATTGTCAGAATAGGTGCTGAAATGAGTCTTCTCTTGAGTTCTTGAAAACTCTTCTCACATTACTTGCTCTAATCGAACTTTGTATATTTTCGATTCAGCTGAGTTAATGGAGTAGCGATTCGAGAAAATCCTTCCACGAATCTTCGATAATAACCAGCTAAGCCGAGAATGCTACGTACTTCGATCACTGATTTTGGTTGCGCCCAACTTTGAATTACTTCAATCTTTACTGGGTCAACAAATATTCCATGATTTAATATCACGTGCCTAAGGAATGCAACTTCTTCATTCAAGAACTCGTATTTCTTTAACTTGGCATAAAGCTTGTTTTCACGAAGCTTTTGGAGTATCAACCTCAACTGTTGTTCATGGTCTTCACGGATTTTGGAGTATATGAGGATGTCATCAATAAAGACGACCACAAAGTGATCCAAATATTCCTTGAATACTCGGTACATCATGTCCATGAAGGCAGCAGGAGAATTAGTAAATCCAAAAGACATGACTAGGAATTCATAATGCTCGTACCGAGTTCTGAAAGCAGTCTTTGGAATGTCATCAGTTGTAATCTTCAACTGATGGTATCCATAATGAAGAACAATCTTTGAAAAGAATTTGGCTCCTTGCAACTGGTCAAACAGGTCATCAATGCGAGGCAATGGTACCTATTTTTGATGGTGACATGATTCAACTCCCGATAATCAATACAAAGTCGCATACTTCCATCTTTCTTCTTCACGAATAGAACAGGAGCACCCCAAGGAGACGTACTAGGACGAATGAAACCGATGTCTAACAATTCCTATAGTTGGTTTTTAACTTCTGAAGTTCAATAGGAGCCATTCGATATGGGGCTTTGGGAATGGGTTTTGTACCGGATTCAAGGTCGATACAAAATTCAATTTCACGCTCTAGGGGTAGGCTAGGAAGTTCTTCAGGGAATACGTCAGGAAATTTATTAACAATAGAAATATCATTCAAATCTGACGTATTTTTATTTAAATCCGTGACATGGGCTAAGAAAGCTTGACATCCGTTTTTCAATAAACGAATAGCTTTATGACTTAATATGACAATGATTGATTTTAGTGGTTTGGTTGCTTGAATTCGCATAATAGGTTAGTTAGGAATATGAAAGCTAACAACCTTACGAAAATAATCGATTTTAGCATGATGAGTAGTTAACCAATCAGTCTCTAAAATCACATCAAATGCAAGTATTTTTAAAGAAATAAGATCGACAGGTAACGTGCGGTTACCAATTTGATTTAACAATAATTATAAATAGTGGATGTGATGAAGGTTTCTCCGGAGTTAAGTTTAAACGTTGAGCGCAAGTAAGAGAAATAAAAGAATGGGTAGAACCGATATCAAATAAAGTATAAACTTCGCTAGAGTTTATGATTAGCTTACCCGTGATCACCTCGTTCGGATTCCTCGCTTTTTGGGAGGTTACGACAAATGCTCTCCCTTGAACTACCGGTTTTGTCTTGTCTGGGACACCCTTTGATGCCTCCATCCCAGCTGGGCTAGGTGACCTTCTTTTCCATAATTGTAACATGCTTTGGACTGCATCACGCATTTTGGACTGATATGTCCCTCCCCTTCGCATTTGAAACATACGACTGGCGGTCGTTCTCCTTCCTTAACAATAGGTGCTGATGCTGACGTCTTTCCATCATTGTTGAATCTCCTCTTCTTGAAATGTCCACTCTTATTGTCATGGCCATGATTACCACTGAAGTGATTACCATTTCTGGCATGTTGATTCCCTCCACGCTTGTTGTCACCGCTTCGATGATCGCAAGCATTTGGTATTATCGACTTATCGGTTTACCGCTCTCTTGGTTAGGTTGACTCATTATCGCGCTCCAATAATCGAGCCCTATTCACAACATCTGAATACAAACACAGTTTGTGAGAAATTAGGTATTGACGTAACTCGGGTTTCAAACCTCTTAGAAACATCCACATCATTCTCTCTTCATTATCAACCAAGTAGGATGCAAACTGGGACAACTCGGCAAACTTTGCTTCGTACTGCGCCACGGTCATATTGTTTTGCTCAAGCTTGAAGAACTCTAATTCCTTCATATGATGAATACTTTCAGGAAAGTACTTGTCGTTGAACAGTTCTTGGAACTTCTCCCAAGACATCTTCAAAGGCGACAGTTGAGCACGCTTACTGATTCCCACCAAGAATCTACCCGCCGCAACATGAAGGTGGCAAAGTGAACTTTTTGCTCCTCGGAGCATCCCAAGACATCAAATATCTTGTTGATCTGCTTTATCCACGTCTCCGCTTTAAGTGGTTTTGGCTCTCCAAAAACTCGTGGTCCCAGCTCCTGAATGCGCTTTAGCGGTGATCGTGTCGAGAGTTGTCGTTGTTTCCACCGCATTTTGGACAGAGTCGTTTCTACTTTGATGTTGCATGAATTGCATAAAGCCTCTAAACATCCCATCGTTCATCATTTTATCATTGTTGTTTACCTGAGGATTATTATCTTCCTGTTGCACATTATCCTGGGTATTAATCTGTGGTGACACAACAGTCTCATGTGCTTCATTGCTTATCTCAATATTTTCGGATGCCATTTTTAAATACTGCCATAAAATAAGGGTTAATTAACATATCACATATTATCCCTATACTCTCACCGACCAATTAAATACCAAATAAACTTAGGTAGGTCATACTAGCGAAGGAATTCCCCGTCTCTCCCCTCCTAGTTCTTATCTCACATCTCAGCCAGGGATCATATCCCTAAGCTTTGATACCAACTGTGACGCTCCCAAAAAAGGTATACATCACCCATCTTGAGTCGCCAAATACATGGTACAAAATATAATTAAAAACTTAATTATACAACTGTCATATAAAATACGACAAAACACATGTTGTGAGTTTTAATACAAATATTGTCATCTAGACAATATCCACACTCAATGGAGTCCTCATTACATTTATTATCACACTATTTAACAGAATAGTGAGGACTACTAATGAAATCATCTGGACCGTCACTCCGTTCCCCGACTAGTCCTAGCTATATTCTCATTTCTTGAAGAGAACAATGAAAGCAAAGGGTGAGCTCAACTAGCCCAGTAAGAAATATTATGACTAAGATATCACAGAATAAATTATCATTAGCCCTCAATAATGTTAAACTGATAGAATATAATTGACAACAAGTTTAACTACAGCGGAACAAGCAATCCATTAGAAGAGTCAAGTAGAGCATAAAATCTACTATCTTCTATGATTTAAAAGGATTTTCATCAACTTTATCGTTGAGACTCAGTCTAATAAATAAACCACATCATCCCTGCACCACGGCCAAGGATATTCAAGTAATCATCAATGGTCATGATTATATCGAATAATCCCTGGTCATAATCATATCAACAACTGTCCATCAATGAACTACAGGCCAATGAGGACTTTTACCACATCATTCGTCACATTACGGTCATGATTATCTTTGAATAATCCTTGGTCAGAATCATACCAAGTCCATCTATGCACGTAAGCCAAAGATGACTTTAATCACAATATAAGCATGAGGATGATGACAATGACATAATAATTCAATAAAACAAGTTCAAGGATAAATTTTAAAGATTTATAATTTAATTTATCCATAAATCAATAACGTCCAAATTGTCAACATGATACTTCGTTGTAGAGTTAAATTCAAGAATGCTCAGAAGAATATTTTCATGAAAAGATACTGGATGAAGCGCAAATATCAAGGATATTTCACTAATTTCATGGAGTATAAAAGCCAAAACTTTAACCAACTGAGTATAATAAAGAATGGAATAACAAAAGAATTCACCAGGCATGCGATAGATCGCACAGATAGGTTATTCCAACAGAATAATAAATAATGGAACCAGATTATGCGTAAACACACAGACAGGATATTCCAACAGAATAATAAAGAATGGAATAACAGAAGAATTCACCATGCATGTGATGTAACCGCACAGACAAAAGTTATTCAAATGTATAATAAATAATGGAACAAAGTCGTGCGTAAACCTTACGTATGTGATATTCCAATGTAATAATAAGTAATGGAACCAGGTCATGTGTAATATGCACAGATAAGATGTTCCAACAGAAAAATAAAGAATGGAATAACAGAAGAATTTCACCATGTATGCGGTACTTCGCATAGACAAGTTATTCCAACATAAAAATAAAGAATGGAATAACAGAAGAATTTCACCATGTATACGGTAGTCCACGTATACAGGTTATTCCAACAGAATAATAAGGGATGGAATAACAATAGCTCTCTTCAAGAACATGAAAGAAATAATACTCCTTACCTTAGAAAGAACCTGGATATTGGAGTAGAGAGGTAGCGATTTCTCTTCTTCTTTCTTTCTATAATTTCTCTCTATAATAATTGCTCTATAGCTTGAGTGAATTGGTGAAGAATAATGAAGAAACGAGCTTTTATTTATAGGAAAATATAGTTTTGATAATTTCAAATTTTGGGGCTCAAAATATTACAGTATAATACCTTCCTCTTTTCTTTTATTTTTAATTTAGTCCTGTAAGTATTATCAAACTTGCACCACCTCCTCTAATAGTAAATAATGTGAATCAATAGTACACACATGTGAACAAATAGTTATAATCATGTGAATTAATAGCAATTAATTGCTCATTTATCCGATTAATTACCTGATTAGTCAATATGACTTCAAGACAACAATTAATATCGAAATAAATGTCGATTTCCACTAACACTAATAATTCTAACATAATGGAACTATCAATTTCATCTATAATCAACACGAACTTATTCATCATTAATATTATAACTCACAATATTTAATAACCAGGTCGTTCCCAGAAAGAGGGGGCTTTCCGATAAGGATTTCTCCTTATTGGCGCGCAATTAGATAACCAAACCTCTCCTTGACAAAACTTCTAGACATTGTAAATATTGTAATTTCATAATATGAATAACTTTGTCGTCTCAATTATTGAGTTAATAATATATTATATTATGCAGATGATACTGTGACAATAATTTAATCAATAATATGAGAGATATGATGCAGCAATTACTGTAGATATAATTGAGTATGACTGACTGACTTCTCACGTAAGCATCAATAACCAATACCGTGTGCTACTATGCAATCACGCGTATTACTGTACTTTTACTACTGGGTAGTTCAACAATTTTAACGATAACACTTTCGCCATTATTTTTATAAAAAGATAATTCTGTCATTTTCTTAATACGACAGTACTACTGTTGTGGGGTCCACCAATGATTGTGCCGTCGTACGAATATTCCCTGTTAAAACGAATATTTCTTGACCAATCGAATATTATATAACCACTTGCTTACTTTGCAAAATTTGTAAATATTACCCACAACTATAACATTATATCAAATCCACACCATAATATTCAACAATATATTTTGAGAAAATTATTCTTTATTCATAAAAGTTGGGGTCTTACAACCAACACCATATAAAACTTTATTATTATAAATAGAACAACTATTGTTCTTTATTATAATGTCAAAAACATCCATATCCAATACAAAAATTGAAATAATATGTATAATGATGTTCCTAACAAAATAATAATTATTTAAATTAATGAACTTGCCCGTAGGCAGTGCTAAACAATAAGTCCCTACAACTAATGCATCAACCTTTGCTCTCATAGGACAACCTCATCCTTGCTCAACTTTTAACTTCTGATAATTCCCTGCATATTATTACATATGTGAGAACCACAGCCGGTATCCAATACCCATGTAGAAGATTTACTTTTAGAAAAATTAATTTCAATCATAAACAAACCTTGATTAGGATTCGAAGCTTCTCCAAGTTTCGTCTACTTTTGTTCTGCAAGGAAGTCCTTACAGTTCCTCTTCCAGTTACCCGACTTGTTGCAATGGAAGAAGATTCCTTCGCTATCTGGATCAGGTTTTTTATTATCATTTCCTTTCTCCTTTCCCTTAGCCTTCTTGGATTTCTTCTTTTCAGAAGATACCTTTGGCCTCTTCCTTTTCTTGGAAGAATCATCCACCAGTAAGGCTTGGTTCTTCTTAGATGGGAATAGACCTTCAGCAGTTTTCATCATGTTAAGTAACTTAGGCAAGCTAACGTCCAACTTATTCATGTGAAAATTCAAAACAAATTGTGAGAAGGTGCCAGGAAGTGACTGAAAGATCAAATCTTGACTCAACTCCCCATCTACGACGAACCCAAACTGTCCAAGACGTTCAATCAAATTAATCATCCTTAGGACATGAGTCTCAATAGTAGTGCCCTCAGTCATCCGAGATCAGAAGAGCTCCTTAGATATCTCATATCTAGCAGTCCTATTTTGCTCACCATATAACTCTTGGAGGTGCAACAATATAGCAGGAGAATCCATGGTTTCATGCTCACGCTAAAGCTCGTTACTCATGGATGCGAGCATGATGCATTGAGCCAAAGATGCATCATCTTACCACTTCTTAAAAGTAGCAATCTCTTCCTAAGAGTCTGTTTCAGAAAGTTTTTGAGGGACGGGTGAATTTAAGACATAAAAAAATCTTTTTAGCAGCGAGAAAATTCTCAGATTACTTAAGCAGTCCGTTAAATTTGGTCCGGTCAGTTTGTTAACATCCAATATGCTACGCAGTGAAATTAGTGAGTGTAACATTTTCAAAATTCTACGTGTAAAAAGACAATATTGTAGCAAACATTCATTTAATTAATTACCAAAATAAATTAGGTCTTATTTTAAATCGGTATCTTCCACTATTTTCTTCAAACTATATTACCCTCATCTATATAGTTCCGCAAAATCTAATTAAAGTTTTTGCTAGTGAGAATAAGGATCCCATTTCAAATATATATAGTCTTGTGGTGACACAACAAACTATATATAAATAAATAGGTTGACAACTCCTTGTCAAATACATTATCATGTAACTCTGTATGTTTTGCGTCTTGGCTTATTTTGATCAAGTGGTGGCACATCTGAATCAAAATTATCTAAGTTAAGTCTAACCTAGCACTTCGATATATTCAAAAAAGAAAAATAGTATCCTTGCGGTGACACAACAAAACTATATTTTCACTTTTCTTTATAAGCATCAAATGTGATAAATTAACATCTTAAATACTTAATACTTGCCTTGTGGTGACACAACAAACTCATATCAAATATTTAATACTTTATTAATTTTATCATGCTAGAAGGTGACGTTCGATATTTCAAATATCTTTGAACGCTTATGACTTAATATAATTTTTTTGAGGGGTTTGTTATTAATTGTCTCATCTTGTTTGCGCACATGCACATATATATATATATATATATATATATATATATATAATACGCGTCATATTATTAAACATGCGATGCATATTTGCATAATATATATATATATAATACTAGCACGCATATATAGAATACTATATTCTACCTGGGTTGATTATGGACTTTTATTCTAGTTTGGTTCAATAGAGCTACTAAGTGAACGAAAAGATCAAACCCTAGGGTGCAAGAATTAACATTTAAATATAACTATTACATTTAAACTTGGGCTTCATTACAAATGGGTCTTTAAGTGCTCTTTGCTCCTTGATATCCGGTTCTTCGAAAAAATTCTAACTAATCCTATTATATAATCTATTTAATTTAAATAGAAACCTTAATCAATAGTCAAGGGGAAGTACATAGGAGATAGATAGAATTTACATGAAGAAAAAAACCTAAAAAGACGAGGTACGCAGACCCCATTTAATAAAACCCATTCAATCATCCAACCAAAATAAATTCAATCACATTGATCAATAGTCCACAATCAACCTCATTTATTGTCATACATATCACCATATCTATATAATAAAACAGAACCCATTTTGAATCTTTCATTTGACAAAGCATAAGAACGGTTCAGATTCATTCTAACTTAATTCTTCCAACTTAATCTAAAGGCTCATATTTCTTCCCGCCCAAATCAAATTCACTCATACACAATACTCTCTCTCATGTTCACACACAAAATCTTTCTCTCTCCTCTCTTCTTCAGACACACAAAGAAATAATAATAATAATAATAATAGTAATAATAATAATAATAATAGTAATAATAATAATAATAATAAATATTATTATAATAGTACTAATAATAATTATTATTATTATTATTATTATAAAAATAATTATAATATCTATATAATAATATAGAAACCATTTTGAATATTTCATTTGATAAACCACAAGAACGGTTCAGATTTAATCTCAATTCTTCCAACTTAATCTAAAGGCTCACATTTCATCTCACACTAAAAATTCCCGCCCAAATCAAATAACAATAATAATAACAATAATGATAATAATTATAATAATAATTATTATAATAATAGTATTAGTAGTAATAATAATAATATTAACAATAATAATATTAATAATAATAATAATAATAGTACTAATAATAATCTATATAATAAAACAAGATGGTTCAGATTTATTCTAACTTAATTCTTCCAACTTAATCTAAAAGCTCATATTTCTTCACGGCCTAATCAAATTAACCCATACATCATACTCTCTCTCATGTTCACACACAAAATCTTTCTCTATCCTCTCTTCTTCACACACACAAACAAATAATAATAATAATAATAATAATAATAATAACAGTACTAATAATATTAATAATATCTATATAATAAAATAGAAACCATTTTGAATATTTCATTTGACAAACCACAAGAACGGTTCAGATTTCATCTCAATTCTTCCAACTTAATCTAAAGGCTCACATTTCATCTCACACTAAAAATTCACGCCCAAATCAAATAACAATAATGATAATAATTATTATAATAATAGAAGTAATAATAATAATTTTTATTATGTTGGTGTGGTGAATTATAAAAATTGTTATTGATGATTTTTAAGTTTTGTAAAGAGGTTTAGATTTTTTTGGTTATCTATTTTTAAAGAAAAATTAATTATTGTGGAGGTTTGGTGAATTATAATAATTGTTATGTCTGATTGTAAGTTATTTTAGGTTGCAAAAAGTCTTTAGATAATGTAGTATTTTTCGAATTTTAATCTAATTTTTCGTTACGTCGTGCCTTTAGGCACGAGCAATTACTAGTGTATCAATAAATAAAACATTCATCTTATGAATAATAAACATTTAATATATATTGATATCAATTTAATGGGCAAATTTAATTAACATCAATTTTAATTTTAATTTAAAAATAAATAAATTATTTAATCAATATGAAATTATATTCTAAATACAAAATAAAAAATTTATTTTAATTTAGAATTTCTGGAAAACATGGAATCCAATTTTTAATTTAAATAAACCTTTTAATTTAATTAGAAATCGGATTTTATGAATAAAACAATTTTTTTATTTCTTTTTGGCCAAAAATGTACTAGGTATGGGCGCTGCAGCGCTGGATCAACTCGTTTTCAAAAACCAAATACTAATAAGAAGTCTAAAGGTTTGGTCGTTAATTTTGGAAAAGCGATATATGGCGATGATGCGTTGCTTACTAAGTAAATCAAGGCCTGCAGATTGCCATCAGTAGAAAGCCATTTTCCAGTTCACAAATTCTGTAGTTTTTCTCAAAAACTTAATTCTATGGTAACAATTAAGCCCAAAAATTTTGTATAAAACACATATCAATCATATATATCAAATCTAAGCAATTAATAACAACATAAAGGTTTGGTTCTGATACCACTGTTAGGTTTTATGAAGATCAAAGATGTAATCAAATTGCAAAAATAGCGGATGCAAAGTAAAATCAAATTTTTTAAAAAAAATCACAAACCAATTACTCGGATCATCCTTTATGCATATTATTAATTAAAATGAAGAACAAAAAGTTATGTAATCATACCCTTATAGATACGAGCTTCCACATGTACGAGTTCAACTCCTACTTCTCTGCGATCTCCTTGAATCTCTAGGTTAGATTCATTTCCTTTGATCAATGTTAGTCACCCAAGTGTATGGCCTCTACAGGTGATCCACCAAGGAAGAAGATTATTCAAGAAAAAAGGGTGTATTGTCTAAAACCTTAGTTTTATATCGCTGTAGAAAAAAGGGCGTACTCTCCAATAATTGGAATCACGTATATCTAATATCTGATATAAGACTCATCTTATAAAGATATCTGTTAACTCTTTTAGGGTATTATTTAATTAATTAAACTTCTTTTATTAATTAGGCTCCCTAATCCTATTAGGAATAAATTAGAGTACTAATATTAAATTAATTCTCAAACTCCTTTAGAAAATATTATAATAATAATTGTAATAATATTAATAAGACTCCTTTTATTAATTTATTTTAATATTTTCAAAATATTAAATAATAATATTAAGCTATTTAATTTACTCTATCACCATAGATTAAATTAAATATACATAACATATTATTACGATTATGTCATTAACTTTGCAAATAATTATTCTTCCTTTTTATGGTGTGACCCTTTAGGTTCTTCATATTAAACTAGTTGTGAATAAATCAATTAGAACAACTTTTAAATAAATAAATTAAACTATTAATTTATTTAAATAAATGATATTTATTCTACAATAAGGATAAGTTTCCTTAGCGATCAACGACTTTCCAAATAATATAGATTTCAACATTAATCATAAAATAACCTTTAAGTAAATAGTTATCGTATAATTCAATCCTTCCACCATC
Organism: Panax quinquefolius; assembly: GCA_020205615.1. Taxonomy (NCBI): domain Eukaryota; kingdom Viridiplantae; phylum Streptophyta; class Magnoliopsida; order Apiales; family Araliaceae; genus Panax; species Panax quinquefolius. Next base: position 60,510,426 of record CM035158.1, read on the forward strand.
CAATGTCCCAATTAAATATAAGATATGGAATTACTGTAAAGTCTTATTTTATTTAATTATATTTATTTCGATTCCCAAATGCACAACTCTAAATAAATGTAAATTAGAAACTACTTTCTAATTTCATTTCACCTTAGCCAAGGATTCCTGGGTTGTCATTTATCGAATCACATAGGACATTTCTCTTCTTTTACTAAAAGTAGTAGATTCTTTATTGATCATTCATTATCTCCATATATAACTTATTACACCCATGCATACCCTTTGATATGCCCTAAGGGTCTTAAGGAATAAGTCAAAATGTAATTCATTATACATAAGATACTGTGATGATCTCAATTCTAAGGACCATTTGTACTACTATCACTACAGGAATTCGTATTGACAGGCAAGTAAAATTCCATTAGGTATTCCTTAGCGAGTGAAGTTCAATGAACTTATTCTCCAATAAGCACCTACATACTTGTTTTAGTGTCTCCACACAAATGATCATGAGATTAATCATTCTCATCCAATGAACAAGCAACATATGTACTAATCTATCCAGATTAACTAATCCCCTTTTTAGTAATCCATTGATTGAGAACATTTTAGTTTTAAGCTATCTAAAAATTTAGATCTCATCATGATTCTAAACACATTGCTTAAAACGATGGGTTTATCATGTTTTATTAAAACAACACACACCATGTATATAATTAAATTCCTTTAATAAATAATTCTTTTATTAATAAATAAATAAGATTGATTACAAAGTATATGCCTTTTCATCATATATGATTAGCTTGTATGCATACTACTTTCAACGACTTCTCAATTCCTTGATATCCACATATCAATAGACAACACGACACAATATGACATGTACTCATTTGTTGACTACTTCGCTAGATATCATCAAATCATGGTTGCCAAAGAAGATAGGGAGAAAACAGCCTTTATAACCCCCTTGGGAACCTTTTGTTATAGGCGATTATCTTTCGGTCTTTATCAATGCTGGTGCCACATATCAGCGAACCATGATGGCCCTTTTTCATGTCATGATGCATAAGGAGATAAAGGTATACGTGGATGATATCATCATCAAATCGAGAAAGGAAGATGACCATGCCAACCATCTCAAAAAATTATTCAATCGACTCCACAAATATAACTTGAAGCTGAACCCAACCAAGTGTACTTTTGGTGTCCAATCCGGCAAATTATTGGGATTTCTGGTAAGCAACATAGACATTGAGCTGGATACTGCTAAGATTAAAGCCATCACTTAGATGCCTATACCCCAAACAGAAAATGAGATACGAGGATTTCTTGGGAGAATTAATTTCATAAGTAGATTCATCTCTCAACTCACTGCAAGGTTTGACCCTATCTTTAAGCTCCTAAGGAAGAATTCCTCTGAAACATGGAATGAAGACTATCAAAAACCTTCCTCTCCATCAAGAAGTAGTAGATTGATGCTCCTATCTTGGTTCTTCCAAGGGACAAAGTTCCACTTTTCATGTATATATTAGTTAATTTAAATGTTATGAGCTGTATGTTGGGGCAAAAAGACGATAGAGGTAAGGAAAGATCAATCTATTACCTCAGCAAAAGATTCAACAATTATGAGTAGAATTATGCTTTGGTTAAAAAGACCTGTTGTGCTTTAGCACCGCCTACAATAAGGTTACAACATTATCACTGTGGTCACATATCTTAACTTATATCGCATATGGATCCCCTGAAGTACATATTAAGCAAGCCCATGTTGAATTGTCGATTGTCAAGATGGGAGTTGATCTTTCAATAATTTGATATTATATACGTCGCCAAAAAGCCATTAAAGGTTAAAGGATTGCAGACCAATTGGCCGAAGCACTATAAGGATACTTTGAACCCTTGGAAACTTATTTCCTATATAATGGGATAATGACAATTCAGCAAAACCATCGAGAAGATACATGCCAATTCTAGAAACTATACTTTGACGTGGCTGTAAACATAGAAGGTGAAGAAGAAGGGTAAATTCTTATAACTATTACGGAAGAACAATATCCCATGGCTATTAAGCTACCGTTTGAAAACACCAACAACAAAGCCGAGTATAAAGGTTGTATAATGGGTTGAATTTGGCCCAATCAATGGGTATCAAGCGGTTAGTAGTCTTTGGAGATTCTGAACTGGTTATTAAACAAACCATCAGAGCTTATTGCACCAAATAATTGCATATGTTTCCCTATCATCGGCAGGTTATCAATATTTCTACATAATTTAAAGAATAACCTTTATCGACATTCCTCAAAATAGAAATGATTTCACGGATGCATTGGCAACATTGGAATCCTTGATCCACATATGGGAATTCCAGATATCAAATTTCTAAGCTAGAAGGCACCAACCTATGGGAACTAAATTAGAGAAGTATCAGATGAACCGCCTCCCATAATTCAAACTTGGTACCAAGATATCAAAGAATATCTTCGAGATGGATCTATGCCTGCTGGGATGCAATTCTATTTAAGTGGAGATGAACTTTACAAAAGGGATGTTGGAATAGGCCTTTTAAGGTGCCTAGATAAAGATCAATCCTAAGGACTTATGAATGAAGTCCACGGTGGAGTATGTGGTCCACATATTAGCGGTACTTTACTTGACAAAATGATATTAAGAACGAGGCATTACTGGATCTCTCTTAAAGCCTATTGTGATGATCACGTCAGGAGATGTTATCAAAGCCAAGTCCATTGAAATGTCATCAACGTTTCTCCAAACAAATTGCATAATATGAGTTTGCCATGGCCCCTTTCCATGTGGGCAATGGACATGATGGGACCAATAGAACCCAAAGCCAATAATGGTCATCAATTTATCTTCACCATGATCGATTACTTTACCAAATGGGTAGAAGCTGCCTCTTTTCCCAAAGTCACCAAGGAGGTAATCATTGGTTTCATAAAAAATAATGTAATATGTCTATAAAAACAACCGGAGGTAATCGTATCAGACAATGCTAAGAATCTAAATAACCAAATGATGAATGAATTATGCAGTAAGTTCCACATCAAACATCTTAATTCTGTCATCTATCGACCCAAGATGAATGGATCTATTGAAGCAACTAACAAAAACATCAAAAAGATCATTCAAAAGATATCTGCCAATCACAAAAGATGGCCTGAATTATTGCCTCTGACTCTGTTAGCCTACAGAACGTCAATGCGCACTTCTACTTGGGCTACCCCCTACTCATTGGTCTATGGCATGGAAGTAGTACTCCCTATAGAAGTGGAAATAGAATCATTGAGAGTATTTATAGATGCTCAAATGGAAGATAAATGGATGCAAGAGAGGTATCACCAATTATCTCTGATAGATGAGAAAAGGGTGGCAACCATCTTCTATGGTTAGTAATATCATCAGAGGATTGCTAGGTCCTATAACTAGAAGGATCAGATTAGGAAATTCAAGGAAAATGACTTGGTACTGAAGAAGATCCTCTCCAATCAAGATGAGGCCAAAGGAAAATTCTCCCTAAACTGGGAAAGCCCTTTCATTGTCAAGGAAGTGTTGACAGGAGGAGCCATGTGACGCCCCCAAATCTGGGTCTCTTCCAACCCGATAGATGGTGCTACACGGTTCTACCGTTCATACATACATTCAATTGAAATGCCTCAAAAGAACGAATATGTCTTCTAAATATTAAAATAATATTTACATTCCCCAGGTTCTTTATAAGCCTTTCACTTGTTCTTGCCATAATATCAAATATATTACAATTCGATCATTCTATACTATTACAAAAGTATTATATGGGTTCGTCTTCGCCTTGCCCTTATCCTTGCCGGAGCCTTCGGTCCGTTCGATCTTAGCTGTGTTCATATAGTTTAAGCAAGAGTGAGCATGACTAGCTGAGCAATTATAACATTTCTAATAAATAACATGCTTGAAACATAGGATACATATATCTTCAATAATTGAATATTAGTTACGAAGTACTATCGATAATTCAAAATAGCACTTCTTTTCATTCAAAACATTTTACAACAATAATATTCAGTAAAACATCAATTTCGGTCCAAGAGCTTGAGCATTTCATAAGTTCTTTGAAAAGGACATCCCGACACTAAGTCCATAAGTTCGACATAGCTTACGAGCACGTCTAGGTGATCAGCCTATAGTACTCTATGTTGATCAACACTACATTCATTAAATGTGTGTAAGTTTAAGTTCTGGCAACCTCACGTGCCTGTCGTTTGACGATAAAACATTTTTAGCATACTCAGTCTTCGTTTGAAAACCACACCAATATAACTTGGTAAACATTGACCATGCTTGATAGAAACATAATATAAGTCTAACCGAAAGAGTTTACTTTGACTTCATCATACAATACTTCATGTGTAAGAATACATGAATTACAAAGCTTGTCCAGATTGAACTGGAACAAGGGTTAAAATACTTGCCTTTAGCGTCTGCTATAGTTAATAACACGTTCTTTGGTCTAAGTCTTTGAGTCTCTACAGTAATGATAATATCACATAACACATTTGGTCATGAATGAGCATACACAGTCCCTAACGTATCTTACCCTTCTTCTTAATCTAATTATAACTTAGATTTGTTCTTATTGGTTCTGGCTTTTCATTACCTCGTTCTTATTAAGTTCATCTTCAATTGATTATCAACCTTTAATCATCATACATTAAGTGTCTAACAATGTCTTAACAATGTTATATTTACACCTTAGTTCATTACTAATGAGCTATCTTTCATTCTATAATTATAAATGTTTTTTGTCTATTAAAACCCTAGATCGCATGCATCAACGCCTGGCCATCGTCTTCTTCATCTCGCTCTACGGTCATGCAAGTTAAGAAAGATTTAAGATTCGGACTTGGACGTGTGGCGCCACACTTTACTCTCTCAGTCGGCCATGACGACGACGACTAAGAGATGTCAAGACATCATTTGTGCAGTCGCCATGCCCACCATTTGGCCTTGGGTTAGCGCCATGGTGACAACTCTGTGCCTCAGACAATTTTTGCAGATTTTGAAATTTTGCGAAACTCCCGGACGCATAACTTATTCGTTATAAGTCTGAATTGGCTCGTTCAAGAGCCTACGGTTCACAAATTACATACTCTACGCGTTCATGCAAGAATTTTATCTATTTGACTTCGTTTGCTAAAATTTCACCTATTAGTTCATTTTAACGAAAACGATAAACGTTCGTGAACGTTCAACGCTCGTTTCTTCGTTCTAAGTTAGAATCTGGTCATTTTTGAGTTCGCAACTCTATAATGCAAAATATGACTTGTCTCCCTCGAAAACCAACGTTTCCGAGTTCAAACACAAAATACGCCTTCCATTCCGAGAATTTTACGAATTCGACGCTTAACGTCTAATCGTGTGAATTCCGGCATAACTTCGTTACTAATGATTTAATTATTGTTCTAAATGGATTCTAACCATCATATAAACATTTCAAACTACCTATTACATTAACTTATTTTCAAATTAGGTTTTGACTTATTCCTTATATGTTCATGGCTTATCAACTTATAACTTTCATGATTTCATTTACTTATGACTTATTATTGATTTAATTCCTTTACTCAATGTTCTCATATCATACCCAACATACTAACTTCATATGACAAACGTATTACAAGTTCATCATAAGTTCATAACTTATTTAGGTTCAAGTTATTTATTTCATGACTTATTCGGCTTAAGTTCATTGCTAATCAATTCTTACATGTTCTTAGCATACATGACCATTAAATTACACTTCTCTTATCACCCTACAATGATAGAGATAAAGATGTATTAGACAAGAGTCTTACCCTTGAAGACTAGTACTTCTCTTCTTTGAAAATCTCATAAAGGTTGATTGACTTATTCTTGACTTATTCTCTCTAACACTTCAGCACTTATCTTGATAGAAGCTGAATGAATTTTAATCAAGCAACAAATGAATTGTGGAGCTCTCTATTTATAGGTTTGGAAAAGTTAGGGTAGAATGGTCATTTAGGCCCTCCACCTCCTTAATCTAACCTCTTTACTATTCATTGCTTAATTGGCCCTAAGTAAACTTGCCTATCACTCACTTTACTTGGCCATCACAACACTTATCTTATGCTTGATCACTACTTAAAGTACTTGGTTATCAAGTTTAACCCATATCACTCATAGTTGCTCCATGGATCATAGCTAATCCATTGGATCATTACATTGGACTTGCTTAATTAATCTAGCTCATTCCTTGTTGGGCTTACATCTAAATTCTCTTTGGACTCTACAAATTTAACAATAATCCTACAAGTCCAATCCATTTAATTAAAAGCCTTATCATTATACCATATGTATAATTCTCGTATTCTAGTTCGTATATTAATTCGTAACATACGTTATTCTATTCTTCATACATAATAGTACAATACTTCGTATCATACAATCATTACACTATCTCTTTAACACTTAATATTCATAATGTTCTCAAAATAAGTCTGTATGTGAAATATTACGTTTTCCATACTTAGATTATTATTGCATAATCCATCTCACCTTGATATTGTAACGTTACGTATTTCTCGGAAGTTAAAAAATAATTTTCGAGCGTAAATCGATGAATAGTGTTTTTTGAAAAATTTCATAGAAAACTTTTATTTTTGTTTTAGAAATTCAAACACTTTAATTCTCCCACATAGTTAAATTACTACAACGTTTTGATGTTTCTAGGTTATAGAACGACATTCATTTAATCAACACATAATAATAATAAATAATGTTATTTTATTCATTATTAAAAGTATTTACAAAATGTTCAATTTTTTGGGGCATTACAAGCCATCTAATTATAAGAAATGGATGGGGAAGAATTCCCCCATCTCATCAATTCAGACACCGTAAAATGGTACTATGTGTAAATCACCTGCAAACCGCCATCCTGGTCCTTTAAAAAAAATTAAAATAAATAAATCAGATCAAAGCAATTCAGCTCTTTACTGTTGGGCCTGAACTACGAGACACCTGATTTCCCCATCCTCAAGAGTACGTAAGTCCATCTATGGTACGGTCTAACCTTCAAAAGAACAAAATTAGACAAACATTGTACCTATAAACTCAAATACCCAATTAAATACCAATCTAAAGACATCAAACCATATACAAACCCAAATTCTATAAAGCCTCCATGATCAACAAACCCTTTTGAGAGACCCTCTAATATCACAATGTCAGTCCATCTAGAAAGATCTCTTAATAGATCAAGACAAAAAGTCACAAAAGAAGTGGCAATCATCTAGCAAAGATCAAAACATATCCAAAAGGGAAGTGAGTCAAAATATATTTTCTTGACATATAATAATATATACAATGTGTCATGTACATGACAAAAATGGCTAACTTAGTCTCTACAGGAAAATGAAAGCTAGTTTATAAACCCACGGTCAAATGAGACAACATATCCAACATCACATCCCTCTCTAAAGATGGAGGTGCATCTCTAAGCTCCTGTCTTATGTTCTCGATGTAAGCTAGAAGATCTACGGCAGTCTGTAGAGTATTGCCATGATCATCTATAAATGCACTCATATCCGTGATAATGTCATCCGTATAGGATCTAAGAGCAGTACTATCAGCAACAGAAGCATCCCTGGTAGCTTGGGTCTCATCCCTCTCAGCAAAAGCAACGTCCTGACCAGATATGGTTGTCAACATCAATTCCATAGCCTGATCCCTCTCAAAGGTAATAAGTTATATCATCTACTCTAAAGACTCTATAGAAGTTGGGGCAATAATAGCTGAAGAGCTAGGTGTAACGGGATGAATTATTGAGTTGTGATTCTGAGGACAGAATCCTTTTAAGAGGGGAAAGATGTGACAATCGAGATTTTGTAATTTAATTTAAATATTTATTGGATTGAATAAATATTTTTTTGATGAATTAGTTATTAGATTAAATAATTATTTGATGAAATTGTGATAGATTAATTTAATTATATGTGTTATATTTATTAAATTGATGTGGAGAATTTAATTATTCGATGTATGTATTTATGTGAGCTTATTGAATTAAAAGAAATATTTAATAAGCCTAATGTTATTTTAATTAATTTGATTATTAATTAGAGATTTAATAATTTAATATTATTGATCAATGAGAATTTGAATTATGTGACTATGTGAATTAATGAGAAATTATTATATTTTATTAAAAATAAATTAAATAAGATATTGATTTATTTTATAAAGGAGTGTGACATTACTTAAACTATATAATAAAGCTCTATTAAATTAAATGGTTTTTGAATTCCATTCTATCTAGCCAAACATGGCACTATGGGAAGTTGGGAGCAGTTACCCATGATAGGTAACTGACCACCAATGCCTCAGTTTTCTATTTATTTCATACGTCTTCTTCTCTTTTTTTCGTATTATTTTTCTAAGTCTGGCAAAGTTTAGCAGAGAGAGATACAATGAGAGTTTAAGAAATTTTGAGAGTGATTGTGAGTACTGTGTTGAAGTCCTTGTTTATCTACGCTTGGGTAATTCTCTTCAATCCAAATTCTTATTTTTACGTCTTTTAAGTTTTCATGAAAATGGCTTTCATACTTCTGTGAATCTCTGTAAATTGGGATATGGTGTTATTGGAATATGTGTAATAATTCGAGTAGTATAGCATGTTTTATATATATACAGTATGTTTCCATACCATTAATTTCATAATATTATAACGTATGATTATGACTTGTTGTTTCAAAAATTTACAGAGTGTGTTATACAGCCATATGGCCTTATACGTAATTTTTATATGTCAAACATAAATTGTTTTGCAAAATTCACACACTTATATGATTATGCATGCTAAAACGAACAAAACGAAATTTGAATGGTTGGATTTGGTTGTATAACGAATCCGTGGCGTTGAATTTTAGGAATTTTGTTCAACACTTCAAGAACATCAAGAACAGTATAATTTACAGAAATTAATTCTGTGATTATGTGTTTTAATGGGTTAAAATCACTCTATAAATATTGGGTTTTGACTATATATGAATTCTAACTTGTGGGTATGTTTAATTTGAGGAATTAATGATCATGTAGTGTTTAATTCGCTAAACTATGTGTTCTTCACGAACTGGGAATCAAATTCTAGAGTGCCGGCGTCGCGCCAACTCGAATCGATGTCCCAAGGCCACAAGAAGACCACCGCATCGGGCAAAGCCTAACTCCAAAGTCGATATCCATGCTGCAGACTCCGTACCACGCCTTGTTCAGTCAGTCATAATACCGTCAAGGTCATTCGCCACTGCAGATTTGTCCGTAAATGCAATTTTTTAATGTTCAAGTATAGAAATGTGTTTGTAACCTAGTCTAATGAATATAAAAATTTATTAGACATATGATGAGATATTAAAATAAGTTTTATCAAGTCAAGAAGACATCTAGATGTTAATTGAATCGTTGATTATGTATTTAACTTGTTGTTTTTGTAATATTATATTATGGGAAAACAAGTATGATAATTTGACTAAGTATAGTCATGAATTCGAGTTAGACAAAGAATAATCGTGTGATGTTTAGTAACTTATAATTGACTGGTATTGTGAACGTAATTGATATGTAGGAGTTAAATCGAAGAACGAGTTTAGTTAAAGTGTAATCTACGCACGAGGCAAGTTTCCTAACCCTACTTGTTATCGTTATATAAGTTGATTAATCCATCTTTCTACATTGAGCAAGCTCTTATTATTATTGATCAAGCATGTCTTGTATCACACTATTAATCGACCAGGTTGTTCCCAGGAAAGAGGGGGCTTTCCAATAAGGATTTCTCCCTATTGGCGCCCAATTAGGTGACCAAACCTCTCCTTGGCAGAACTTCTAGACATCGTTAATAATGCAAACAATAATATTAGCAACTTTGTCATCTCAAATATAAAATATCAACAATAATTAAAACAATTAACGTGAGATACTATGCAACAATTATTGAAGTAATAATTGAAAAAACTGAGTGACTTCTCACGTAAGCATCAATAATCAATACCGTGTGCTACTATGCAACCACGCGTATTACTGTACTTTTACTACCGAGTAGTTCAACAGTATTAACAATAAAACTTCCGTCGTTATTTTCAATAAATTATTTTTGTCGTTTTCTCAATCCGACAATAATTCTGTTGTGGTGTCCACCAATGATTGTGCCGTCGTACGAATATTCCTTGTTAAAACGAATATTATATAACAACTTGCGTACTTTGCAAAATTTATAATTATTACCCACAACTATAACATTATATCAAATTCATTCAAAAATGATAATTATAGAAAATTAATCTTTATTCATAAAAGTTGGGGTCTTACAATCTCCCCTTCTTATGAAATTTCGCCCTCGAAATTAGGGTACGTACTTGGTATGTCGAAGAGGTAAGGATACCTTGATTTCTGTCTAGATTCTAAATCCCAGGTCATTTCCTCAACATCGTGGTTCCTCCATAAAACATTAACTTGAGGTATAACCTGGAGCGTAGAATATGTTCCTTCTTATCCAAGATTTGAACAGGAACCTCTTTATATATTAAATATTTCGCTATTTTGTCCGGTTCTAACTCAATAATGTGGTTCAAGTCTTTCACATATTTACGTAACACGAATATATGAAAAACGTTATGAACACGAGATATACTTGGCGGTAAAGCAAGTCTATAGGCTACAGTCCCTACTCGATCGAGGATTAAAAATGGGCCAATGAATCGAGGATTGAGCTTTCCTCTCTTTCCAAATCTCGTAACTCCTTTCCATGGAGTAACACGTAACAACACATGATCTCCAATATCGAATTCCACGTCCTTTCGATGAAGATCAGCATAACTCTTTTGTCGGTCTTGTGAGGTTTTTATACGTTGTCGGATCGTTTGAATCTTTTTTGTAGTTATACGTACCAACACTGGTCCCAACAACGTTGCTTCACCCACCTCATCCCAGCATACTAGAGAACGACACTTTCTTCCATACAACGCTTCGAATGGAGCCATGCCAATGCTTGCTTGATAACTGTTGTTGTAGGAAAACTCCACCAATGGTAAGAACTTGTCCCAACTTCCTTTGAAGTCAAGGACACAGAGTCTTAATAAATCTTCAAGAGTTTGAATAGTCCTCTCTGATTGTCTGTCCGTTTGATGATGATATGCTGAACTAAATCGTAAATTCGTGCCCTTAGCTTTTTGCAAACTAACCCAAAATCATGAAGTGAATCTTGGGTCTCGATCAGAAACTATGGATACTGGCGTACCATGCAATCTTCCAATCTCGTTTATGTACATACTAGCAAGACGTTCAAGTGTATAAGTTTCTCGTATAGGTAAGAAATGAGCAGACTTGGTCAATCTATCAAAAATGACCCGAATTGCATCTATACCCTGAGAAACCCTGGGAAGACCAGTAACAAAATCCATGGTAATGTGCTCCCACTTCCATTTTGGAATTTCAAGTGGTTGCAATGGACCTTTTGGTACTTGATGCTCCGCCTTGACTCGTTGACACGTTAGACACCTTGAGATAAACAACGCTATCTCTCTCTTCATATTGCCCCACCAAAATGTTTGTCGAAGATCATGATACATTTTAGTACTCCCAGGATAGATTGCAAACGGTGTGTTGTGCGCCTCCATCATGATTTTATACTTTAACTCAGGGTCGTTAGGAACACAAAGTCTGGAGTTGACTCGAAGTATTCCTTCTTCATCGATTCTTACTTCCGGCATAGCACCTTCTTATACTTTCTTCCATATATGCATCAGCTACAGGTCTGTAGCTTGAGTAGCTTTAACTATATCGATTAAAGTCGGTTCCACTCGTATATTCGCCATCATCACTTGGGTCCCTGAAGTCTTTATCTCTATCTCCATCCTTTGCAAGTCATATAAAATGGTCCTTTGCGTTGACAATATCGCACTCGTACCCGCATATGATCTTCTACTCAATGCGCCAGCTTCCACGTTCGCTTTTACATGATGGTATTGGATGGTATGATCATAATCTTTCAACAGTTCAAGCCAACGTCGTTGTCGCATGTTTAGTTCCTTTTGAGTGAAGAAATATTTGAGGATTTTATGATCCGTAAAGATCTCCACTTTCTTCCCATACAAGTAATGCCTCCAAATTTTAAGTGCGAAGACAACAGCTGCCAACTCTAGATCATGAGTAGGATAATTCCTCTCATATTCTTTGGGTTGTCGAGAGGCATAGGCTATGACTTTCCCATGTTACATGAGAACACATCCTAACCCTTTGCCCGAACCTTCACTGTAGATGACAAATCCCTCCGAGCCTGATGGTATTGTCAAAACAGGTGCTTAAATGAGCCTCCTCTTGAGTTCTTGAAAACTCTTCTCGCATTCCTCACTCTAACCAAATTTTTTATCTTTCCGAGTCAGCTGAGTTAAGGGAGTAGCGACTAGAGAAAACCCTTCCACGAATCTCCGATAATAACCAGCTAAGTCGAGAAAGCTACGAACTTCGGTCACTGATTTAGGTTGCTCCCAGCTTTGAGTAGCTTCAATCTTTGTTGGGTCAACAGATATTCCATGACTTCCTCAAGCCAGAACTCCCATTTCTTCAACTTGGCATAAAGCTTATGTTCACGAAGCTTTTGAAGTATCAGCCTCAAGTGTTGCTCATGATCTTCACGGCTTTTGGAATAAATAAGGATGTCATCAATGAAGACGACCACAAAGTGATCCAAATATTCCTTGAATAATCGGTTCATCATATCCATGAAGGCAGCAGGAGCATTAGTCAATCCAAAAGATATGACTAGGAATTCATAATGCCCGTACCGAGTTCTGAAAGCCGTTTTTGGAATGTCATCGGTTCTAATCTTTAATTTGTGATATCCGAAACAAAGATCAATCTTTGAAAAGAATTTGGCGCCTTGCAACTGGTCAAACAGGTTATCAATATGTGGCAATGGGTACCTATTTTTGATGGTGACATGATTCAACTCCTAATAATCAATAAAAAGTCGCATACTCCCATCTTTCTTCTTAATGAATAGAACAAGAGCACCCCAAGGAGAAGTACTAGGACGAATTAAACCAATGTCTAACAATTCCTGCAGTTGGGTCTTTAACTCCCGAAGTTCAATAGGAGCCATTTGATATGGGGCTTTGGAAATAGGTTTTGTACCAGGTTCAAGGTCAATACAAAATTTAATTTCACGCTCTGGGGGTAGGCCAGGAAGTTCTTCAGGGAATACGTCAGGAAATTCATTAACAATAGAAATATCATTCAAAACTGACGTATTTTTGTTTAGATCCGTGACATGAGCTAAGAAAGCTTGACATCCATTTTTTAATAAACGAATAGCTTTATGGCTTGAGATGACAGTGATTGATTTTAATGGTTTGGTTGCTTGAATTCGCATTATAGGTTGATTAGGAATATGAAAGCTAACAACCTTACGAAAACAATCAATTTTCGCATGATAAGTGGTTAACCAATCAATCCCTAGAATTATGTCAAATGCAAGTATTTTCAATGAAATAAGATCGACAGGTAATGTGAGGGTACCAATTTGAACCAAACAAGACTTATAAACAGTGGATGTAATGAAGGTTTCTCCCAACGGAGTTTCCACAGATAAGTCAAAGTCTAATATCTCCGGAGTCAAATTTAAACGTTGAGCGCAAATATGAGAAATAAAAGAATGGATAGACCCGGTATCACATAAGGTATATACTTCGCTAGAGTTTATGATAAGCTTACCCGTGATGACCTTATTCGGGTTCCTTGCTTTCTGGGAGGTCACGACAAACGCTCTCCCTTGCACTACTGGCTTTGACTATTATGGGGCGTCCTTTGGTGCCTCCATCCTAGGTTAACTTGTCTTCGGTGAACGACAAAATTGGGCTAGGTGACCTTCTCTTCCACAATTATAACATGCTTTGGACGGCATCGCATAGTTTGGACTGATGTGTCCCTCCCCTCCGCATTTGAAGCATATGATAGGTGGTCGTTCTCCTTCCTTAACAACAGGTGCTGATGCTAACGTCTTTCCATCATTGTTGAATCTCCTCTTCTTGAAATGTCCATTCTTATTGCTTTGGCCATGATTACCACCGAAGTGGTTACCATTTCTGGCATCTTGATTCCCTCCACGCTTATTGTCACCGCTTCGATGACTATTATCACTGGTATTATCATTTTTGGTACCGCTCTCTTTTGGTTGGGTTGATTTCATTATCGCGCTCCAATAATCGAGCCTTATTAACAACATCGAATACAAACACGCTTTATGAGAGATAAGATATTGACGATATCCGGTTTCAAACCTCTTAGAAACATTCGCGTCATTCTCTCCTCATTATCAACCAAATGGAACATAAATGGGATAGCTTCAAAGCAAACTTGGCTTCATCTCGCGACACGGCCATGTTTTTTTGCTCGGTTTAATGAACTTTACCTCTTTCATGTGATGAATACTTTCGGAAAGTACTTGTCGTTGAACAGTTCTTGAAACTTTTCCCAAGACATCTTGATTGTGTGTGAGTTGAGTACGCTTTTCTGATTCCCACCGAAGAATCGCCGCCTCTGCATAACATGAAGGTGGCAAAGGGAACCTTTTGCTCCTCAGAGCAACCCAAGACATCAAATATCTTGTTGATCTATTTTATCCACGTCTCCGCCTTAAGTGGTTTTGGCTCTCCGAAAAACTCCGGTGGTCCCAGTTCCTTGAACTGCTTAGCAGTGACCGTCTGAGAGTTGTCAGTGTTTCCACCTGTATTTTGGATAGGAGCCGCCTTCGCTTGATGTTGCATGAATTCTAAAAAGTTCCTAAACGTATCGTCGTTCGTCATTTGATCAGTGTTGTTTTTATAGGAGGATTATAGCCATCCTATTGCACATTGTCCTGATTATTGATCTGTGGAGACTCAACGGTCTCCTGTGCTCCATTACTATTCTCAATTATCTCGAATGCCATTTTCAAATACTGCCACAAAACAAGGGTGAAGTAATATATCACATATTATCCCTTTACTCTGACTGACCAATTAAATACCAAATAAACTTAGATAGGTCATACTAGCGAAGGAATTCCTCATCTCTCCCCTCCTAGTTCTTCTCTCACATCTTAGCCAGGGATCATATTCCTAAGCTTTGATACCAACTGTGACGCCCCCAAAATAGATATACACCACCTATTCTGAGTCGCCAAATACATGGCACAGAATACAAATACAATCTTTAATATATAACAAAAAAGCTGTGAGTTTTAATACAAATATTGACTTCTAGACAATATCTACTCTCAGAATAAGTCCTCATTACATTTATTGTCACACTATTTAGCAGAATAGTGAGGACTACTAATACTATCATCTGGATCGTCACTCCGTTCCCCAACTAGTCCCGGCTACGTTCTCATTTCCTGAAGAGAACAGTGAAAGAAAGGGTGAGCTCAACTAGCCCAGTAGGAAAATATTATGACTAAGATAATGCAGAATAAATTATCATTAGTCTTCAACAGTGTTAATCTGATAAAATACAATAGAGATCAAGTTTAACTGCAGCGGAAAATGCAATCCATTAAAAGAGTCAAGTAGAGAATAAAATCTACTATCTTTTATGATTTAAAAGGTTTTGCATCACTTTTATCGCTGGGACTCAGCTTAATAAATAATCCACATCATCCATGCACTACAGCCAAAGATATTCATAAGTATCAAAACCACAAATTATCCATGCACTACAAGCCAAGGATATTCGTGTATTCATCAATGGTCATGATCATGCCAACAACTATCCATCATTGCACTACGGCCAATGAGGACTTTTACCACATCATTTGTAACATTACGGTCATGATTACACCAAATAATCCATGGTCATAATCATACCAAGTCCATCTATGCACTCCAGGCCACAGATAACTTTCAACAAAATATAAATATGAGGATGATGACAATGATATAAGAATTCAATGAAACAAGTTCAAGAATTAATTTATTCAAGAACTAATAACGTCCAAATTGTCAACATGATACTTCTTTGTAGAGTGAAATTTAAGAATGCTCAGAAGAATATTTTCACGAAAAGATACTGGATGAAGCGCAAATATCAAGGATATTCCACCAATTTCATGGAGTATAGAAGTCAAAACTTTAACCACCTGAGTATAATAAAGAATGGAATAACAAAAGAAATCACCATGCATGCGCATTGCCGACAGCATGAAAAGTTATTCCAACCTGAATAATAAATAACGGAAACTGTGTCAAAGGTGTACGCGACCGTAATCAGTATATTCCAACAGAATAATAAAGAATGGAATAATAACAGAAATCACCATGCATGCGGATTGCAGATAGACAAAGTTATTCCAATGTAATAATAAAGACAAAACCAGTCCCACAAAATGCATGCAGACAGGATATTCCAATGAATAATAAAGACGGAACCGGATCGATTGTAAAACGCATGCATGTGATATTCCAAATGAATAATAAAGAATGGAATAACAACAGAATTTCACCATGTATGCAGATTAGATAGATAGGTTATTCCAAAGAGAATAATAATTAATGGAATAATGTAAGAATTTCACCAAGTATAGGGTAGCTCACAGATACAAAAGTTATTCCAATGAGAATAATAAAGACTGGAATAACATAAGTTCTCTTCATGAATATGAAAAAAAAAATACCCCTTACCTTATAAAGAAGAGTATTTTGATGGTAGGGCGAGGATATACTTGAAGAAACTTGCACTACGCTCAAAGCTTTCTTAAACGCTAAAGAAATACGCTCAAGATTATAGAAGAATAATTCTCTCTATAGTTTCTCTCTAGAGTTTCAGTAAATTCGTAAGAAATAATGAAGGAATGAGCTTCTATTTATAGAAGAATGGACTAAATAGTAACCAATCCATTAACGGTCCAGATCGATTTACTTTAAACGGACGGTCCAGATTAGTTTACAATAAAATATAATATATTCTATTTATAATCTAATAAAACGAATAACTTTTAAAAAGATTTTTACTACGCAAACACTATGCGGGCACTATGCAAAACACTATGCATAATAAAATATAATATAATCTAATTATTGTCTAATAAAAGCGAGATAACTTTATAAAAGTATTCATTTTATATAAAAAGATTTTACTATTAGCCTAATAAAACGAATAACTTTATAAAAGTATTCTCCCTATTGGCGCGCAATTAGGTGACCAAACCTCTCCTTGGCAGAACTTCTAGACATCGTTAATAATGCAAATAATAATATTAACAACTTTGTCATCTCAATTATAAAATATCACCAATAATTGAATCAATTAACGTTAGATACTATGCAACAATTACTGAAGTAATAATTGAACAAAACTGAGTGACTTCTCACATAAGCATCAATAATCAATACCGTGTGCTACTATGCAACCACGCCAGACATCGTACTTTTACCGCGCCGAGTAGTTCAACAGTATTAACGATAAAACTTCCGCCGTTATTTTCAATAAAATATTTTTGTCGTTTTCTCAATCCGACAATAATTCTGTTGTGGGGCCCACCAATGATTGTGTCGTCGTATGAATATTCCCTGTTAAAACGAATATTCCCCGACCAATCCAATATTATATAACAACTTACATACTTTGCAAAATTTATAATTATTACCCACAACTATAACATTATATCAAATTCATTCAAAAATGATAATTATTGAAAATTCATCTTTATTTATAAAAGTTGGGGTCTTACAGCCACTCTCAAAAAAAATTTATTTATTTTTTATTAAGATAAAAGGTTTATTTTAATTAAAATTAAATTAAATATTTTCCAAATAATTTTAAATTAAAATTAAGGACTTTATTTTGATTTGGAATTGGATTAAAATAAAGTTGTTTATTTTAATTAGAATTGGATTCACGTTTGTTTGAATAAAAGAGTTTATTCCAATTTTTATATTAATTTAGAATTGGATTCGACGTTTGTTTGAATAAAAGAGTTTATTCAAAAGTTTTATATTAATTGGAATTAGATTCCAAGTTTGTTTGAATAAAAGAGTTTATTCAAAAAGGTTTTATATTAACTTAGAGTTGGATTCCATGTTTGTTTGAATAAAAGAATTTATTCACATATAGAATTGAATTCCATGTTTCTTAGAATAAAGGAGTTTATTCACATATGGAATAGGATTCCATGTTTCCTAAAATTAAAAATGTTTAATTTTTATAAGGAATATGATTCCATGGATCCTAGAATAAAAGAGTTTATTCACATATGGAATAAGATTCCATGTTTCCTAAAATTAAAGATGTTTAATTTTGATATGGAATATGATTCAATATATTTTTTTTTTTTCAAACAATTTTAATTTAAAATAAAGAAGTTTATTTTGTACTTAAAATTAGATTCCTTATTAATTAAAATAAATGATTTTATTTTGATTTAGAATTTGATTAAAATAAAATAGTTTATTTTATTCAAAATTAGATAAATTAAAATAAAAGAGGTTTATTTTGATTTAAATTTGGATTAAAATAAAGGCGTTTATTTTGATTCAAAATTAGATTTTATGCTAACTAAATTTGCCCATTAAATGATATCAATAAATATATATTGAATGTTTATTATTCGTGAGATGAATTTATTTATTGATGCATATATTTATGTGCATGATAATAAATGAGATTGATTATGAACTATTGACCAATGTGATTGGATTTTATTTTAGTTGGATGCATGAATGTATGAGTTTTATTAAATGCGGTCTGCGTACCTCTTTCTAATTTTTCGTAATGTAAATTCTATCTCCCTCCTATGTACTTTCCCTTGACTGCTGATCAAGGTTTCTGTTTATTTTAAATAGTTTTATAATAGGAATAGTTAGAATTAATTTTGAAGGATTGGAGATTAAGGAGCAAGGAGCGTTTGAAGATTCGTTTGTAATGGAGCCCGGGTTTAAATGTAATAGTTATATTTAAATTTTATTCTTGCACCCTAGGTTTGACCTTTTGGTTCACTTGGTGGCTCTAGTGAACCAAACTAGAATAAAGTCTATAATCAAATCCGGATAGAATATAGTATTCTATATGTGCATGCTTATACTATATATATTATATATTATGCAAACATACTTCCCATGTTAATTAATATGACGCGTATTTTATATATATATATATATATATATATATATATATCTGTGTGTGTGTGTGTGTGTGCATGCGCGCTAAACAAGATGAGACAAATTATTAATAAATTCCTCAAATATTTTATATTAAGTCCTAAGCATTCAAAGATATTTGGAATATCGAACGTCGCCTTCTAACATGATAAAAAATAATAGAGTATCAATTAATTATTATAAATTTGTTGTGTCACCACAAGACTTATCTTAATTTTTTGAGATGTTAATTTTATCACATTTGATGCTTATAAAGAAAATTAAATAATGTTATTTTGTTGTGTCACCACAAGGACAATGTTTTTCTTTTTTGCTTTGTGAATAGGAAAGAGAATCCGTGTTTCCTTTAATAAAGGAGTATTTTTCTTCTTGGAATTGGATTCCATAATTAATTAAAATAAATAAGTTTATTTTGATTAAATATTTTGATTAAAATAAAATAGTTTATTTTATTCAAATAGGATAAATTAAAATAAAAGAGGTTTATTTTGATTTAAATTTGTTTTAAAATAAAAGAGTTTATTTTGATTCAAAATTAGATTTTATGCTAACTAAATTTGCCCATTAAATGATATCAATTTATATATTGAATGTTTATTATTCATGAGATAAATATTATTTATTGATGCATATGATGATGTGTATGATAATAAATGGAATTGATTATGAACTATTGACCAATGTGATTGGATTATATTTTAGTTGGATGCATGAATGTATGGGTTTTATTAAATGGGGTCTGCGTACCTTGTCTTCTCTAATTTTTTCTTAATGTAAATTCTAACTCCCTCCTATGTACTTCCCCTTGACTACTGATCAAGGTTTCTATTTATTTTAAATAAGTTTTATAATAAGAATAACTAGAATTAATTTTGAAGAATTGTAGATCAAGGAACAAAGACCGCTTGAAGACTCGTTTGAAATGGAGCCCGAGTTTAAATATAATAGTTATATTTAAATATTAATTCATTCACCCTAGGGTTTGACCTTTTGGTTCACTTGGTGGCTCTAGTGAACTAAACTAGAATAAAAGTCCATAATCAATCCAGGTAGAATATAGTATTCTATATGTGCATGCTTATACTATATATATATATATATATATATATATATATATATATATGCATGCGCGCTAAACAAGATGAGACAAATTAATAACAAAACCCTCAAATAAATTATATTAAGTTGTAACATTCAAAGATATTTGGAATATCGAACGTCGCCTTCTAGCATGAAAAAAATAATAGAGCATCAATTAATTATTATAAGTTTGTTGTGTCACCACAAGGCTTATCTTAATTTTTTGAGATGTTAATTTTATCAAATTTGATGCTTATAAAGAAAATTGAACAATGTTGTTTTGTTGTGTCACCAGAATGACAATATTTTTCATTTCTAAATATATGGAGTGCTAGGTTGGACTTAACTTGGATAATTTTGATTCGGATGTGCCACCACTTGATCAAATAATCTAAGAGGCAAAATACAAGGAGTTGCATAGTTGATGTAATTGACAAAAGTTGTCTACCTATTTATTTATATATAGCTTGTTGTGTCACCACAAGGCTATATACATTTGAAATGGGATCCTTATTCTCACTAGCAAATCTTTAATTAGATTTTACCGAACTATATAAGTGAGAGTAATATAGTTTGATGAAAATAGTGGGAGATACCAATTTAAAACAAGACCTAATTTATTTTGGTAATTTAATAAAAGAATGTATGCTAAAATATTGTTAATTACAAATTTATTTATAGAATTTTACATTGTCTAAAATTAATATCACTGCGTAGCATATTAGATGTTAAATTAACCAAATCGAATTAAACGGGTTGGTTAAGGAAATTGAGAACAGTTTTCACGGCTGAAAAGCTATCTTATGTCCTTAATACGTCTATCCCTGCAATGGTTGCAGACAATGCCTCTAAGGAAGAGATTGCTACTTTTAGAAAGTGGCAAGATGATGCATAGTTGGCTCAATGCATCATGCTCGCATCCATGAGTAACGAGCTTCAGCGTCAGCATGAAACTATGGATGCTCTTACTATACTCCTGCACGTCAAGTAGTTGATGGTGAGGAAAGTAGGACTAATAGATATCAAATATCTAAGGAGCTCTTCCGATCTAGAATGACCAACGACACTACAATACAGACACATGTCCTAAACATGATCAATTTGATTGAACAATTAGGACAACAGGTTTTGTCATGAATGGAGAGTTGAGCCAAGATTTGATCTTGCAGTTACTCCCGGACTCCTTCTCACAATTGTTGTGGATTTTTTATATGAAAAAGCTAGATATCAGCCTCGCTAATTTGCTTAACATGTTGAAAATGCTGAGAGTCACTTTTCAACCAAGAAAGACCAAGTCTTACCAATAGGGGCCAAAGGATTTTCTGAAAAAGAAGAACGATTCAAAGAAGGTAAATGGAAAGGCAAAAACAAATGTGAATAAGAACAAAACTGATAAGGATAGAAAATGAGTTTGATTCCACTACAATAAGCCTGGACACTAGAAAAGAAACTGTGAGAAGCTTCTTGTAGAGCTAACCAAAAGAAGCTTAGTGAAGTTTCGATTATAAATACAGTTTTGTTCATAATTGAAATTAATTTTTTTGTAAGTTAAGGTTCTACTTGGGTATTGGATATCGGCTTTGATTCTCATAAATATAGATTTATGAAGAAACCAAGCAGAAGTAGAAAGCTAAACAAGGGATAAGTAATCATATATGTGGAAAATGAAACAAATGTTGCTACATTAGCCATAAGAACTTATTGTTTAGCATTACCTACGGGCAAGTCTATTAAGTCAATAAGTTATTATTGTATTCCAGTTCTCGTTAGAAACATTATTTTCATTTTGTTGTTGGAAAATGAAATCTTTGCTATTATATTTAAGAACGATTTTTGTTCTATTTATAATAATAATGTTTTTATAGAACTGGAATATTACTTAATGGATTTTGTATACTTGACTTACACGTGAAAAATAATTTTGCAAATTGAACAAACTAGTATAAGAAAAGGAGATGATCATTCAAAGATTTGAATGTTTGAATTTGATGAAATACAAGTTTAAATCATTTGAAAGGTTCAAAGAATTCAAAAGTGAAACAAATTGGCAAAGTATTAGGATTCTTTGATTGGATCAAGGAAGGAATACTTGTGAAATGAGTTTCTAGATCATCTTAAATGGTTATCTCACAATGGACGCCTCCTGATACGTAATAATTGATTGATGTATCTAAAAGGAAAAATCGTACATTGTTGGATATGGTGCGATCCATAATGATTTTATCGACATTCTAGTATCCTTTTGGGATAATGACCTAGAAATGGCTACATATCTACGAAAAAGATAACCTCAAAATCCGGCCACAAGACTCCATAAAAGTTATAGACGTGAAGGATTCCTAATTTTAACTAAGTTAAGATAAGGGATTGTCTAGCTTATGTGAAAAGGTTTCAAAGGATAAGCTTAGTACAAGATTTGACAAGTACAAATTTTTAGGACATCCTAAAGTAAGTTTAGGGTATATGTTCTATAATCTTACTTAGCAAAAGGTGTTTGTTGCGAAACATGCTTACTTCTAAGATAAAGATGTTTATCATTGAAGGGGCTAGTGGGAGGATAATAGATCTTGAAGAGTTCAAGAACCACAAATCACTATAAGTTAAATAAGAGGAAACAGTAGATGTAACCTATTGTACTATAAATAGAATCGTAAATCTAGAATAATGCAAGAAGATACAGGAGGTATGGATTTATCATAGATGATGATGATGAGGTACGCATCATAGATGATGATGATCCAGTTACATATAATGAGGTAAGAGTTGTAGACACTCAGAGAAATGGATTGAAGCAAGCTTCTCAAAAATGAAACATTCGTTTTGATGAAACAATGAAAAGAGTTTGATTTTATCAAAAATAAGAATGAACCTATGGTGTATAAAAGGGTCAGTGGGAGCGTCGTGACATTCCTAGTATTATATATTGATATACTACGGATAAGGAATGACATGCCAATGCTAGAATCAGTAAAGATAAAGTTTCCGAAACATTCCTCCATGAATAATTTGGGAAGAGTATCATAATTGGGGATACAAATCTATATAGATAGATTTAAAAGAATGCTCTGCTTAACCCAATGAGAGTATATTTATTTGATGTTAAAGTTTTTTAGCATGACAAACTCCAAGAGATGTCTCATGTTGATGAGCCATGGAGTGTATCTCTTTTAATAGTCCCCATAGACTCCTGAAAAGAGAGATCGCATGAGTGATAATCATGTATACAATGAAATATACGAGACCTGATGTAAGACCCCAACTTTTATGAATAAAATAGAATTTCCTCTATTTATTATTTTGAAATAGTAAGGGGTTGATTTGATTAATGTGGTTAGTTATGGGTAAAATGTGCAAATATTTTAAATAAGCAAGTGGTTATAAAACACTTATTGTTGTCGGGAATATTCGTTTGGTCTTGAAATATTCTTGTTGTTGTCGGGGAATATTCGTACGACGGCGCAACCATGTGTGGGCCCTATAACGAAAAACTGTCGGATGAAAAAAATGATAAGTATGAGTTTTTTTATAAATAACGGCGTGGTTGTTACTGTTAAGACTATTGGAATACCTGGTGGTTAAAGTAAATTAATACGCGTGGTTGCATAGTAGCACACGGTATTGCACAGTATTTTTGAATTATTGATTCTTACGTAAGAAAGAAATGCTCAATAATTGTTACAGTAATTATTGTTCAATATTTTATTTCATTAATTCAATAATTTCTACGTTGATATTTTATATTATTGTTAATTCAATAATTGTCACTGCACAGTATCTCCCATTATCAGATCAATAATTCATATTATTTGAATAATATTATTAGATATCATTATTGGCAATGTCTAAGGAAATTCTGTCTAGGAAAGGGGTTTGGTCACCTAATTACGCGCCAGTAAAGAGAAATCCTTATCGAAAAACCCTCTTCTTTCCTAGGAACGATATGGTTATCATTATTGTGATTCTATAATATTATTTGTGAATAATTAATTATTGATTTATATGATAAGGAAATATTTATTTTATGTGGATATAAATGAAGGAATTAATGCTGAGGTATTTTATCAGTATTTTATCAGAATGAAGGTATTAAAAATCATCCGTATGTGGATTTCGGTCATTTTCTAATTGGAATTTGGAAAAACTTTCTTCTATAAAGTTGTAGAGAAATAAATTATGTATAGAATGGACATAAGGTTTATATTTTCCTGATAAAAGGGATATTTATTATGAATTATTGAAGTTTTGGAAATAAAGGTTTTTTTATTAAAAACATGTGGTGGGTGGGAAAGCTTGGAGTCCTTTTTGGCATGCTGAAGAAATTTCAAAACAAGTATGCTGAGAATGAATCATCCATTGGTTCATTTTTCAACTTTGGTGCGCTAAGCATTTTCTATAAATAGGATGCTTATTTAGAAATGAAAATCACACCAGAATCTGAAGTTTTTCTCTTTATAATATCGAGCATATTTTTGTGAATATTTAGATATCTTGAGTGTTGCTATACAGTGCAAGTTTCTTTCAGCATTATATTTGATATTTGAGCCAAAGTACTATTCTTTTGAGGCAAGGGATGTTATTTTTTCATAAATGATATTTATTTCTTTCAATATCATTATACCGAAATATTGGTATGAATTTTATTATGAAATTTTTACCTTTTCATGTCGAGGTTACTATTCACGTGTACGACACTATTCACGTATACGACACTATTCACGAATATGGTTCTATTCACGAAGTATGATTTTTATTGTGAAAGTCTTACCATTTCGTGTCGGGGTTACTATTTACGTATACGACACTATTCACGTATACGATACTATTCACACAAAAAATTAAATTTTCTTTTCTTTGTTCAAGGTTTGTATTATGGTTACTATCTTTGATTGTATCCATGTTTTGATCTTTATTCTTGAATTTTGAAACACAATTGATTATTATAGAGTATTTTTAAACTTGGATAAACTAAAGTACGAATCCCTAATCTTTGTCGATTTATCTCTCTGGATTCATTTTCTTGAAAGAATTTTTATCATCATCAGTCTTAAATGGTGATATAACTGAATATTTTTGTCCTTTAGTGAAAAGATGAATGATTCCCTGATGAATATCTTTGGCTCGTAGTGCAAAGATGGACAAGTGTTGAGATTAACATGACCAACTGATGATATAAATGAATATCTTTGGCACGTAGTGCAAAGATGAATATTTTATTCAAGATGTATTGATTGATGTTACATGGATAAAATATTGATGATGGACTTTAAAATCATAGAAGATAGTAGACTTCATTCTCTACTTAACTCTTCTAACGAATTGTTGTTTTCGCTGCAGTTGTTGATCGATAACCTGTTGTCTATTTTATTCTATCAGCTTTTTCCCTATTGAGGACTAAGGGTAATTTGTTCTACATCATCTTAGTCATAATATTCTTTACTGGGCTAGTTGAGCTCATCCTTTTACTTTTTGTTCCATTTTTCTTCTCAGGAGGCGAGAATATAGCGGGAACTAGTCGGGGTGTGGAGTGATGGTTCGAGATAGTTGTTTTAGCAGTCCTCACTATTTTTAACATAGTTTATCAATAATTGTAATGAGGACTTATTTGAGTTTGGATATTGTCTAGAAGACAATATTTGTATTTAAACTCATAACATATGTGTTGTTGTATTTTGCAGGACAATTGCAATAATAAAGTTGTAGTTGCTTTCTGTACCATGTATTTGGCGACTCAGAATGGGTTGTGTGGACCTATTTTGGGGGCGTCACAGTTGGTATCAGAGCTTAGGGATATGGTCTCTGGCGGAGATCGGGGAATAGAACTAGGAGGGGAGAGATGATTAAATCCTTCGCTAGTGTGTCCTGCCTAAGCTTATTTGTTATTTAATTGGTCGGTCAGAATATAGGGATAATATGTGGCATGTTAATTAACCATTGTTTTATGACAGTAAAATGACATCTGAAAATGTTGAGATGAGTAATGGAGCACATGAGACCGTTGAGTCAGCGCTGATCAATAACCAAGATAATGTGCATCACGAAGGCAATAATCCTCCTGTAAATAACAACACCGACCAAATGACGAACGATGGTGTTTATGAACTTTCTAGAATTCATGCAAAACTAAACGAGAGAGACTACTGTTCAAAATGCAGGTGAAAACACTGGCAACTCACGGATGGTCACCGCTAAGCAGTTCAAGGAGTTGGGACCGCTTGAGTTTTTGGAAAATCTAGAACCACTTACGGCAGAGACGTGGATAAAGCAGATCACCAAGATATTTGATGTCTTAGGATGCTTAGAGGAGAAAAAGGTTCCCTTCGCCACCTTAATGTTGCGATGAGAGGCAGATTACTAGTGGGAATCTATAAAGCGCACTCAGCCTGCCGCACTGAAGATGTCTTAGGAGAAGTTCCAAGAATTGTTCAACGATAAGTACTTTCCCGAAATTATTCATCACATGAAGGAGGTAGAGTTCATCAAGCTGGAGCAAAACAATATGACCGTGTCATAGTAAGAAGCTAAGTTTGCCGAGTTGTCCAGGTTTGCATCTCATTTGGTTAATAATGAGGAGAGAATGACGTTAATGTTTCTGCGAGGTTTGAAACCCGAAATACGTCAATACCTCATTTCTCACAAACTGTGTTTGTATTCAGATGTAGTGAATAGGGCTCAGTTATTGGAGCGGGATTATGAGTCAGCTCAACCAAACGATAACAACCAATAACACGATAATAATCGTACCGGTGGCAACGGTTATCGGAACAATGATAACCATCGTGGAGGAAATTATCATGCCAGAAATGGTAACCACTTCGGTGGTAATCATGGCCAAGATAATAGAAGCAAAGATTTAAGTGGAAATTTCAAGAAGAGAAGATTTAACGATGACGGGAAGACGTCGGCAGCAGAACCAACACCAGCAACAAATTCTAGGGGAGGAGAACAACTACCAGTTAGATGCTACAGATGCAGAGAGGATGGACACATAAGTCCAAACTATCCATAGCCTTCCAAGGTATATTTTAGTTATGGAAAAGACGGTCACATAACTCGAATTTATCCTGTAGAAAAATCAAGTCCAACTGGGACAGTTGCACCAAAGGCCGATACAAACAAAATAAAGTCGGTGGTTTCAGGAAGAACGTTTTTTGTGACTTCTCAAAAAGTGAGTAACTAGAACAAAGTTATCACAGGTTAGTTAATCATAAGTTCTTACAAAGTTTATACCTTATTAGATACCGGTTCTACCCATTCTTTTATTTTTCCTGCTTGTGCTCAACATTTGAACTTAACCACTGAGAAATTAGACTTTGACTTATCTGTTGAATATCTGTTGGGTGAAACCTTTGTTACATCTACAGTTTATAAATCTTGCTCGATTCAAGTTGGCACCATCACATTACCTGTTGATCTCATCTCTTTGAAAATACTTGCATTTGATGTGATTTTAGGGATTGATTGGTTAATCACTCATCATGCTAAAATTGATTATTTTCGTAAGGTTGTTAGTTTTCATATTCCTAACCAACCTGTTATGTGAATTCAAGCAACCAAACCACTAAAGTCAAACACTATCATATCAAGCCATAAATTCATTGGTTTATTGAAAAACAAATGTTAAGCTTTTTGCGCCCATGTCATGGACTTGAACAAAAAAAAATGTCAGATTTAAATAATATTTCTGTTGTTAATGAATTTCGTAACGTATTTCCTGAAGAAATTCTTGGCTTACCCTCAGAGCATGAAATCAAATTTTGTATTGATCTTGAACTCAGTACAAAACCCATTTCTAAAATCTCATATCGAATGGCTCCTATTGAACTTCAGGAGTTAAAAACCCAACTACAAGAGTTGGTACCCGAGCCTCTATCTGGTGATATGGAATGCACCGAAGCTAGACTCTCCATAGGGGATGTCATATTCGTGCGATGGTAAACTGATAGGTGCTATAGTGACGTGATATCCAAGATTGGTATATGAGTCACAGTTGAGAGCAACCTAAGTCAATAATCGAAATACGTAGCTTTCTAGGCTTAGTTGGTTATTATCGGAGATTCGTGGAAGGATATTTTTTATGCCACTCAATTAACACAACTAACTCGTAAAGATACAAAATTTGGATGGAGTGAAGAATGCGAGAAGAGCTTCCAAGAACTCAAGAGGAAACTCATTTCAGCACCTATTTTGACAATACCATCCTGGAAAAGCGAACGTAATAGCTGACGCGTTGAGTAAAAGATCGTATGCAGTTACGAGTGCGACATTATTAACACAAAGACCCATTTCGTATTATTTACAAATGATGGAGATAGAGTTAAAGACTCCAAGAACCTACGTGAAAATAGCGAATATACGATTAAAACTGACTTTAATCGATAAAGTTAAAGTCACTCAAGCTATAGATTCAGAGCTGATGAATGTGAAGAACAAGGTGCAAGAAGGCGTTACTCTAGAAGCAAGAATCGATGAAGAGAGAAAATCTCAACCCTCGACTTATTGGTCCATTTGAAATCCTCGACCGAGTAGGAACTGTGTCTTATAGACTCGCTTTACCGCCAAGTATGTCTCGTGTTCATAACATTTTCCATATATCCATGCTATGTAAATATGTGAAAGACCTGAATCACATTATTGAGTTAGAACCAGACGAGATAGCCGAAAATTTAACATACGAGGAGTTACCTGTCAAGATCTTGGATAGGAAGGAGCATGTCCTACGCACAAAGGTTATACCACAAGTAAAAGTTTTGTGGAGGAACCATGTTATTGAGGAAATTACCTCGGAGTTAGAATAAAAAATGAAAGCGAGATATCCTTACCTTTTCAAAACATCAGCTACGCAAGTCAATTTTGAGGATGAAATTTCATAAGGAGGGGAGGTTGTAAGAACCCAACTTTTATAAATAAAATGAAATTTCCTCTATTTATTATTTTGAAATAGTAAGGGGTTGATTCGATTAATGTGGTTAGTTATGGGTAAAAAGCGCAAATATTTTAAATAAGCAAGTGATTATTAAGTACTCATTGTTGTCGGGGAATATTTGTTTGTTCGTGAAATATTCTTGTTATTGTCTGGGAATATTCGTACGACGGTGTAGCCATTTGTGGGCCCCATAATGGAAAACTGTCCAATGAAGAAAACGACAAGTATGAGTTTTTTTTATAACTAACGGCATGGTTGTTACCGTTAACACTGTTGGACTACCTGGTGGTTAAAGTAAAGTAATACGTGTGGTTGCACAGTAGCACACGGTATTGAACATTAGTTTTTGAATTATTGATTCTTACGTAAGAAGGCACTACTCAATAATTATTACAGTAATTACTTTTTAATATTTTATTGATTCAATAATTGCTACGTTGATATTTTATATTATTATTAATTCAATAATTGTCACTGCAAAGTATTTCCCATTATCAGATCAATAATTCATATTATTTGAATAATATTATTAAATATCATTATTAGCAATGTCTAAGGAAGTTCTGTCTAGGAAAGGGGTTTGGTCACCTAATTGCGCGCCAGTAAGGAGAAATCCTTATCGGAAAGCCCCCTTCTTTCTTGGGAACGACCTGGTTGTCATTATTGTGATTCTGTAATATTATTTGTGAATAATTAATTATTGATTTATATGATAAGAAAATATTTATTTATGTTGATATAAATGAAGGAATTATTGCTGAGGTGTTTTATCAGTATTTTGTCAGAATGGAGGTATTAAAACTCATCCGTATGTGGATTTCGGTCATTTTCTAATTGGAATTCGGAAAAACTTTCTTCTACAAAGTTGTAAAGAATTAATTTTTACATGGAATGGACATAAGGTTCATATTTTTCTGATAAAGGGCTATTTATTATGAATTATTGAAGTTTTGGTAATAAAGGTTTTTTTATTAAAAACATATGGTGGGTGGGAAAGCTTGGAGTCCTTTTTGGCATGCTGAAGAAATTTCAAAACAAGTATGCTGAGAATGAATCATTTGTTGGTTAATTTGTCAATTTTGGTGTGTTAAGCATTTTCTATAAATAGGGTGCTTAATTAGAAATAAAAATCACACCAGAATCTGAAGTTTTTCTCTCTAATATCGAGCGCATTTTTGTGAGTATTTAGATATCTTGAGTGTTTCTATACAGTGCAAGTTTTCTTCAACATTATATTTGATATTTCAGCCAGATGTACTATTCTTTTGAAGTAAGGGATATTATTTTTTCATAAATGATATTATTTCTTTCAATATCTTTATACCAAAATATTGGTATAAATTTTATTATGAAATTTTTACCTTTTCATGTTGAGGTTACTATTCATGTATACGACATTATTCACTAGTACGATACTATTCAAGAGTACTATTCACAAAGTATGA
Source organism: Panax quinquefolius (assembly GCA_020205615.1). Classification (NCBI taxonomy): domain Eukaryota; kingdom Viridiplantae; phylum Streptophyta; class Magnoliopsida; order Apiales; family Araliaceae; genus Panax; species Panax quinquefolius. Next base: position 60,541,049 of record CM035158.1, read on the forward strand.
TTTTTATTGTGAAAGTTTTATCTTTTTCGTGTCGGGGTTACTATTTACGTATACGACACTATTCACGTATACGACACTATTCATAGAAAAATTAAATTTTCTTTTCTTTGTCCAAGTTGTCTATTATGGTTACTATCTTTGATTGTATCCATGTTTTGATCTTTATTCTTGAATTTTGCTCCACAATTGATTATTATGGAGTATTTTTGAACTTGGATAAACTAAAGTGTGAATCCCTAATCTTTGTCTTTTTATCTCTCTGGATTCGTTTTCTTGAAAGTATTTTTATCATCCTCAGTCTTAAATGATGATATAACTGAATATATTTGGCCTGTAGTGCAAAGATGAATGATTAATGATGAATATCTTTGGCCCGTAGTGTAAAGATGGACAGGTGTTGAGATGAACATGACCAACTGGTGATATAAATGAATATCTTTGGCCCATAGTGCAAAGATGAATATTTGATTCAAAATGTATATTGATTGATGTTACAGGGATAAAATATTAATGATAGACTTTAAAATCATAGAAGATAGTAGACTTCATTCTCTACTTAACTCTTCTAACGAATTGTTATTTCCGCTGCAATTCTTGATCTATAACTTGTTGTATATTATATTCTATCAGATTTTTCCTTCTTGAGGACTAAGGATAATTTATTCTACATTATCTTAGTCGTAATATTCTTTAATGGGCTAGTTGAGCTCATCATTTTCCTTTTTGTTCCATTTTTCTTCTCAGGAGGCAAGAATATAGCGGGAACTAGTTGGGGTGTGGAGGGATGGTTTGAGATAGTTGTTTTAGCAGTCCTCACTATTTGTAAAATAGTGTATCAATAATTATAACGGGGACTTATTTGAGTTTGGATATTATTGAGAAGATAATATTTGTATTTAAACTCACAGCATATGTGTTGTCGTATTTTGCACGACAATTGTAATAATGAAGTTGTAGTTGTTTTCTGTACCATGTATTTGGCGACTCAGAATGGGTTTTGTGGACCTATTTTGCGGGCGTCACACCTGATGTTGATCGGTCATATTCTGGAGAAGATCACTGTAAGATAGTGAAAGACATCTTAAATTACTTAACTAGCACTAAGGATGTGATTAAAATTTATGGCAGGTCTAAATTAAAACTAGAGGGCTTAACAAACTCATGTTTTTCAGACAGACCAAGACGACAAAAAATCCACTTTAAGGTAAAGCATTGCTGGTTTAGTGATAAAGACAAAGTATATAACTATAAATGAAGCTACAAGTTGATTGTTTGGATGAAAAATTCATTACAGAACTAGGAATACTTCCTAAGTCTCATTTTGGATTTAAACTTGTGTTGTAACACTTTCATTCATTTGATTATAAGAATGATTGAAAGATGGGAAATCAATGTAAAGTTAGTGGACTCTCAATAACAACGTTACATATCCATTAACTAAAGCTTATCCAACAGCAGGATAATCGTCACTTAGAGAGGAAGGGTATGAGATACCATGGCGATTGGCTTTAGTGCAAGTGGGAGATTTAAAGTAGTATGCACACAAGCCAATCATGTTTGATGATAAAGCATATACTTTGTAAAAATCTTATTCATTTATTAATAAAAGCATTAATTTATTAAAGGCTTTTAATTATCTACATGATGTTATTTTATAATATGTTATAAACCCATAGTTTTAAGCAATACTTTTAGAATAATGATGATAATCATTCTAATGAGATCTAAATTCTTAGAAAGCTTAAAACTAAAATAGTTCCCAATCGTTGGATTACTAAATTAGGGATTAGTGAATCCGGATAGATTGGTATATACGTTGCTTGCTCATTAGATGAGGATGATTGATCTCATGCTCATTTGTGTGGAGACATTAAATTAAGTATGTAGGTGCTTATTGGAGAATAAGTACACTGAACGTGGCTCGCTAAGGAATACCTAATGGAGTTTTACTTACCTGTCAATAGGAATTCCTATAGTGATAATAGTACAAGTGATCATTGGACTTGAGATCATCATAGTATCTTGTGTATGATGAGTTGTACTTTGACTTATTCCTTAAGACCCTTAGGATATATCAAAGGGTATGCTTGGGTTAAATAAATTGTACATGGAGATAATGTATGATCAATAAAGAATCTACCACTTCTAGTAAAAGAAGAGAAATGTCCTATGTAATTCGATAAATGGCAACCCGGTAGTCCTTGGCCAAGGCAGAATTAAATTAGAAAGGAGTTTCTAATTTGTATTATTTGGAGTTGTGCATTTCAAGATCGAAATACATATAATTAAATAAAATAAGACTTGACAGTTATTCCATGTCTTATATTTAATTGGGACATTATATGGTGGAAGGATTAAATTGTACGGTAACTATTTACTCCAAGGTTCTTTTATGATTAATGTTGAAATCAATATTATCTGAAATGTCGTTAATCCCTAGGGAGGCTTATCTCTATTGTAGAATAAATATTATTTATTTAAATAAATTATTAGTTTAATTTATTAATTTAAATAAGATTAGAATTATTCTAATTAATTTATTCACAACCGATTTAATATGGAGAACCTAAAGGGTCACACCATAAAAGGAAAAATATTTATTTAAGAAGTTAATGACATAATCGTAATAATATGTTAAGTGTATTTAATTTAATCTATGGTAATATAGTAAATTAAATAGCTTAAAATTTAGTATTTAATATTTTGAAAATATTAAATATAAATTAATAAGAGGAGTCTTATTTAAATTATTACAATTATTATTATTTTAATTTCTAAAGGAGTTTGGAAATTAATTTAATATAAGTACTCTCATTTATTCCTAATAAGATTAGGAGGCAAATTAATTAAAAGAGTTTAATTAATTATCCCTAATAAGATTAGTGAGCCTAATTAATTAAAAGAGTTTAATTAAATAAATAATACCCTAATTTTTAATTAGATTATAAAGGTTAACTGATATCTTTATAAGAGGAGTCTTATATCAGATATCTGTGTGGGAAAAATATACGTAATTCCAATAGTTGGGAGAGTACACTCTTTTCTATGAGAGATAGAAAAACTAGGGTTTTGCCAAATATCCGTCTTCTTAAATCTTCCTTTTTCCTTGGTGGATCACCTCTAGAGGCGAAACACTTTGGTTGCTAACATTGATCAACGGAAAGAACCAAACCCGGTGGATTCAAGTTGAACACGAAAAAGATTGGAGGCGAACTTGTACCTGAGGATGCTCGAATCTTCAAGGGTATAATTCTTGTTCTTTATATTTTTGTTTAATTAATAATTGTGCATAAAGGATGATCCGGGTATATAGTTTGTAAAATTTTAAAACTCTATTTTCTATGCTTCCGCTTTACTTTGATGCAATTTGATTGTGTTCATGAATCTTACAAACCTAACACTTAATAATGTATAATGAGAGACTTTAAATATTTAACTTGATGTTAAGTATTAATAATGTAAATGTTTATTTAATTAATCTAGATTAACCTAATAAACATCCACGATGGTGTAGAGACATAAGTGAAGAACTTAACCGATTGTTAAGTATCAATTGAAAAAAAATAATTTGAAAGTATAAAATAAAATTTTAAAGAATGAGTTAAAGGTTAATTCTAATTAGTTGATTAACCTAATGCAATGTGAAGGTAAACTTTAATTACTTAACTAAATGTTGAGCGATAGTTGTAAAGGCACCTAAGAATAATTATTTAAATGTGATACCTCTAATTCGATGTAATGACAACTATAATGACATAACTAAACGATAAGTGTCAACTAAAAGAGTATAAAGAAATATGAGACGAAGGTTAACTTAATTAATGTTAACAAACATGATACATCTAATGTGATGTAAAGACAAGGTTTAAGACTTAACTAAATGTTAAGTGTCAAATAAAGAGAAATGTAATGAGAAGGAAAAGGAAGTTTAACGTAAACAAATTAAGAACCATGAGAAGCTCTGACAGGACTTAAAAAAACCTAAAGAAAATGATTATAAATTGTAAAGTAAAGTTACTTAAACAATTAATCAACATTGTTATATGCCTAAGAGTTGATATGCATGGTGATATGTTGTGTAGGATTCATGAAGTGCAGATAGCTATAAGTTCTTAATCGGTTTTTGTAATCTATAAACAAACAAATCTTTCAGTTCCTATTTGCTATATGTAATTAAAGATGATTTTTTTTAATTTTTATCGCAAAGATATAACATATGTTGTGAGCATAAGATGTTAAAGTCAATTTATGACTACATTGATTGAGTAAAGAATGTTGATTGAGTAAGAAACTAAATCTTTATACTTGATATGTGAATTAAAGCATGTATGGTATGTTAGTCTAATGATTATGATGTATGTTAAGCATGTTATTATATGTTACATGATGCATGAAAACTGTTAGATTTTATTGGGATGTCGAGCTCAACTTTGCAAATAACCATTTTACAAGTTAAAGATTCAAGGTAATGTTATGTGCTTCTTGAATAACATGAATCAGAAGTAATACGTGAAGATTAGATGTTCTAGTTAAATTAATATTTTCGAACCATGATTAATGTTCCAAATGATGTATTTGATAATGTATGATGTTTAACAGATGTTGAGTTGTAAAGTTTAATTTTAACCAATGTATAATTGGTATTGAATCTGGATGTAAGTTTTATTTAATAACTCTGATGAAGAAAATCATAAAATAAATTTGATTCAGAGATGTGTAGATGATAAAGGTTTTGATTCAGGGAATTAAAGTAAGAAGACAGAAAAGTTTAAATTATTACGCAATTTTATTAAGTTTAACATCGATTAATTATGTAAAGTTTGAATAAAGATGTATTGATAACGATCGAGGTTGAGAATTGAATTGTATGAATTTTGGGGTCGTTACATATCTATTGCAACATATCAAGTTTTAACTGGTGGAAATAAAGTCTAAGGGCGTTTAAAGCCGTTCGATAGCCTTTCTCGCGTAAGGATGTAAGAATTCTTCAAGTTTTAATTTTTTTTCATTTTCTATGCATATATATCACTAATATATGTAGAGATTCGAAATTTTGTTTTCCTGTTACTAACTATGTAGGAGGGCAAAAATGTCTTTTTCACACTCTAGAGATATCCCTGGAGGACCACAACATCAAATCTAACCATAGAGACAACACCGTGGGACATCAAATCAATCTCGGAGATAAATCTAAGAAAAGACATAGTCAACAGCAGTTAAACCCCATAAATAATCTCGAGGAAAGACAACTGCATCACATCAACCTTAGAGACAACACCCGCAAGGGCAAAATAGTCATTTTGATAAGTTAACTTTAACAAACCTAATACACGTGTAAATAGGGTCACAAAGAGCCATTGCAGCACTTCCGAGCGCAAACTATGCAAAATAGCTCAATGGACTGCCTGCGAAGACCCAAAGATGCCATTTTAGTCATAGACCCATCTTCGTGGATTTGAAAAAGTGCAAGCCCTATGTCATTGAATAGCTCTCGAAAAAAGCTTTCCGGAATGGTATAACACGCCTCCATCAGACTTCTGGATTTAAAGTTATGAAGGTTCGAGCAGATAACGCGTTTATACGAGTGCACATTCTTCGAGACGACAAGACGATAGGTAGAAAGCCCACCCCGGCAAAAAGTAGTAGACTTCTTATACTGCACGGTGTGTAGACCCCCATCAACCATAAATGGAAGAAAAAATAGAAAAAAGAGAGAAAACTCTGTCCATTTCAGCTCTTAACCCTTCTGATAGTGTTCTAATCTTCAATATTCTTCTTTTTAAACACTTGTATACATATATACGATGACATATACAATTTTAACCAGTGGAAACTAAGTTTTCAAGTTCCAAAAGCGGTCTAAAGCCTTCTTTGCAGCACACTCTAAGATTTTTTTCAGATTTGAAGCTTTATACTGCTTTAATATATATATATATAATTGAGCCTGGATCGATTATCTGTGGCTTTTACTTGCTTTCATATATATATATATAAATATTTATTTATATTTATCTGTCTAGCCTGGATTCTAAATTCATGGCCTTTTGTTGCTTTTCATATATATATATATATATATATATATATATATATATATATATATATATATTAACTATTTACTATGTTTAAATATCTGTTTTAACTGTTCATTCAATGTAAATCCATAAAATTTAAATCTGTGGACTAGATTCATTTAAATCTAGCCATATCTAACTTTTAATCGGTTTAAAAGTTGTAAAACTAGATTCGTTGAGCTAGAATGACTAATAATTATTTAAATCTAGTTTTTTTTCTAGTTTTGTAAATATTAATCAACCATGTGACCCTAGATTTGCATCTAGAGGGAACGGGAACCTTAGCTACGCGCATGCACGGATTTAACTGATGAATCCTTTGTTTTGTGTCGTTTAGATTAAATATCTATTTTATTTCAATATCCTTGTTATGCAGGCTTTTCATATGATATTATGTGATCCTAGGAGCCACGAAATCTTAAATCTAGCTGACAGTTCTAAATCTGGCTCCCATGGACCCTTTTTAGTTGTATAGTTAGCTTGTAAATCATATTTATAGTGATTGGACATCCTTCGATGGCTTTCATGCCCATAAGGAGCCTGACACTTACATGTATATTATTTTGTCGAAGATGTTTCGCATCTCGATAATAAAATCAAAAAAATCCAAATACGGAATAAAATAGAAGTATCAAAGGCCTGTTTTCAAAAGGGTTTGAAAACCTGTTTTCAAAACACCATTTCTGCATATATTGCTTAATATTGAAATTTTATACTAGTCAAAACCACTGTATATAGGTATAAACGAGGCATAGCACTACTTCCAAATAATGAACTTAGGCCCAATAAACAGACACACACACACACACACTTCAAATAAATTAGGAAATTGAAAAGATGTGATAACTGTGTTTTCACGGAAGTCGGGTGCCTAACACCTTGTCCCCTACTTAATCAAGCCCTCGAACTCTATGAATCTCGGTTTCTAAGGCTTGTTAAACAGAGTCCAATAATTGGGCCTTTTGCATAACCTTTTCAAATTCGATTGAGTTGGTACAACCATTTCACTATTACCAACTGACGACTCTAAATTTTCAAATCGTCGACATTTTGTGATAGACTCTGATGAGTGGGTTTTATACCTACGAACCAGTCTCTAATTCGAGCTTAAACTATGTTAATTCTTTAGTTTTATTCTTCGTTTTACTTGTTTATTGTTATTTTATGTGTAGGTGTGGTGGCATAGCATTTGGGCTTAAAAGGTGGAATCATGGCAAAATTTGGCAAGGAAAGAGCTCTAATTGGACCAAAGACAGAATGGATGCCCGTTGGGGCAGACTTATTACATGAAAAACCTCCGCTGGGGAGGGGGTGTCAAGTCCATTAACAGAAGACATGCCCGCTGGGGTGGATATTCTATAGTACAAACCCCCGCAGGGGCGGGGGGTACGGGAAAGCTTAGTCTCCCGTTTCTTTAGAATTGCTGGAGTAACGTGAAGGTTAGTGGTTGACATGGCTTGGAACTCAATTGGGCATGGAAATTTAGTCAGAATACGTGTCTTAGGAATATAATTAACAACAACAACAACAAGGGAGATCAACCATTCAATTAATTGACATTCTTTGGAGCCCTAATTTTGAGCAAGAACATTGGCGGAAGACTTTGAAGGAAAATTCACGATAATTGCAGATTGAGGCTAGAGAGGAGGGTGGTTCTGGATTCATTCTTTTTCTTTAGTTCAATACTTGTAATTGGGATGATGTTTACTTTAATTAATTCAGTTTTTATTTCATCTATGATGAACTAATTAACTTTTTAAGCTTATAATGAATCTTTGGGTTGAACGATGATTAGTAACTTTGAATTTCAATTTAATAATCTATTTTTCAATTTATCTATATTAATTTGTGCTTGAATCTATGAATTGCTTGATCACCAATTTTATGTGGACTTGTATGGATTCGAGAGAGGAAATACGAGTCTAGACCTAGTTATTATAGCATGTGTTCTTGAATTCTGTGATTGTATAGAATCTTGATTAATGTTAGGGTAGAGATATGCCTAGCGTCACATGTAATCGGATAGAGAACTTGAAATTAAACCTTCTTTGATTGTAATTCACATAGAGATATAGTGAATTAGTTAATTAAGGTGTTTAGCCTAATTCTATCTAATTTGTGGATTTATGTTAATATGGTAATAGTGCATCGAGAGATGGCTAGTTCAACATAAGTGTTCTTAATTAATAAACTGAGATAGTGCATTAAACTAGAATAAGGTGTAATAATCAGAGTGATACTTAGAGTGAAGTTGTAAGCCTAATTCTCCAATATTTGTTTGAAATTATAGTTTTTAGGTTTGTTGATTGTTTGGTATTCTTAGTACTTTTACTATTTTTAGTTATAATTCTTAAATTGAATAGTTTAATAAAATTTGGATTAATATAGGGCTAATAATTGTGAGGGTTAATTTCTTACTAATCTTTGTGGGAGCGATACTTGACTTATCGTTATATTACTTGTTGACCACGTATACTTGCGTGTTGTGTGTAACTAGATTTTACCCAACAAGTTTTTGGCGCCGTTGTCGAGGAATAGTATAGATTTTAATATTTTGAAATATTAGTTTAATTAGTCAAGTTTTACTTAAACAATTTTTTTTCTTTTGTTTTGTTCTTTCTTTTTCAGGTTCTTGAAGTAATTTATGCAAGCTCGGTCCAAAAACCCAGACTTGTTTCCTTTTGAGGACAATGTCGAGAAATAGTTTCAAAGGCTAAGTAAGTGGATCAGAGACACAAGGGGAAACTTTGAGAATTCTAAGAAATAAGAAGAAATAATGGCTGCCGAAGACGAGAAAGTCCCAAAACTCCCAAGTTTGTGACTCCCAAGGTGACTGAGTGACAGTCAAGTATCACCTAGCCAGTAATTGCTGCAAATACTTTCGAGATAAAGCCTGGTACCATACAAATGATCCAAAATTCGATTCAGTTTAGGGGACTAGCAAATGATGATCCGAATGAACATTTGGTCAGCTTTTTGGAGATATGTGACACCTTCAGATACAATGGGTTGTCGAATGACACAGTCACACTTTGTTTGTTCCCATTCACACTGCGGGACAAGGTGAAGAGTTGGTTACACTCTCTACCACCGGGATCAATAACTATATGGGAAGACCTCGCTTAAAAAATTCTGGCAAAATTATTCCCACTAGCAAAGAATGCAAAAATGAGAAATGAGATTGCCATGTTTGAACAGCAGCATGGGGAATCATTGTATGAGGCATGGGAGAGATACAAGGAATTTCTCAAAAAGTGCCCATATCACGGATTACCTAAATGGTTGCAGATGAACACATTCTACAACAGGTTGAATTGGAATCTTAGAACCAGTATAGACGTAGCTTTGGGTGGAGCATTTATGGCCAAGAGTTACGAGGAGGCATATGAGTTGATAGAGATAATGGCAGCTAACAACTTCCAGTGGCCCACGGTAGGAATGACACAACCTAAGGTAGCTAAAGTGTTAGAGGTAGATGGGGTGACGGCATTAGCAGCACAGATTTTGGCGTTATGAAAGAAGGTGGATGCTTTGTTGGGTGTGCAAACTCAGCAGATTGCAGTTATTTATGAATTATGCGTGGGTGAACATCCTACAAAACAATATGCAATCAACCCAACGTTAATACAATTTGTGGGTAGCTATAATAGGATTCCACAGAATATGTATCAGAATGCATACAATCCAAGGAATAAGAATCACCCTAATTTTTCTTGGAGTAATAATCAGAATCAACAAGCTCCATGACCAACTTATCCCCCAGGATTTTAGAATCAACATCAACAAACAACTCAGCATCAAGAGAGAAAAACAGATTTAGAAGAGTTGTTGTCGAAATATATAATGAGCAATGAGGCGGCTATGAAATCACAAGTTCTAGCCATCAAGAACTTAGAAAATCAGATGGGACATCTGGCTTTTGTATTGAATAATAGGCCTCAAGGAACTTTACCCAGTGATACAGAGAAAAATCCAAAGGGGAATCATGAGTAGTGTCAAGCGATTATGCTAAGGAGTGGAAAACATCTTAAGGGGCAAAAGATAGAAAATTTAGCTGCAAATGATGAACACAAAGAAGGAGAAAAAAAAGTGGTTGAGGACAAAAAAGAGGAAGAAAAGAAAGTGAAAAAGGGTAAGACAGATAATGAGTTGGTTGTGTATCCTCCGCCACCATTTCGGCAAAGAATTCAGAAACAGAAGTTCGACAAGCAATTTAGCAAGTTTTTAGAAGTTTTCAGGAAACATCAGATCAACATCCCTTTCGCAAAAGCCTTAGAGCAAATGCTAAGTTATGCTAAATTAATGAAGGGAATTTTGTCCAGGAAAAAGAAGCTGGAAGATTATGAATCTGTGGTGTTGATGAAGGAATGCAACGCAATCTTACAGCAAAATTTACCTCCAAAGTTGAAGGATTCCGGGAGTTTTACTATACCTTGCACAATCGGTAACATGGCCTTCAAGAAGTGTTTATGTGATTTGGGGGCAAGTGTAAACCTCATGCCATTGTCCGTGTATACGGAATTGGGTTTACCAGCTCCAAAGCCAACGAACATTTCGTTGCAGTTTGCGGATAGGTTGGTAACATATCCGAGAGGCATTGTAGAGGATATTTTGGTTAAGGTGAACAAATTCATAATTCCAGCTGACTTCATAATTCTGGATTATGAGGAAGACAAGAACATCCCAATCATCTTGGGGAGACCATTTTTGGCTACGGGTGGGGCTCTCATTGATGTGCAAAAAGGTGAACTGACCATGAGGGTCCAAGATCAGGAAGTTAAGTTCAACATGTTCAAAGCCATGAAGTTCCCTACGGATGAAGAAGAGTGTTTTCAGGTGGATATCATTGATCGGATAGTTAATGAAGACATAGTTAAAAGCTTGACTAATGATCCCTTGGGAACTACACTATTGGGAGATGAAGAATTGGATGATCCAGAGTTTATAGATTATGTGCATATGCTGGATTCTTTGCCACGAGTTAGTAGATTGAAGGTACCATTTGAGCTTTTACACATAGAAGAAAAAGCCACAGCAAAGATGAAACCTTCGTGGGAGGAGCCACCAACACTTGAGCTTAAGCCACTTCCTAAACACCTCAGGTATGCATATTTAGGCAATTCTAATACTTTACCTGTCATTATTGCTTCTGCACTTAATGAATTGTAAGAAAATAAGATGTTGAGAGTGCTTAGAGAATACAAATCGCCTATAGGGTGGATAATTGCAGATATTAAGGGAATCAGTCTATCCTTCTATATGCATAAAATTCTTATGGAAGGGGATGCAAAGCCAACAGTGGAACAATAGAGACGGCTAAACCTGATCATGAAATAAGTGGTTGGATGCGGGAATCATCTACCCAATTTCAGATAGTACGTGGGTCAGTCCAGTTCAATGTGTGCCAAAAAAGGGAGGAATGACCGTAGTAAAGAATGATGATAATGAATTAATTCCAACGAGGACAGTGACTGGTTGGAGGGTTTGCATGGACTACAGGAAGCTGAATAAGGCAACCCGCAAAGACCATTTTCCTCTGCCTTTTATTGATCAGATTTTGGACAAGTTGCCAGGACATAAATTTTACTACTTATTGGATGGATATTCGGGGTATAATCAAATAGTCATTGCTCCTGAAGATCAAGAGAAGACCACTTTCACGTGCCCATACGGCACTTTTGCATTCATGAGAATGTCTTTTGGCTTGTGTAATGCACCCGCAACCTTCCAACGGTGTATGATGGCCATCTTCTCAGACATGGTGGAAAAGGATGTGGAAGTCTTCATGGACGACTTCTCTGTCTATTGAGATAATTTTGATGCTTGTCTAGAGAACTTGGTGCTGGTCTTAAAGCGATGTGTGGAGGCAAATTTGGTGCTTAACTGGGAGAAGTGCCACTTTATGGTCGAAGAAGGAATAATCTTGGGGCATAAGGTCTCTGCGAAGGGATTAGAGGTTGATAGAGTGAAGTTGGAAATAATTGAAAATCTTCCACCGCCAACTATAGTAAAGGGAATCCGTAGTTTTCTATGACATGCGGGATTCTACCGAAGGTTCATTAAAGATTTCTCTAAGATTGCAAAACCATTATGCAGACTCTTAGAGAAAGATTCAATTTTCAAGTTTGATGATGATTGTAAGTCAGCATTTGAGCAATTAAAGAAAAAGTTGACTAAAGCTTCAGTTATCATCGCACCGGATTGGAATATGCCCTTTGAGTTAATGTGCGATGCAAGTGACTATGCGGTAGGGGCTATTTGGGTCAACGCAAAGAGAAGATCTTCCACGCCATATAATATGCAAGTCAAACCCTTACGGATGCCCAATTAAACTACACAACTAGAGAAAAAGAGTTACTTGCAGTAGTATATGCCTTTGACAAATTCTGGGCATATTTAATTGGGACAAAGGTCGTGGTATATACGGATCACTCAGCAATATAATATTTAATTTCAAAGAAGGATGTTAAGCCTAGACTTATTAGATGGATCCTCCTCCTACAGGATTTGGTTTGGAAATAACAGATAGAAAGGGGATATAGAATCAAGTTATAGATCATCTTTCAAGGTTAGAAAATTCAGACAAAGACGGGGCAGATAAGTATTTAATCAACGAGTCATTTCTGGATGAGCAACTGTTTGGAGTCAATACAGAATTTCCATGGTATACAAATTTTGCCAACTATTTGGTAAGCAACGTCCTTCCCACTGATCTTACACGTCAACGAAAGAAGAAGTTCCTACATGATGTCAAGTGGTACATGTGGGATGAGTCATATTTATTCAAATAGTGCGCAGATAAAATGATTTGTCGATGCGTGCCATACAACGAAGTAAAGAATATATTGCATGAGTGTCATTCATTTGCATACATGGGACATTATGGTAGTGAGAGGACAACGGCCAAGGTTCTTCAGTCAGGATTCTATTGGCCTACAATATTTAAGGATGCCCACCAGTTCGTGAAAAGCTATAACAGATGTCAAAGGGTGGGTAACATATCGAAGCGGAATGAGATGCCACTACAAACTATCATGGAAGTGGAAATTTTTGACGTATGGGGAATGGATTTTATTGGGCCATTTCCTTCATCTTTTAATAATAAGTACATCTTGCTTGCGATTGATTATGTATCAAAATGGGTTGAAGCCGTAGCACTCACAAAAAATGATGCCAAAGTGGTTCTCAAGTTCTTGCACAAGAAACTCTTTACAAGATTTGGCACGCCAAGAGCTATTATAAGTGTCGAGGGTAGTCACTTCTGCAACAAATCATTTATAGCTCTTTTGGTGAAATATGGGGTTAATCACCGAGTGCCTACGACATATCACCCCCAAACAATTGGTCAAGCTGAGGTTTTGAATAGAGAGGTGAAGAAAATCTTAGAGAAGGTAATAAACCCGAATAGAAAAGACTGGTCTCTCAAATTGGATGATGCATTATGGGCTTACAGGACAACTTACAAGACGCCAATTGGGATGTCAACATATTAGTTGGTTTACGGGAAAGCATGTCACCTACCTGTGGAGTTACAACACAAAGCCTATTGGGCAATTCAGAAGCTCAACTTTGATCAAACAGTTGTGGGAGAAAAGAGGCTACTTCAATTGAATGAACTTGATGAATTCCGACCACAAGCATATGAAAACATGAAGTTGTATAAAGAAAAGGTCAAGAAATGGCAATACCAAAAAATCTTGTAGAGAAAGTTCGAACTAAGACAGTCAGTACTTTTGTTCAATTCAAGATTGAGATTATTTCCCGGAAAGCTCAAATCTAGATTGTCGGGTCCATTTACTATCAAAAGGGTTATCCCACATGGCGCCATTGAATTATACAGTAAAAACCCATTGGAGACGTTTAAAGTCCATGGTTAACGGCTGAAACATTATTTGGGTGCCGATTCCAACATGGATGTCATCGTAATCACACTTACCGACGCGCCATGAATAGGGACTAGTCTGGCTGAAAGACTTCAAATCAAGCGCTAATTGGGTGGCAACCTAATTTTACTTTTATTTTTAGTATTTTAGAGCATACTAATTAAGTTGTAGTTTAGAGTACAAGTAATTATTGATTTAGTTTATTTTAATTTATTAGGTAGTAAGTGTTTCATGAAGTTAAGTGAATTAAACCTTCAATGTTCAAAAATTTTGTGTTGTTATTTTAAGATTATCATTTTTTGGTGTTGCAGGTACTTAAAAAGCTTATGGATATGTGAAGGATGCAAAACATGGGAAAAAACAAGTGTAATTTGTAAGTCTGGCAGTTGTTGTGGCGCACTTTGTAAGAAGTAAACCTCACGGCATGTGGGTCTTGACCCAATTGAGAGAGGTACCACTGGGAAGAGAATTTGAACTGCATAACCCCGTCGAGGCGGTGGTCTTGATTCAATAATAGAACACATGCCCGCCAGGGTGGGCCTCTACAATATATTACCCCCCCCCCCCCCCGCCGGGGTGGGCGTACGAAACTTAAAGAGTGCAAAGATTCGGCAGTTACACCTGTTGAACCATTCTTCTCTACTTCCACTTCCTTCACCCACAACTCAAACCCACGTTTTCATCAGTTACTACCCATTAATCCCCACTTCCTCACTCCTTTAACCCACTACATATATACACTATCTAACCCTCTATAAATTAAACCCTAACTCCACAACATCTTTAATTCATTCCATATAATTTTCAGTCATTCAAAGTAAGGGTTCTTAGAGTGCAATTTTTGATAGCAAAAAGGAGAGGGGAAATTCAAAAATTTGTCCATACACTGAGGGTAAGTGATTGTTCATACAATTTATCATCACATATTGTAAAGCCCCCAAATCTGGGTACTTGAAACCCGAACTCGGTGCTTTACGATACCATTTCTATGAGGAAATAATACTAATAATAATAACAATAATATAAATATCAAACTTAATTTACATACATCAGAGTCTAATCCCAAGTACGCAACCTTTACTACAATACATTACATGATAAATAATAAATATCATTGTCTTAATACTGTCTAACTATTACAAAAGATAACTTAAGATTATTCTGATTACTTTCCTTTTCCCTTGTTCTGGCCTGAACATTTCGGTTGATCATGCTTAGCTGAAAACATTTAAATTTAAAGCAAGAATAGGCATTTGATTACCCAGCAAGTAATAGCAACAATAAATATAAGCTAAAAGAATTAAAATTTTTCTTGGAATGACACTTCTATAACAAATCAACAATTGTGAAGTAGCTGAACCAACAATAACAACATAACAATTCTATATCAAATTTTTGAAACTACGTACTGACTATAACTGGAGATTAGTTGACAGACTATGAACATTGTTTTTAATTTTCGCTAAGGTTAGCAGAACTTCATCCGCAAATCGTCTTAACTTACGGGCACGAGGGTGATCATCCCAATGCGCCCTGTATGATCAATACTACATGCAAGAACGATATTATCGTTCACTCTATCCACCTTAGGTGTACAAAAGTTTTCCCATGTTTGGGATGTTCATACTTAGTCGAGAATCCGAACCAAAATAATTTGATTGGATACAAAAAGGTTTTATCATATTCAACTATATTTCTAAATCTGTGTCTAGCTGGTCAAATAGCTTCGACGACTCTTTGTTATCGTATACATATTGGTATTAATAGGTATAAATATATATATATATATATATATCAACATGTGATTAAATACAATGATTATCCAAGTGGGGATACTTGAATAACCATATTTAGAAATTTACGAACAGAATATATACATCTGAATTACAATATAGTACCATGTTGATATTCAATGATCGGATATAACATATATAACAATAGGGTTAATAATCGGGTAATAATAATAATATAATTCTGAAACTTCTTACTCATGTCCATTGCATATAGAAAATGCAAAGGTAGGATACTTGCACAATAAAAAAGATAGTTCAGATACTTGTTTAATAATAATTGGAGTAAGTTTAGGAAACTTGCCTGAGCTGCTACTTACTATTACGCAACTTAGTTTTATCTTTTATATTGAAACCTATCATTAATAAGGTCATTCGTTCAATTAGAATAATATATCATATCACATAGTACTGCTATTTGCAGTCAGCACATAACCTAATCACATTGTCACATATGTTTAACAATCATTGCATCACAAACAAATACGTATCTAATCAAATTATCTAAGTCCAAAACAATTTCTGAAACATTTCGGTGTACCGACAGCTTTATCGGGTAATTATCGAGTCTAAGACTCTATCATGTAATTCAATATTCGTTTGGATATTTTAAATATCAGTCATATTATTTTTCATAGCCTTATAATAATTTTTAAACAATTATTATAATTTATCATGATTTTTCAAATACCGGAATCATTATAAAATGATTTAAATAATAAATAATTCTATTATCACTAATATTTAATTAATATTAAATTATTAATGAAACCATTGCCAAAATATTAAAGTTATTTATAATAACTTAAAATATTTTTAAAGTATTAATATTACCCTTAAATGATTTTTAAAATATTTAAAATTATTTTTAAATAATTACCATTAATATTTAAATAATAACGTATTATTCATCAAAATATTAAAAGTCTTTAATTTTAACTTCAAATATTTTAATCCATTTATATCCTTTTTAAATGATTTTAAATCAATAAAACCATTTTAATTTATTTATTCAATATAATTATTACATAAATCAAATATTATTAATATAAAATTATAATGAAATTTACATTTAAATATCAAAAGTTATATTTTATAACTTAAAATATTTTTAAGCTATTATTTTCATTTAAAATGATTTTATAATATTAAAATCATTTTTAATTAATTTATTTAATATAATTACCAAATAAATCTAATATCATTAATATTTAATAATTAATGAAACTTATCTTAAAATATTAAAAGTTATGTTTTATAACTTAAAATATTATTAAATACCTTATTATTATTTAAAATGATTTTTAATATGATAAAATCATTTTAAATTAATTTATTTAATGCATTTATTAAATAAATTAAATATCAATATTATGCAAATAAATACTAATATTTATGAAAATATGCCAAATTATTAAAAGTTAATTTTAATAATTTAAAATAATTTTTAAAATAATTTTTATAATTTTCAAAAATTATTTTCTATTTTTAAATGATTTTTTGAAAGTAAATTAATTAAAGTTATTAAATTTGTCACTAAAGCCTTTGGCGATAGTAAGTGTCGCCTTAGGTGTTCTTGACAAACCCATGTATTCAAAGTCAGTTTTCGAGTTGGGTAGTTTGAACATTGATAAATTCTAATCTATGAGATTTCTAGGCAAGCTAAAACATTGTTCTTGTAGTAATAGTGTAACACTACATGATAAAACAACTAACAAGGTCATAGAACATCACAATCGACAGTTATAAGTCAGTAAACTAACTGTCAGACGTGTTCATCGTGTTTCTGGGCTGCCCAAAAAATCTGGTCATGGCCGGTCAACGCTTTTTATAGCCTTATATTATGAAATATGTCCATTGTAAAGGTGTTCTAGACGTCGGGCAGTGTAGAGTAACTAACAGAGAACATGTTTCAACCCATTTTCAAGTCTAAACATAATTAATCAAAAAGATCTGAGCTAGCAAACATGCTGTCAGAGTGCTTCTGGGTTTTCCCAGGAACCCAACAGTTCAACCTATCTCTTTCATGCTCGATTTCCTTTATGTTCTGGTCATGATTTATGTCGTTTAATGGTTCAAATCTATAGTATACATAACAAGGAACATTATTATAACAACGAATCAGTTTAACAACATATCCACAAGCTATGGCTCGGCCAAAGCTTGTCAGAAAAATGTTCATACCTTTTTTTGGAAATTCCAGGAATGTAAAATTAGTACAAGTTGCCTACTTTGACCAGTTATTACATTTGATCTGTTGATTGTTTATGGAATCTTAAGGCATGGGTCTACAGTCCATATTACCAGCTACAATATGTTCATAACAACAACATCAAATCACATATTACCTGACGGATCAAGAAGCTAAAAGATATTGTTAGACTTAGTTTTATACTTTCTGGGTTGCCCAGATTTGGTCTTGGCCACGCCTTGTTAACTAAGCCAATCGATTATAACTTACAATCTACACATCCAATGACCCTGATTCCACTTGCAGATTAAAGACCATATATCATACTATAGTATCAAACACTTAAACCACAAAAACACATAATATACAAGGATCTATGAGGACTGACATTTGACTGTCAGACTCAAAAACAAAAAATTCTAAATTTTAAAAAACTCTAGATCCGAGCCTATAGATGTTATGGATCTAACATCTATCAATCCAGATCATCATTATACACCATAAACAACATATTTTAAAAATAAATTATAACATCTAACATGCAGATTAAGATCAGATTTCTTTTTAGGGTTCATAACTTTAAGTGAGTAAATTTGATTTCTATGCTTCTGATTTGATATTGGTGTTAGTGAGGCTGATTTTAGTGACTAAAATGTTAGAAGAATTCGTGGGTTTCATCTTGAAATAGTATGGCTAAGTGTGGGTTGCATAAATGAGGTAATAATACACTTTCTCTCTCTTAATATATGCAAATAAATTGATGCAGTGAACTTTGATGTTAATAGCTGATGTGTTGGTGTTGTAGCCCATATCTAGGTCAGGGAAATGATTACTTGCAAGATATGGTAGGATTTTCTAGCAATAATTCACCAAATGGGATAAAAGGGTAAAATGGCAATTTGTATTTTAATTTAAGGGTATTCTTGTCCAATGTACTTGAATCTAGGGTTTAATCACTAGATTTTAAAGTTTAAAGTTTTCCAAATAATTTCTAGGGTTTGAAAAATTAAAATTAAAGTGTAATAAAATCTTAATTTAAAACACACTAATTAAAATTAGGGTTTTTAATAGAAAATTAGGGTTTAAATAATTAGGGTTCCTTAATCTCATTAGGGTTCCCAAATTAATCTATCAATTTACTAAAATAGTAATTAGGGTTTCTAATTTTAGCAATTAGGGTTCCTAATTAATAAATTAGGGTTTCTAATTTTAGCAAATTAGGGTTTTCGAATATAAATTAGGGTTTTTCCTAATTAACTGTAATTCTATAATATGCACAAAATTCATATACATAATTTCTTACCGATCTTAAATTCCAGTTTTGAGTTTTCAATTATGGTTTATGACAGTATTACTAGGGTTTGTCGTGATACACCATAATTACCTGACCATTATCAGTCTACACATATACTGTACATATTTATAGCACTGAAAAAATCAAAATATAAGTAATATTATATTATTATTCTCATCCCTTGATCAAAACCCAGATTTAGGGTTTGGATTCCATATCTGCTTTATCTTTCATATATAACATTATTAATTAAAATAATTAACTTAATAGTCTGAACAAAATTCATATAATAAAATATTTATTATTATTATTCTAATAATCATTTCATATATTATTTAAATAATATAAAAATCATATTTTCATGGAAAATAAATAATAAAAACATTTCTACTACTAAATTAATTATTATAAGATATACTTTTTATCTTTGGTCAATAATTCTAAAATAAATTTATTTAAAATATTCATGTAATAAATAAATTTTATTTATCACATATATACATACACATTACTTGGCACATATTCCCATCTTTAAAAAAAAATTATATTCAAAATTTCTCATTTATTTATACAGAAAATATTGGGTTATTATACATACCACCACACTTGTAGTCCAATTACTATGTTTGGGGGAATTATGAGGTAAGCACGCCAAGTGTTCGACAATTTGTTTGAGTGAAGTTTGGGGGAGAAATTAGCTTGAAGGTCATCAATTCAAATACCATGGCACTAAAATCGGCAACGAAAAGACAACGTGGCGAGAGTTCAGGGTCCACACCACCAACCCAGACCTTTGATAGGCAAAAATTCATAAGTGTCACCGTCGCCGACCGTTACGATTATCTTGTGACAAAGGCACTCACACCAGAGCGCGGGTTGGCACCTGAACATGTCGACGGCAAAATGATGCAATAAATCTATGAAAAAAGGATGGAATAGGTTCACGGAAGAGCCCGAGGTAGCAATTATGAATGTGGTAAGAGAATTCTACGCCAACGCAGAGGATAAGGCCCCATTCACAGCATTTGTGCGGGGCAAGCAGGTTCATTTCAGTGCCAACGTCATCAATGAGTACTACCAATTACGAGTTCTTAGAGAGTTCCAGTACGCCTATTTGCGTGACCATGATCTCGACTATGAGGCGATTTTGACTGAAATTACAAAGTCGGGTACCACATAGGTAAAAGGCCAAAAAGAGGGCACTATCTTCCATAGTAGGGATCTCAGACGGTATGGAAAGATATGGTGCACGTTCATGTGTGCCAAGTTATTCCCATCCATACATTTGACAGAGGTGACCATGGAGAAGATACTCCTCTTATATGTCATCGTTCAAGATTTTCTTATCGACGTGGGTACTATCATCAGTTTTTCTATCAGAAGATGCCTGCGAGGACAATTCTCTGGCAGCTTGCCACATCCATCTCTTATTTATGGGTTGTGTAGGCAGGCAGGAGTTAGATGGTCCGATGATGAGACCACCCAGATGTCGCTTCAGATGTTAGACACGAGGATGATTGTGTGGTATTCGGTGTGGCCCCAGGGCGAGTCGTGAAAGTAATATGCACACAAGCCAATCATGTTTGATGATAAAGCATATAATTTGTAACAATCTTATTCATTTATTAATAAAAAGTATTAATTTATTAAAGGCTTTTAATTATCTGGTGTCTTTGTTTTATAATATGTGATAAACTCATAGTTTTAAGCAATGCTTTTAGAATAATGATGATGATCATTCTAATGAGATCTAAATTCTTAGAAAGCTTAAAACTAAAATAGTTCCCAATCATTGGATTACTAAATTGGGGATTAGTGAATCCGGATAGATTGGTACACGTTGCTTTGCTTATTGGATGAGGATGATTGATCTCATGATCATTTGTGTGGAGACACTAAAGCAAGTATGTAGGTGCTTATTAGAGAATAAGTTCATCGAACGTGGCTCGCTAAGGAATACCTAATGGAGTTTTACTTGTCTGTCAATAGGAATTCCTGTAGTGATAGTAGTACAAGTGATCCTTGGACTTGAGATCATCATAGTATCTTGTGTATGATGAGTTATACTTTGAATTATTCCTTAAGACCCTTAAGGTATATCAAAGGGTATGCTTGAGTATAATAAGTTGTACATGGAGATAATGTATGATCAATAAAGAATCTACCACTTATTATTAAAAGAAGAGAAATGTCCTATGTGATTCGATAAATGACAACCTAGTAGTCCTTGGTTAAGGCGTAATGAAATTAGAAAGGAGTTTCTAATTTGCATTATTTGAGTCATGCATTTAAGGATCGAAATACATATAAATAAATAAAATAAGACTTGACAAAGAATTCCATGTCTTATATTTAATTGGGACATTGTATGGTGGAAGGATTGAATTGTATGGTAACTATTTACTCAAAGGTTCTTTTATGATTAATGTTGAAATCTATATTATCGGAAAGTCGCGTTGATCGCTAGGGGAGGCTTATCCCTATCAGAGAATAAATATTGTTTATTTAATTAAATTAATTATTTAATTTATTTATTTAAATAAGATTAGAATTGTTCTAATTGATTTATTCACAACCTAGGTTTAATATGGAGAACTTAAAGGGTCACACCATAAAAGGAAGAATAATTATTTAAGAAGTTAATGGCATAATCGTAATAATATGTTAAGTATATTTAATTTAATCTATGGTGATAGAATAAATTAAATAGCTTAATATTTATTATTTAATATTTTAGAAATATTAAATATAAATTAATAAGAGGAGTCTTATTAATATTATTACAATTATTATTATTTTAATTTCTAAAAGAGTTTAGGAATTAATTTAATATAAGTACTCTCATTTATTCCTAATAGGATTAGGAGGAAAAATTAGTTAAAGGAGTTTAATTAATTATCCCTAATAAGATTAGGGAGCTTAATTAATTAAAAGAATTTAATTAATTAAATAAAATCCAATTCCTTAATTGTTAAGGTGGGTGGCCCACATCTATAAATAAGAGGAGTCTTATTATGGGTGTTGGTGGTTGTTGACTTTTACAACTACGTAATAATTCCAATTTGTTGGAGAGTACGCCTTTTCTATAAAGATAGAAAACTAGGGTTGAGCCAATACCCCTTCTTCTTGAAAATTCTTTTTCCTTGGTGGATCACCTCTAGAGGCCAAACATATGGGTGGCTAACGTTGATCAAAGGAAGGAACAAAACCCCGTAGAGATTCAAGTTGAAGCGAAAGGATTTGGAGGTGAACTTGTACCTGAGGAAGCTCGATCTTCAAGGGTATGATTTTATTCTTTATCTTTTCGTTTAAT